>CM054158.1:45993873-46013873 GCA_028751875.1 Rapana venosa | reverse complement strand
GAGGAAAAACAACATAAATTATATATTCTTATTGTTATCTATCTATCTATCTATCTATCTATCTATCTATCTATCTATCTATCTGTCTGTCTGTCTGTCTTTCTGTCTTTCTGTCTGTCTATAACATATAATTATATTACATAATCTATATAGATATGTAATGATAATAATAATGATGGCAATAATGATAATAATGATGATGATGATGATGATGATGATGATGATAATAATAATAATAATAAATGGAATTTATATAGGTCTATATCTTGTAAAAACAAATCAGAGCACCTGCATTCAAGCCACTCCTACAATGCAACAAACACACACAAACGAACACACACATAGGTTACACACTTCAGCAGGGCGATGGGAATTTTGGCTGTTGAAGGGAGGGACAGATATGAAATGAAACAGGAGGGGAAAGTCTTAGGTTTGAAATAGGTATGTCTTGAGGCTGGATTTAAAAGTGTTGTAAGAAGGCTTTTCACGAAGGGAGGTCATTCCAGATTGATTGACCAGAACAGTGGATTGGTTGAATCTAGGTATCCGTAGGCTCAGGGTATCTGCAGCAGAGCAGAGGGAACGAGAAGGAGTATGCAGGTGAAGACATTCACAGAGGTAGGAGGGTGCTGTTTTATGTAGGCATTGTAACAGAGGGTACTGATCTTGTAGTTTACTCTCTGTGGCACAGGCAAACAGTGAAGAGATTACAAGAGAGGAGTAATATGCTCAGATTTTTTCTTTTTGAGGACCAGTCGAGCTGCAGAGTTTTGTATGCGTTGAAGGGAGTGGATAGATGATGCTGGAAGACCAGCCAAAAAAGAATTGCAATAGTTCAGACGTGAAAGAATAAGAGATGTGACAAGTTTGGATGTTGCATCAGCGGACAGGTACTTTCGGATTGCACTTATACGCCGTAATTGATAGTAGCAGGACTGGCAGGTCTGGGAGATGAATTTTTGCATAGAGCGTGTGCAGTCGATAACAACACCTAGATACTTGACAGCGGTGGATAAAGGAATATATATGATACAAAAGCTTATATATAGAATTGTTATCTTTTTAAGTCTTTCTGGGGGGGAAAACAGGAGAATGGACCATAGAAAATAGACAAGAAAAAGATGACAGAAAGGGAAAAAAAAAACCTCGCAGAAAAGCGGAGAGATTGAAAAGAGGGAATTTCTAGCACAGGAATTTCTAGATAGGGGGGGGGGGGGGGGGGGGGTTTGCTATTTATGCTGACAGATCCCCCGGGTAACCCACCGGGGGGGGGGGGGGGGGGGGAGGTGGGGGGGAAGGGTAAGCGGGGTTTAACTCGTGGAATACAAAAGAGAGTGTGATAAATATCTGACCATCTTTCTCCATGCAGAAATGGTTGAAGGGGTGGATGCTGGGTTTATTTATTAAACCAGCTGTTGGCGGGAAAAGTGATGTTTTGATAGTGTCGAAATAATCTCCCCTTGTAGAGTTTTCATCTCCAGCTGTCTCGTTCATTCATTTATTCGTTCATTCATACATGCTTTCATTCATTCGGTCATTCATTCATTCATTCATTTATTTGGTCGTCCATTCATTCATTTATTTGGTCTTCCATTCATTCATTTGTTCGGTCGTTCGTTCAATAATTCATCCATCATGTAATACATTTAAATACAGGCCTATTGATATACCCCAAAAAAGACAACTCTTTGTTTGTCTGTCTGCTTGTCTGTCTGTCTGTCTGTGTGTCTGTCTTGTTTGTCTGTTTCTTTGTCTCTGTTTCTCCTTCTCTCGGTATGTGTGTCTGTATATCTGCCTGTCTGTCAATCTGACTCTCTCTATCTCTCTGTGTCTCTCTCTCTCTGTCTGTCTCTGTCTCTGTCTGTCTATCTCTCTGCCTATGTCTGTCTGTCTCTGTCTGTCTTGTCTGTCTCTCTCTATCTCTCTATCTCTCTGTCCGTCCGTCCGTCCGTCCGTCTGTCTGTCTATCTATCTATCTATCTATCTATCTATCTATCTACCTATCTGTGTGTGCAACTGTTGGTATCCATAATGTGTAGGTGTGTTCATGTCCATCATTTTGCTTTTGTTTTATTTTTAATATTTTCCTGACATTTTGGGGACTGGATGGAAAAAAGTCTCTGCGGCTTGAAATCTATTACCCTCGTGGAATTTTTTTTTTTTTTATTTTATATCGAGGATAATGGAATAAGCACTCATGTGCTTTTTTACATCCAGTCCCCGGGTGTATGCGGTTTTGTAAATTCTGTCATGTGTTCCCACCGGCACACAATGGCCTACTCTTTCGAAAAGCGGAACAGGATTGAACGTTTGCGCAAGATGTTCTGCGTGCTTTCGCACACGGGGCCTCGGTTTATAGTCTCATCCGAAGGACTTTGACATTCAGTTCAATTTTTTTGTCAAACTGGGAAGAAAGGGCGAGGCTGGGAATCGAACCCAGAACCTCACGGTTTACTTGTTGGCAATAAAATTGCGTTTGAGTTTGCCTCTCTCTCTCTCTCTCTCTCTCTCTCTTCTCTCTCTCTCTCTCTCTCTCTCTCTCTCTCTCTCTCTCTCTCTCTCTCTTTGTCTGTCTGTCTGTATGTGTGTGTGTGTGTGTGTGTGTGTGTGTGTGTGTGTGTGTGTGTGTGTGTGTGTGTGTGTGTGTCTGTCTGTCTGTCTGTCTGTCTCTATCATTTCACTCAGACGAATGTAACGGCCATCACTCCACAGACCACAAACATGTCATAATCACACCACGTCAAACACTAATCAATCACTCAGCTTGTCTATGTCCGCCCCACCGCCAACCCCCTACCCCCCACCCCCCAAAAAAAAACTATTTTAGAAAAGAAAATGCCACAAGGGAACCTTTGATATGAAAACATTCTGAAAGTCGCAATAATAAACTAGGACATGTCACGCAATGACATGCACAGACTGAGGTCACATTTCACTCGTGACGTTTCTTCATCATCAGTCCTGCTGCTACGGCCGCTACGGTCGGCTGAGCAATCAAAACATAAATGGAAGAAGTTGTAGGGACCTTGTCTGATCGTCGTCTGCTTCATCAGAATCTGTAAATCTGCTACATGAGATCAATCACAATCACACACACAAAAATGTATGATTGAGTGAGTACATGTACCTTGTGATTGCACAAGATTGAAAGCTTTTTTTTTTTTTTTTAAAGTCTTCATTTTTGCTACGGGTCTGTGTTAAGCGTAACCGTGCCTGAAAAAATCATGGAATTTGGTGGGAGATGAAGAGAAATGTGGAGTCCTGATATTGTGATATACATCGTCTTGAGAGGCCTGGCATTCACCGTGTAAACAGGAATCGCGAGTGTCGAGAATGCCATAATTCTAATGATTACTACGTGTTCTTCTCGCCAGCAACAATGATGACTTGACTCTGTACTAAAAAAACAACAACAAAAACAAACAAACAAAAACAACAAAAAACTGTTAATTGTAACTGGCTGCATGTGAATGAGTAGAATGAATGAAAGTGCTTTAATTTGGGTTTGTTTTTTTTGCAAGATATAGCGCTATATAGATTCCATTAATTATTCATTATTGTTATTGTTTTATTATTATTATTATTATTATTATCATTATTATTATTATTATTATTATTATTATTTATTGTTATTATTATTACTAGTTTCAGATCCTTCTGTCAAGAATTGTCAGGCGAGGTTGGATCAGTGATCTAGAAGTATTGCTTTCATAACTTAAGCCAAAGGTTGCAGGTTCAATTCCCATAGGAAATCTGACTCCTCTCCCCTCCCTCCTTCTCCCTCCCCCCTCCCTCCTTCTCCCTCCCATCCCCTTCATCCCCCCCTCACCCCCCATCATTTCCACAAGACCATGCCTAATGATCTGGTAGTATCTGGTTTTCGCTTGCTTACTTCTTTGCTTGCTTGTCGTCTGCTATATACTGATCAGTCGGGTTGAAGTTTTGTGTGAACTGTGGTGTTCTTTTTATTTGACTAGTATTTTTTATCTCTACATTTCTTAGGTGGGTTTTTTTTCTTCTTTTACGTGGATTAGCGAAAAGTAAGCTTGGGTTTAATAGATTTGGGGATAAAAAAAAAACTTAACAGGTGTGTGATGTGTCGGAAAGGAGAGAGAGAGAGAGAGAGAGAGAGAGAGAGAGAGAGAGAGAGAGAGAGGGACACGTAGGGACGGAATAGCCTGGTGGTTAGAGCGTTGCGTTGGCGATCCGACGACCCGAGATTGATCCCAGGTTACATCTACCACCAAACCAAGACATCCACTCAGGAGGATTTTTGCCCCCTGGAGTTAACATCACTACCAACTCCACTCCCTTTTAAAAGTCCTTCGGATGAGACTATAAACCGAGGTCCTGTGTGCAAGCAACCACACAGAACATCTTGCGCACACGTTAAAACCTGTTCCGCCTTTGAGAAGAGTAGACCATGTCATGTTTGGTAGGAACGGATGGCATAATTTCCACACCAAAAAAACCGCGCGCGCGCGCAGGTGTCGTGTTTAGACGCCATCCCTGAAGTCGAAATGCGGCTACCTGAATGGTAGGGAGAAAAAAACAACCTGGTTGCAAACGAAAATTGGTGAATCTCAAAAGCTCTATCCAAGGAAGGGGGGGAGAGAGGAAGAGAATTTTTTATTTTCATTTTATTCTTTTATATCGAGGATAATGGAATAACCACTCATGTGCTTTTTTTTTTTTTTAAACATCTAGTCCCCGTGTGTATGCGGTTTTGTAAAATCTGTCATCTGTTCCCACCGGCACACAATGGCCTACTCTTACGAAAAGCGGAACAGGGTTTAACGTGTGCGCAAGATGTTCTGCGTGCGTTGGCACACGGGGGTCTCGGTTTATAGTCTCATCCGAAGGACTTTTTGGGGGAGAGTGGAGTCTGCACTGATGTTAACTCCAGGGGAAAATAACCCCCTTGAACGGGAATCGAACCCGGGTCGTCAAATTGCGAGCGCAAGAGAGAGAGAGAGACAGAGACAGAGAGAGAGAAGACGAAGAAAACTCCACAACCTTATTTTGATTTTTTTTAATTTTATATTTTATACCACTTTAAGTCACGGCAGATTTCTCTGCGTGAAATTCGGGGAGAGTGCGTCGCCACATCAGCAGCGCCACCCATATTTTTTTTCTGTCTGCAACTGTATTTGTTTCCCTTATCAGAGTGGCTTTTTTCTACAAAATTTTGCCACGGACAACTCCCTCGTTGCCGTGGGTTCTTTAACGGTGCGCTGAATAATTATGTATAACACACGGGACCTCGGTCTATCGTCTCACCCGAAAGACTAGCACCTATACCACCACTCATGGTCTAATGGAGGGGTGAGGGGGGGGGGGAGTTTCTGGCCCAAACGGGATTCGAACCACCGCACACTTCCGACCCGGACTTTTCGTTTTCTAGGCAGGCGCGTTACCTCTAGACCACCGATCCACTAACTTGGACCCAATCAGCCTTCCTCACAGATCTCACCGACCAACCTTTCTCTGTACTGTCTGTGGTACCGTAAGCCTATTGGGGATTCACGTGCACGTACACACTCACTGCCAACCCAGGCATGCTCCATTTCCCACCAAAATACTGACCGTTATGAGGGAACCAACCCAGGCAGATTTGCATATATCACTATTCCAGACATCCCTCCCCCCCTTTCTCTCTCTTCTCTCTCCTCTTCTCCTCCCTCCTCTCTTCTCTCTCTTCTCTCTCTCTCTCTCTTTTCTCTCTCTCTTTCTCTCTCTTCGTGTTTTGGAAGAAGGCCGTCTCAGCAGACGAGGTAATTACAGAGACTGACGCACGAATCACAGTCTGGATGGCTCATGTTCACGGTTATGGTCACAGTCAGTTTGTTGGTTAATTACTGCAGGGGCACGTGACACGGTCCTACAATTTGGGTAGTGAAGCGTTTATTTGGGGGTTTTTTTGGTGTTTTTTTTTTTTTTGGGGGGGGGGGGGGGTCGGGGGGAGGGGGGGGGGGTTGTCTATATGTGTTCGATTTCGTCTGCTACAAGAAAATAGCTTGTTATGTGACCGTTTTGAAAGGCTAATGGTATGGTTGGGATGCGTGGACGACGTATTCCTGATAGTCTTTCAGATGACTAATGAGACTGTTACTGACGTTCTGAGAGCGAATATGTGCGCGAAGCATCTTACGAAACCTGGCTGTGAGGTTCTGGGTTCGATTCCCAGCCTTACCCTCTCTTCCCAGTTTGACGAGAAAAAAAAATAGAACCGAATGTCAAAGTCCTGCTGGCTATACCTTCCCCGACCCTAAACAGGGCAGATACCCGTGGACAGTTGAGTGAACTGGGGGGACTGTACTGAAGCCAAGGCGCACGAACAGAGCCACCTATCCAAAAAAGGTAGCCCACACTCAATACTGCTTAACCTTACAGCTTGGGGGAAGAGCGAGTTCTCTGAACACTGAGCTATCCCGCCTCCAGTACACACCACAAATAAAATCAAACAATGCTGCAATATTGAATGACAGGCTAAAAATAAGCAGAGGCAGGCGCGGGGGCGGGGGGGGGGGGGGGGGGGGGGGTGGGCGGGGGCGGGGATACGTACGCCAGGAATTCCTCACACACACCCCACCCCCCCCACCCCACCCACCCCGTCACCCCACCCCCCACCCACCATTCTATCCTCATCAACAGATTCGACAAGCAGAGCCCAAAGTTCAAAGACCACGACAGAAAGAAAATGATATCTCCCAAGTTTAAAGCGAGAGCAAAAAAGAAAGAAAGAAAGAAAGAAAAAAAGAGAGAGAGATAGAAGAAAAAAAGACAGAGAAAGAAAGAAAGAAAGAAAGAAAGAGAGAAGAGAGAGAGAGAGAAAGAGAGAGAGAGAGAGAGAGGAATGAGAGAGCGAGAGAGAGAGAGAGAGAGAAGAGAGCAAGAAAGACAGAGAGAGACCCGAGAAAGAGAGAAGACAGAGAAAAAGAGAGAGAGAGAGGAGAGAGAGAGAGAGAGAGCGAGAGAGAAAGAGGGGAGAGAGAGAGAGGTGAGAGAGAAGAGAAAAAAGAGAGAGAGAGAGAGCAGAGAGAGAGAGAAAGAGAGAAGAGGAGAGAGAGAGAGAGAGAGAGAGAAGAGGGGAGAGAGAGATGAGAGAGAGAGAGAGTGAGAGAGAGAGGAGAGAGAGAGGAGGAGAGAGAAAAAGGAGAGAGAAGAAAGGAGAGAAAGAAAGAAGAGAAAGAGAAGAGAGAGAAGAGAGAGAAAGAGAGAGAGAAAAAAGGGAAAGAAGAGAAAAGAGAGAGAGTGAGAGAGAGAGAGAGAGAGAAGAGAGAGAGAGAGAGAGAGAGAGAGAGAAAGAGAGAGACAGAGAGGTAGAGAGGACAGAAAGAGAGAGAGGGGACAGGACAGAAACAGAGAGAGAGAAAGAGAGAGAGAGAGAAGAGAGAGAGAGAGAGAGAGAGAGAGACAGAGAGAGAGAGAGATGAGATGGAGAGAGAGAGAGAGAGAGAAAGACAGAGAGAGACAGGAGAGAAAGATCGAATAACGAATCGAGAGAGAGAAAGAGGCGCGCGAGAGAGAGAGAGAGAGAGAGACGAGAGTGGAGAGAGAGAGAGAGAGACGAGAGAGAGAGAGAGAGAGAGAGGTGACAGAGAGAGAGGAGAGAGAGAAGAGAGAGAGAGAGGAGAGAGAAAGAAAAAAGAAAGAGAGGAAGAGGGAGAGAAAGAGAGCAAAGAGAGACAAAGAGCGAGAAAGAGAGAGAAAGAGAGAGAGAGACAGCCAGGAGGACAGAGACAGTGCAGACAGACAGAAGGAGGACAGAAAGAAGGACCCAGCGAATGCTTGCGTTTAATAGCACTTTGTTGACAATCCACACACAGCAGCGCTGCTTTTTTTCTCTCTCTCTCTCTCTTCCCCACTCACTCCTCCTAGGCAAAGAGGGACAAGAGAGCAGAGCAGCGGCGCCACGCCACGGTTTAGCACTGTTGGTCCCTTGCTTGCTGCGTGTCGGCCAGAGCGGCAATGAAAAGGTGTGTCGGCTGGGAGAAGCCGTCCTTCTCAAAGGCCTTGTTGAAGACCTGATCATGGGCTATGCTCCTTTGTGAAGCAGACGTCGCAATGTCTACCGGCGCCAGACCTTCTTTTTTTGGTGAGAGGTTAGGAGGAGAAGAGGGAGAAGAAGGAGAAGAAGGAGACACTAAAAGAGAGAGAGAGAAAAAAAAAGCCCCACAAAAAGAACTTCGCCACTGTAGCGACAGTTCTTTCCCTTTTCATAAGCTCTACCTTGTCCCTGGGAGTCGCTGTCTCGCCAAGCGCGGCGCGGGGCCATTTGGGCGAGGGGCCCTTCAAAAGCCCGGCCACTCCAAAAGTCGCTGAGGTGTGCAGCGGGGGTGTGTTGGTTCTTTGTCCGGCCGGAGCCACGAACATGCGCTTAGCTCCTCAACCTCCCCCCCCCCCCCCCCCCCCCCCCCCCCTCCCCCCCCCCCCCCCCCTCCCCCCCCCCCCCCCCCCCCCCCCCCCCCCACCCCCCCCCCCCCCCCCCCCCCTCAGCCAAAAATGGCGAGCTCCCCCGAGTTCATTTCTGAGAAGAAAGCCTGTAAGTCACTGTCTGCGCATACCTCTGTCCTCCCTCCTTCCCTCCTTTCCCCCCTTTTTTGTTGTTGTTGTTGTTGCCCACTTCAAGAAATGTGTGACATTAAAGACAGGACTATTTTTCTTCGCGTGGATCTATCTATTCCTGGCACGAGTATTTTGAAAAAAAAAGAAAGAAAGAAAGAAAAGAACAGAGGACAGATAGCAACACCCTAGCGCACGCCATTGCCAAACAGCTATAATGCCTTTTGCCCCCACCCTGAAAGAGTTCCAGGTACCTTGAGTTGCTAAGGACGACAGGTTTATACGCCCACACTGGCTGTTTCCATAACAAAGACTTTGCCAGATTGAAGTCACTTAGTTGCATCGGCTGGCAGTAGTTGAAGGGCATATCATTTTCAATGAAAAATCTGCGGAATGTTAACACTGAAGTTTTTTTTTTTTTAATCTGGCCTCATCTTCTTCTGTTTCACTGACGTATCCTGAGTAGGATGGTACCATAGGCAATTAAGCTGGTACTGAGGGTGAAGGGTTACCCTAACCTATGCCGGTGTTGGGGGGGGAGCCAGGCTGTCAGAGACCTCAGCTTCTCAGAGGCCAGCATTTTGAAGTCAGCGCCATCTCCTCTCCCTCGATGCTTTACCTTCCTGACCCTAAAGAGGGCAGGTACTCATTTACAGCTGGGTGAACTGGGGGGGACTGTACTGAAGCCAAGGCGCGCAAAAGTAACCCATCCACTTGGTAACCACGCTCAGTGTTGCTGAACTTTTGCTCGAGGAAAGCAGTGCTCTGACCACTGAGCTATTCTGTGCTCTATAAAGAAAATTATACACTAGTATTTTTCCCTAGAGGCAGAATGTGGCTACCTTCATGGTGGGTAAAAACGGTCGCATAAGCAAAATCTAACCATTTGTAAACCTATGAGATGTAGCCGAGGAACGGCAACAATACACACTATTAGAAATAATTAATAACAATTATGGATATGAATATGCGACATATCTTGATTTAAAAACAAAAAACTTAGCGCTTGTACATCCCACTTCAATCCATGCAGCAGTTAATAAATAGTTTTTTACAAATTCAATGTATACAAACACACACACACGCAAGCACCAATATAAGGTTTCTACACTCCGGCAGGGTGATGGGGTTTTGGCTGTTGAGAGCTAGGGAATGTATGGAGGATGGAACAAGAGGGGAGAATCTTAGGTTTTGAAATATTGAGTCTTGATGCAGAAGGAAAATGGCCCAAAGATACCCATTTTTAGGAATGGTATTTGGACATAATTTATTCACTATCAGAAATTGCTACTATAAAGGAACATACACACTATCAGAAAGGGTTACTATAGAATATACTATTCAGAAATGGTACTATACACATAATTATGCACTATCAGAAATTGGACTTTAGACATAATTATACACTATCAGAAACGGTACTGTAGACATCATACACTATAAGACACGGTATTATAAACACCACCCACTATTAGAAATGGTATCACAGACATACACACTATTAGAAATGGTATCACAGACATACACACTATTAGAAATGGTATCACATACATACACACTATTAGAAATGGTATCACATACATACACACTATTAGAAATGGTATCACAGACATACACACTATCAGAAATGGTATCACAGACATACACGCTATTAGAAATGGTACCACATACATACACACTAAGAGAAATGGTATCACAGATATACACGCTATTAGAAATGGTATCACAGACATACACGCTATCAGAAATGGTATCACAGACATCCACACTATTAGAAATGGTACCACAGACATACACACTATTAGAAATGGTACTATAGACATACACACTATTAGAAATGGTATCACAGACATACACACTATTAGAAAATCTATAGACACCACGCACTATTAGATATGGTATAACGGACATACACACTATTAGAAATGGCAGTGTGTGCAATACACAAGACTAGTACTATTTTATAACGGGGGTGTCTGGAAGGGGATGATAAATCAAGGTTTTATCGGCAGCCTTCACTAAAAAAGAGCTCAGAGGAAAAGAAGAACTGTCTCCTCCTACCACAAGCTCCAGAACAATAAATTCTCCCATAACCTGGCATGCCAGAGGCACTAAAAGATTCCCCAAAGATCCTGTGATCCCTGCCACAAATCCTGTAGACTGTGACAGTCTGAGAGCCTTTAGGCTATTCGTCCTTCTTCCCATCATCACACATCAGACGAACTATTGTTTGTCTGTCATAAGAGCGAAAATGGGTTGCGCTGCCCGGTTTTAACGCTTGACGAGTCAGGCCCCAGCGCATCTGACTTTGGCATTGGAGAGAGAAATGTTATGTTGTAGGTCTTTCCTTGGGTAAAAAAAAAAAAAAAAAAAAAAAAAGGAGGGGGGGTGGATGGGGGGGGGGGGGGTGCAGGAGAATGGACCCACGAAGGCAGAACATAGACAAGAAAGAGGGGGACAGGAAGAAATGGCAGCAAGTCAGAAACAAAGAGAGGGATAGAAAAGAGGGAATTCCTGGCAGAGAATTTCCAGAAATTGGGGATGCTGTTTATACTGACAGGTCTTTGGCATCCCCACAGAGGGGAGGGAGGGACTGGAGTTGTCACAACGAACGAAAATATTTGGGAGGATATATATATAATTTATCACCTTGTGGAAATTCTGTGCTAGGAATTCCCTCATTTCTACCCCTCTTTTTGTTTCTGCCTTTTTCTTCCTGTCACCTCCTTCTTGTCTGTTTTCTGCCTTCTTGATCCATTCTCCTGCCTGGTTTTTTTTTTGTTCCAGAAAAAAACTTAAAAGATAACTGTTCCTCTCCCACGTGAAATCGTCAGTCGCTTAAGGGGGCAGGGTCATCCAAAACCCCCGTACCCAAACTGTGTTAAGATGCTGTTCAATAACCAATTAAGCTACGAGCATGCAACTTTGCCGAAAGCTGTATGGGGTGTTCTAGTTTGCTTTGATATCAGTTGTTTTTCTTTGAATTTATGAAAAAGTGTATGACAAAATTAATTAAATAAAAAATAAAATGATGTCACAGAGGAAAAAATGCCATAGTTTGTCTGATTGACTGTTGCCAAAGAAAAAGAAGCGGAAGCACAATATTTTGAACACATAATAAGAAAGGGGGTGGCTATAGCATGAACAAGGGGTTTTATCCTATGACCTCAAGTTTGTCTGAAATGGACTGCCAATTTTTTGACAAAAAAATTGGCAAAAACATATATATTAAATGATTCATAACTATGTTAATATCAAATAAAATCACCAGATTTTAATTCAAACTATAGGCATAATATAAAATAATATGTGTGCAAGATTTGGTGACAATATGTTGACAATTAAAAGAAAAAAGTGGAATTTAGTGTGTGAACATGCTCGCTTTGGGCAAACTTCACGTATAAAAAAGACAGACATGACTCACCAAGAGGAAGATCTAAAATCCCCCAGCTTGATATGGATGACCTTCCATAGCTGCCTGCTGCTCTTCAATATCCAGCCTGAGTTGTCTTCTGGCTTTACAGAGCTCCTTGGATGCCAGTTTAGCTTGACACTGGGCATTTTTGATGCGAAACACATCAGTCAGTTCACAGTACAAGCGACAAAAATTTCCGAGTTCTATGTCCATCTTGCTCAGAATTGCCATCAAGCTTGTGCATCCATCATGAAACACAGATACTGCAACAGCTGTTTCCACTGTTGTGAGCCCATGGTTTTTTGTTTTGGGACATAAGGTCCAGATCATATTGTTCAGGCTTTCATTTTGATTTTGCGTAAACCCGCCAATTTGGTCACCCAGAATTTTGATATCAACTATTCTGTTCCCTGCTGGTGTTTCCACAGTTACATATGCATTACAACGTTCCTCACTGTATTCACATTTACTGATTTGTTTTCTCCCTCACTATCAGACTTGTCACTACAACAATCTAAGATAAGTTTGTACAAGTCGTGGTTCTGTACTTTTTGTTCTGATCGAGTGGTACAATCTGCTGTTTCACTTGTTCCAAAACTACTTTCAGTTTCCTCAGTCGATGTTCTACTCTCACTAGTCTCAGTTGTCTGCTTCTTCGTGTACCTATTTTCACAGAATTTCCGTTTCTTGGGCTTTGAAGGCCCTTACTTTTTATCACTGGGCATAGTTTTCACCAACATATAAAACCGAATGACACTGAAAACCACTAAACACAGTTACACACCATAAAACTTGAAAGTGAAATGAAAAACCAGTGTTCACTCAGTAAACAATCCGCCATTTGCAGTGGGAGAAAGGGAGGTGCTCATTATTTCCGGTTCTCAAAGGGAGCAGTCCTTGTTTACTGGGAAAGAAGGAGAGTGACAGACTGTCATTTTATTCAGGTTTTGGTCGCCATTTTGAGCGTTGTCAGCGCCACACCCATTCTTGAAAGCTATTATCTAATAAAATTATTTGTTTTTGCAACAACAACAAATTGTAGCACACGAAAGATGAATAGTTCTTTTATTTAATAAAAAGAGCTGTAACAAAAATATGTATCTAAAAAATGATTTTTTGGTCCCTAATCTGGGTGACCATGCCCCCTTAACGGCAATGCAACGCATTTTCGCCAATATGACAGACAGCAATAGTTGCTGTCTGAGCCTTCGACGAAGAATAATAATTATGGAGATGTACTTTTGTTTGCATATATACCCAGGTTTAAATTTGATGCATAAGCATCGGTGGATCGGTGGCCTAGAGGTAACGCGCCTGTCTACAAAGCAAAAAGTCCGGGTCGGAAGTGTGTGCGGTGGCTCGAATCCCGTTTGGCCCCGAAACTTTTCCCCCATCCATTAGACCATGAGTGGTGGTCTGGGCGCTAGTCATTCGGATGAGACGATAAACCGAAGTCCCGTGTGTTACTCAAAATTATTCAGCGCACGTAAAAGAACCCACGGCAACAAGAGAGTTGTCCCTGGCAAAATTCTTTAAAAAAAGCCACTTTGGTAGGGAAACAAATACAGACCCCCCCCCCCCCTCCCCGAAAAAAAGGGTGGCGCTGCTCTTGTGGCGACGTGCTCTCCCCGGGGAGAGCAGCCCGAATTTCACCCAGAGAAATATCGTGAATTATAGTGGCATAAATAAACAAATAAATAAAATCTATGTTGATTTGTATGCATAAGGATAGAGCTTAAAACAAGTTTGATTGATGTTTTTCCACCTGTTGTGTTGTAACTTTTTTTTTTTTATATAACACTTAGTCTTTGCTAACTTTCTCCACTTTCACCTATCCCGCTGGGGCACCACTGAAGATTTTGCAACCAGCTTCCTCCACTCCTCGCGGTCTTCAGCTTTCTGAGGCAAATCTCTAAACCCAAGGCCAGTCCACTCTCTGATGTTGACTTCCCATCTTTTTCTCTGTCTGCCCTCTTAGTCTTCCTCCTTGTACTGTTCCCTATAGGACAGTTTACAAACAAAACTTTGTTAAATCGCATCATTTTGAAATTTGATAATTCTAGTTTTTGAGGAAAGTTGCATGAGTGTAAATTAATGATTTGAGTGCAAGTGCTTCGATTTGTTTGTTTTACAAGATTCAGCGCTGTATAAATTCCATATAGTAGTAGAGGTAGTAGGAGGAGGAGGAGGAGCAGCAGCAGCAGCAGCAGCAGCATCATCATCATCATCATCATCAGCAGCAGCAGCAGCAGCAGCAGCAGCAGCAGCAGCAGCAGCAGCAGCAGCAGCAGCAGCAGCAGCAGCAGCAGCAGTAGTAGTAGTAGTAGTAGCAGTAGTAGTAGCAGTAGTAGTAGTAGTAGTAGTAGCAGCAGCAGCAGCAGCAGCAGCAGCAGCAGCAGCAGCAGCAGCAGCAGCAGCAGTAGTAGTAGTATTAGTAGTAGTAGTAGTATCAACATCACAACTTGGATCTATTCACTACTTGGAATATCATTATTTCTGGTGAATGTTTCTTCTCCAAGACAGAGGCACACACACCTTGGACCAGCACTGGCTGCAGACGTTTAGCTGTCCTTGACCTGAGAAAAGAAAAAAAAAGAAACTTTGTGGTCTGTACTGTGGGAAGGGAAGAGGGAGGGAAGGGAGTGTGTGTGTGAGGAGGGGGGGAGGGGGGGTTGGGTACACAGGTATGGGGGCAGCGCAGACTGACTGAAACAACAAACACGGGAGGGGGAGGGGGGTTGAAAAGGAAACCCATCTCTCAGAGAGGGATTGAGGAAGTAAGGGCGTGCAATTAACGTATTGTCACTGGATATGTCCAGCCCTTAAACCCAAGCCGCCGATGCCTCCGTGAGAACCACTTGGCCACAGTAACCAGTGTGTGGGGCTGGTAAGTGCGATCACATGTTGGTGCAGTAACCTCATACTTCTGCTGCTAACACGCTGGTAGGGGGGTAGGGGGAAGGTGGCGTTTACACGTGATACTTTTGTAAACCACGGTCTGTCTAAACCAATGAGGGTTCTTCTCTCTGCGTGCCACTATGATGAGAGTTTGTGCAATTTCCTTTTTCGTTTGGGTTTAAAGAGGGGTTTATTCGGGAAAAGAAACATGGTAATAATATTCGTTAAGTATTGTTTGTGAGCAACAACAAGCTGATGGGGTTTAGCTTGTTCCAAAAGCAAAGCGTTACACATTTCGTGGTTTGGTATATATGTATCAGTTACTTGGAAAATAACTAACATCTGCTGCAGATGTATAGAAATACAAGATACTAAAGTAAAGAAATGTGGAGGAAAAAAACCGTCTGGTTGTGTGTGTGTGTGTGCGTGCGTGCGCGCGCGTGTGTGTATGTGTGTGTGTGAGATTCAGATTCAGATTCAGATTCAGAATATGTTATTGCCATTTAAGTCATGTAGACTTATTTGACACAACAAAAACATCAATCATAATTATCTATTTTGGCTAAAAGCGATGTACACTATAAAACATGTTGCATTCTACTTCTCTTTTTCTCTTTTTTCAAAACACTCGTACACATATCTGATGATATCTGCTTGATAGATATCAACTGTGATTATGTCGCTTAATTTATGTACACAGTTTTTGCGTTCTTTGTCTTTGGTTTTGATTTTTAATAATAAAAAAAAAATTTCTGAGTTCATCATATAAAATACATTCATCGAGTAAATGAAATTCATCTTCTATTTTGTTACAGTATCTACATTTTCTGTCCTCTCTGGGTGTATTTTGGTGCCTCCCTTTCTCTATCATTAAACTGTGAATGTGAATGTGTATGTGCATCTGAGTGTGTGTGTGTGTGTGTGTGTGTGTGTGTGTGTGTGTGTTTGTGTGTGTGTTCTTCTTGTTTAGTTTTTCTGTCCTTTTCTTTTATTTTCTTTCGTATGTCTATTGTATTTTTCCAGTTGTTTTTAACTTTTAAAATTTTACCTTCTATTGTCTTTTCTTGTTTTTACTTCTTTGTTTCTTTTTTTCTCCTTACTTTATTTCCTTCAGTTTCTTTCTTGCCTGAACTTTTTTGTTTCTGAATCTCAATCTCCCTCCCTCTTCTCTCTCTCTCTCTATCTCTCTCTCTCTCTCTCTCTCTCTCTCTCTCTCTCTCTCTCTCTCTCTCTCTCTCTCTCTCTCTCTCTCTCTCTCTCTGTAACTTTATTGATAATAATTATGAGTAATTAAAAGTGAATAATCTCCTGGATTAAGATTGTTTCCATCTGCACTCAGCAGTTTTTTGGTGGTTTTTTTCTTTCAGTGAACATGTTCATGTAGTGCCAGTATTGTGATTCTTGATCATGTTATATAATTATCATGTCAGAAGAATTTATTGATGTTTATGTTTCCCCCCATGAAATGGGTTGTTGGCTTGTATTCATTTAATTTCAGATTTCAGAGTTCTCTTTCTCTGTCTCTCACACACACCACACACACACACACACACACACACACACACACACACACACCACACACACACACACACACACACACACACACACACACACACACACACACACACACACACACACACACACACACACACACACACACACACACACACACCCGCGCGCGCGCGCGCGCACACACACACAAACACACAAACACACACAAATTGTAGCTAAATGTTATTGATAAAGTTGCTTTTTGTTCTTAATGATAGACGGCTTGATGGGGTGGGTGGGGGGGGGGGGGAGGGGAGAGAAATGCATTGCTTAATTGACGTACCATCTGGAAATTAAACTTTGACTTTGACTTTGACTCTCTCTCTCTCTCTCAAAGACACACAGACCAGACACACAGACACACACACGAACACACACACAGACACACAACACAGCTCACACCAAAAACACACACACAACACACAACACACAACACCACCAAACACACATACACACACAACAACACACACAAACAACACACACACACACACACCACACACAACACACACACACACACACACACACACACACACACACCACACACACAACACACCAAACAACACACACACACAACACATACACCACACACACACACAGACACTCTCACACACAACACACATACACACACCAAACACACACATACACACACAACACAACACACACACACACTCACACACACAGACACACACACACACACCACTCACACACACACCACACACACACACACAACCACACACACACACACCACAACACACACACACACACACACACCACACACACACACACACACACACACACACACACACACACACACACCAAACATACACACACACACACACACATACACCACACACACACACAGACACTCTCACACACACATACACACACCAAACACACACATACACACACAGACCACACACACACGCACGCACCCCCCCCCCCCCCCCCCCCCACACACACACACATGCACGTAGGCACGCACCCACACCCCACACCCCACACCCACACACACACACACACACGCACACCACACAGACACCCCCCCCCCCCCCACACACACACACACCAAACACACACACATACAACACACACACACACAGACACACACACACAGACACACACACGCACGCACACACACACACACACACACAAACAGGCAAGTGCACCGGCTGGATTGCTTCACGTTGTGTGCAATACGATCTCAGCCAGCGGCACTCAATATCACCTCTTTCTATCAGAGCCCCCCTAAAGCTCCCCACAAGCCCCTCAATCCCCCTCTCCTCTGCCCCCCTGCCGGGGCCCCCTCCTCAGATAAAAGCGGAGATCGTCTGCCCGAGGATGAAAAATTAGTCCACTAATTACTGATTGGGCTCAGGGCCCGTAACTCCCTTACTACGCCAACAAACGGCTGATGTGTGGGTTCAAGGTGACTCAGTGGTATGGGGTAGAGTTCGTATTATTATATATATTATATATTAGCTATCTACAGGAAGTTAGTGGCGCCAAGATGTTGGAATTCGGAGTGTTACAAAGAGGAGGAATATTCTAAGTTGCATGTGAGAAATGTGTTTAGGGGGTGCGGGGAATAGCTTAATGGGTAGTTAAGTCTATGGTTATGATTTCATGGTAACTGAGAGTACTGAGTTATAGTATGTTCAAGAAAAAAAAAGTTTTTTTCCCCACTTTCCCCGATTCTATTCACTACTTCCATCCCTTTCCCCTGAAAGTCCTTCGGATGAGAGTGCAAACTGAGATCCTGCTCAGGCAGCAACTACTGTTGTCTGTTATATGAGCGAAAATGCGTCACGCTGCCGTTAAGCGCCTGACAAGTCAGGCCCAGCGCATCCGACTTTGGCACAAGAGAGAATAGTTACCTTTTGAGTCTTTCTGGAAAAAAAGGCCTAGGCACTGCCGCTGCCACTCCTGTGACCTGATATTACTGCTTCACCAGGAAGGAATCTGTGTGTGTGTTTCATTTTATTTATTTCATTCTTTTATATCGAAGATAATGGAATAAGAACATTTGTGCTTTTTTACATCCAGTCCCCGTGTGTATGCGGTTTTGTAAATTTTGTGGGAACCATTGGCACACAATGGCCTACTCTTACGAAAAGCGGAACAGGATTTAACGTGTGCGCAAGATGTTCTGCGTGCGTTCGCACACACGGGGCCTCGGTTTATAGTCTCATCCAAAGAACTTTTGGGGAGAGTGGAGTCTGCACTGATGTTAACTCCGGGGGAAAATATCCCCTTGAACGGGAATCGAACCCGGGTCGTCAGATTGCGAGCGCAATGTTCTGACCACTAGGCTATCCCGTGTGTGTGTGTGTGTGTGTGTGTGTGTGTGTGTGTGTGTGTGTGTGTGTGTGTGTGTGTGTGTGTTTGTGTGTGTGTGTGTGTGTGTGTTGTGTGTTGTGTGTGTTTTGAGTGTGTGTTGTGTGTGTTGTATGTGTGTTTGTGTGTGTTGAGTGTATGTATGCGTTTGTGTGTGTTTTATGTGTGTTTGTGTGTGTTGTGTATGTGTTTTGTGTGTTGTGTATGTGTGTTTTGTGTGTGTGTTTTGTGTGTGTGTGTGTGTTTGTGTGTTTTGTGTTTGTGTGTGTGTATGTGTGTGTGTGTGCGTGCGTGCGTGCGTGTGTATCTGTCTGTCCGTCTCTCTGTCTCTCTCTCTCTATCTGCCTCTCCGTCTGTCTGCTTGTAGAGTCAGTACCAATATTAACTTCCAGGGATAAAGGGAAATATCCTCAGATACAAACAAACATCTAACTTGAAGATTGGAACCCGAGACACCTCAATAACCCACACAACCAAGAACACCACTTCTAACCACTACCCTCCCTCCCTCCCTCCCTCCATCACCCCCTACCCTCCCTACAGTCTATGACACAGGGTGTTCAAACAGAATAGAATTACAATCAGCTACTTTCTCCCACCCCCCCCCACCCCGAATTAGTTAACCTAACCACTGTTTATTTGTGTGTGTACTGACAGGGTATTAGGGAGGTAGGGGGTACATACAATAGCGATCAAGTGTGCATGGGATGGGCTTTTACAAATCACTCCTCCTCCTCTTTCTCCTCCTACTCCTCCTTCTCCTTCACTGTAGAGAAGTAGGGAGGGGGTGGAAGGGGAGGGGAGGAGGGATGGAGGGAAGGGCAGAGTAGAGGTGGTTGAGGAGGAGGAGGAGGAGGAGGAGGAGGAAGGAGGGGCAGTGTAACTGGTCAATTGAGTGCTCTGCATGCACCTGTCATACTCTCTAACTGACCCCCTCTCCCCCCCCCCCCCCCCCTTCCGTTTTTTTTCCCATCTCTGTCTGTCTGTCTATGTCCTGTCTCTCTTCCTCTCTGTCTCTGTCTGTCTTTCTGTGTGGTGTGTCTCTGTCATGTCTCTCTGTTCCCTGTCTTTCTGTCTCTCTCTCTGTCTTATATATGTCTCTCTCTTCTTTCTTTGTCTCTCTCTCTCTCTCTCTCTCTCTCTCTCTCTCTTCTTTCTCTCTCTCTCTTTCCTCTGTGTGTCTGTCTCTCTTGTCTCTGTCTCTCTTCTCTCTCCTCTCTTTTTTCTTTTTTCTTTC
>CM054158.1:45979528-45993373 GCA_028751875.1 Rapana venosa | reverse complement strand
GAATTTCGTATTATTAATATTTTAAATTAGCTATCTACAGGAAGTTAGTGGCCCCCAAATGTTGGAATTCGGAGTGTTACAAAGAGGAGGAATATTCTAAGTTGCATGTGAGAAATGGGGTTTAGGGGGTGCGGGGAATAGCTTAATGGGTAGTTAAGGGTCTAGGGTTATGATTTCATGGTAACTGGAGTACTGAGTTATAGTTATGTTCAAGAAAAAAAAAAGTTTTTCCCCACTTTCCCCCGATTCTATTCATACTTCCATCCCTTTCCCCTGAAAGTCCTTCGGATGAGAGGGCAAACTGAGATCCTGTTTCAGGCAGCAACTACTGTTGTCTGTTATATAGCGAAAATGCGTCACGCTGCCGTTAAGCGCCTGACAAGTCAGGCCCAGCGCATCCGACTTTGGCACAAGAGAGAATAGTTACCTTTTGATGTCTTTCTGGAAAAAAAGGCCTAGGCACTGCCGCCTCCCAAACTCCTGTGACCTGATATTAACTGCTTAAACCAGGAAGGAATCTGTGTGTGTGGTTTCATTTTATTTATTTCATTCTTTTATATCGAAAAATAATGGAATAAGACATTTGTGCTTTTTTACATCCAGTCCCCTTTGTGTATGCGGTTTTGTAAATTTTGTGGGAACCATTGGCACACAATGGCCTACTCTTACGAAAAGCGGAACAGGATTTAACGTTTTGCGCAAAATGTTCTGCGTGGCGTTCGCACACACGGGCCTCGGTTTATAGTCTCATCCAAAGAAAATTTTTGGGGGGAGTGGGGGTCTGCACTGATGTTAACTCCGGGGGAAAATATCCCCTTGAACGGGATCGAACCCGGTCGTCAGATTGCGAGCGCAATTTTTCTGACCACTAGGCTATCCCGTGTGTTTTGTGTGTGTGTGTGTGTGTGTGTGTGTGTGTGTGTGTGTGTGTGTGTTGTGTGTGGGGTTTTGTGTGTGTTGTGTGGTGTGTTGTGTGTTGTGTGTGTTTTGAGTGTGTGTTGTGTGTGTTGTATGTGTTTTGTGTGTGGTTGAGTGTATGTATGCTTTGTGTGTGTTTTATGTGTGTTTTTGTGGGTTGTGTATGTGTTTTGTGTGTGTGTATGTGTGTTTTGGTGTGTTTTTGTGTGTTGTTTTGTGTGTTGTGTGTTTTGTGTTTTGTGTGTGTATGTGGTGTGTGTGTGCGTGCGTGCGTGCGTGTGTATCTGTCTGTCCGTCTCTCTGTCCCCTCTCTCTCCCATCTGCCTCTCCGTCTGTTGCTTGTAGAGTCAGTACCAATATTAACTTCCAGGGATAAAGGGAAATATCCTCAGATAAAAAACAAACATCTAACTTGAAGATTGGAACCCGAGACACCCCAATAACCCACACAACCAAGAACACCCCTTCTAACCACTACCCTCCCCTCCCTCCCTCCCCCCACCACCCCCTACCCTCCCCACAGTCTATGACACAGGGTGTTCAAACAGAATAGAATTACAATCAGCTACTTTCTCCCACCCCCCCCCACCCGAATTAGTTAACCTAACCACTGTTTTTTTTGTGTGTGTACTGACAGGGTATTAGGGAGGTTAGGGGTACATACAATACGATCAAGTGTGCATGGGATGGGCTTTTTACAAATCACTCCTCCTCCTCTTTCTCCTCCTACTCCTCCTTCTCCTTCACTGTAGAGAAGTAGGGAGGGGGTGGAATGGAGTGGGGGGAGGGATGGAGGGAAGGGCAAGTAGAGGTGGGTTGAGGAGGAGGAGGGGAGGGGAGGAGGAAGGAGGGGCAGTTAATGGCAATTGAGTGCTCTGCATGCACCTGTCATACTCCTAAATGCCCCCCCCTCCCCCCCCCCCCCCCCCCCTTTCCGTTTTTTTTTTCCCTCTCTGTCTTTTGCTATGTCTCGTCTCTCTTTTCCCTCTTCTCTGCTGTCTTTCTGTGTGGTGTGTCTCTTCGTCCTCTGTCCCCGTCTTTTTTTCCTCTCTTGTTTTTTATGTCTCCTTTTCTTTTTCTCCTCTCTTCTCTCTCTCTCTCTCTCTCTCTCTCTTTTTCTCTCTCTTTTCGTGTGTCTGTCTCCTCTTTCTGTTCTCTGTCTCTCTCCCCCTTTTACTCTGTCTTTCTCTTTCTCTCTCCTCTCTTCTCCTCTCTTCTCTCTCTCTCTCTCTTCCTTCCCCCTCTCTCTCTCTCTCTCTCTCTCTTCTCTCTCCCTTTCCCCCCCCCCTCTCTCTCTCTCTTCTCTCCTCTCTTTTCTCCTTTCTCTTTTCTCTCTCCCTGTCTCTGTCTCTGTCTCTGTCTCCTAACTCTCTCTCTCTCTTCTCTCTCTTCTCCTCTCTCTCTCTTCTCTCCCCCTCTTTTCCCCTTCTTTCTCTTTATTCTCTCTCTCTGACTCTCTGTCATCTCTCTTTCTCTCTGTCTTTCCTTTATCTCTCCTCTCTCTGTCTCTCTCTCCTCTCTTTCTCTCTGTCTCTCTCTTTCTATATATATCTCTGTCTCTCTGTCTGTCTGTCTGTCTGTCTTTCTCTCCCACTCTCTTCTCTCTCTGTCTGTCTGTCTCTCCCCATCTCTCTCGTCTGTCTGTCTGTCTGTCTGATCTGTCTCTCCCACTCTCTCTCTCTCGCTCTGTCTGTCTGTCTCTCCCACTCTCTCTCTCTCTCTCTGTCTGTCTGTCTCTCCCACTCTCTCTCTCTGTCTGTCTGTCTCTCCCACTCTCTCTCTCTCTCTGCCCCCTCCCCCCTCTCTCTCTCTTCATCTGTGAAAAGCTAAACTGAGTTCCAGGCGTGTTGTGTGTATTATAAGGTTGGTTGATTGTTTATTTTGTGTAAAGTGATGGCCAAACTTTTCTCTCTCACGAGTTGGTCAGCTGCTAAGGTGTTTTTTTTGGTCAGTGCCCCACCGACCATCCTCTACCCCATCCCCCACCCCCACCCACCTCACCCCACTCCCACCCCACCCCACCCCACCCCCCTGCCTCCCCACCTCCATGTGTGTGTAATGTAGTAGATATGCATCACAGGATGTTTTGGGGGGTTTGTTGGGCTTTTGTTATTTTTTGCTGCCTTATCTTCTGTGGGGAGGCACCGTGGTCGAGTGGTTTAGGCGGTCAACTCGTGATCCCGAGGTCACGGGTTCGATCCCCGCTCGGCTCGGTGTTGTGTCCTTGGGAAAGACACTTTACTCCTATTTTCCTCACTCCACCCAGGTGTACAAGTGGGTACCAGCTCTGCTGGGGAAGTATCTGGCGACAGACTAGCGTCCTGTCACAGGGGTGGTGAAAAACCATCAGTTCGCTTAACGCTACAGAAACCGGCCACCAGCCGTAGGGGCCCTGCACTGCTGCTGGGTCACTTTGGTGGTGTTCAGTGGTGCCTGTTCTGAGCTAACATACGCAGGACACCACCTACTAACGACAGTATTAGCTCAGCTGCGGAGCCAGACTGAGTGAGTTGCCCACCCGAGGTGGCAACCACCACAACGTCCCTCCAACGACCGTCCCCCGCGAACCTCCAACCCCAAAGGCTTTGACACAAACTCACCACAGGCACAGAAGTGTATGGGCAAACCGAATCTGAGGTCACCATGAGACCAGAGCTACTGGAACCACTGAAACAGAATGTAAAAAATGCACATGAGTGCTTATTCCATTATCCTCGGAATAGAAGAATACATAGATAAACAAATAAATAAATAAATAAATAAATAACTTACCCCTCCTCCTCCCTGACCTACCCCTCCCTCCCCTGACCTCTTCCACTCCCCTTATCTTTACCCTCTTCACCCCTCCTCCCCCTACCTCACTTCCCTGTCCTGTTCTATCACTCTTCCTCACTCCCTCCTTCCCCGCCTGCCCGCCCCAATTAACTTCAACACATATTTTTATTTTATTCTTTTATTTCGAGGATAATGGAATAAGCACCCTTGTGCTTTTTTTAAAAAAATCCAGTCCCCATGTGTATGCATTTTTTGCAAATTTTGTCATCCGTTCCAACCAGCTCACAATGCCCTACTCTTCCGAAAAGCGGAACGGATTTTAACGTGTGCGCAAGATGTTCTGCGTGCGTTCGCACACGGGGCCTCGGTTTATAATCTCATCCGAAAGACTTTTGGGGAGAGTGGAGTCGGCACTGATGGTAACTCCAGAGAAGAAATCCTCTTTAACCGGAATCGAACCCGGGTCAGCAGATCACAAGCGCATCACGTTAAACCACCAGGCTATCCCTTCCCCATAAAGGTAAAATAAAGTTTTAAGTGGTTTTGACCCGCAAATTTTTATATAAAAAGGTACCATCCCCACTCCCCTCCCCCCAACTTAACCCTCCATATCCCCCTGGATCCATGGTCTAGAGGTAACGTGCCTGCCTAGAATGCGAAAAGTCCGGGTCAGAAGTGTGCGGTGGTTCGGATCCCGTTTGGTCCCGAAACTTTTCCCCCATCCATTTAGACCGTGAGTAGTGGTTTGGGTGCTAGTCTTTCGGATGAGACGATAAACCGAGGTCCCATGTGTTACACCTAATTATTTTAGCGCACGTAAAAGAACCGCAAGAGAGTTGTCCCTGTCAAAATTCTGTAGAAAAAAAGCCTCTCTGATAGGGAAACAAATACAGTTGCAGACAGGAAAAAGAAAAAAATGGGTGGCACTGATCTTGTGGCAACATGCCACACAGAAAAACGAATAAATATTTAATGAGATACTATCTAACCTACATCATCCCCTAACTATCCTCCCTCTACTCCAAAACCCTCTACCTATCTATTCCCCCACCTATCCCCTCCTAGTTATCCTCTCTCTCCCTCCACTACCTATCTTCTTTATCCCCCAACAACCCCCTTTATGCTCCCACACCCCATCTGTCCCCTTTATCCTTCCCCCCCCCTATCCTCTCCCTCCCCGACCTATCCTACACCCCCCAACCCCTACCCAACCTCCCCCCCCCCCCCCACCTATCCTCTCCCCCCCACCAATCCTCCTCCCCCCACCTATCCTACCCCCCCCCAACCTCTCCCCCCACCACCTATCCTCTCCCCCCCCCCCAACCTCTCCCCCCACCTATCCCTCTCCCCTTCCCCCCCCTATCCTCTCCCCTTCCCCACCCTACCTACCCCCCCCCCCCAACCTCTCCCCCCACCTATCCTCCCCCCACCAACCCCCCCCCCCCAACCTTTCCCCCTATCCTCTCCCTCCCACCTATCCTCTCCCCCCCCCGACTATCCTCCCCCCAACCTCTCCCCCCCACCTATCCTCTCCCCCCCATCAATCCTCCTCCCCCCACCTCTCCCTCTCCCCCACCTATCTCTCCCCCCCACATCCTCCTCCCCCCACCTCTCCCCCCACCTATCCCCCCCTCAATCCTCCTCCCCCCCCCAACCTCTCCTCCCCCCACCTATCCTCCCCCCCCCCCCCACCTCTCCCCCCCCACCCACCTCTCACCCCCACCTTTCTCCCCCCCCCAACCTCCCCCCCCACCTATCCTCCCCCCCCCACCTATCCTCCACCCCCCCCCCCCCCAACCTCTCCCCCCACCACCTATCCTCTCTCCCCCCCCCAACCTCTCCCCCACCTATCCTCTCCCCCTTCCCCTTCCCCCCAATACCTCCTCTCCCCCCACCTATCCTACCCCCCCCCCCAACCTCTCCCCCCACCACCTATCCTCTCTCCCCCCCAACCTCTCCCCCACCTATCCCTCCTCCCCCACCTATCCTCTCCCTTCTCCCCATTCCCCCCCTATCCCCTCCCCCCCCCTCACCCCCCACCTACTTTCTACCCCCACCCCCCCCCCCCCCCCACCTCTCCTCCCTTCCCCCCTATCCTCTCCCCCCACCTATCCTACCCCCCCCCCACCCAACCTCTCCTCCCCTTCCCCCCTATCCTCTCCCCCACCTATCCTCCCCCCCCCCCACCCCTATCCTCCCCCGACCTACCCCCCCCCCCCAACCTTCCCCCCCCCCACCTATCCTCTCCCTCCCCCACCCCCCGACCTATCCTACCCCCAACCCCTACCCTCCCCCCCCACCTATCCCCCCCCCCCCACCAATCCTAACACAGTTAAAGCTGTTTCTTTAATGCTTTTACAACACATTATTAAACTAACAATTCCAAACTTTCGAGGTGTCTTTTTCTATCATGTTCAGAATTTTATTTTAAAAACATATTTCTAATCATTCAGATGCACCATGTACTTGTTTTAGACAAGGAAACACCACCGTCTACAATTTTATATAAAAATTGCTACTTCATTTCCATCAGATACAAACTTTTATCTGGAATTCTGAGCGATTTCAAACAAAAAAAAGGGAATATAACTGTTTATGATAGCCTATGAGGGGGAGGTAATATTAGATAACACAGAGTGAAAGTTTTGTAATGCACTAAGAATGTGTCAAAATGTCGAGGAACGTTCATAAGTTAACGCACCTAAAGTAACTTACAGCTTGAAGAGAGTTGTTACTGGCAAATGTGTTATCTGGGGGGTAATATTGTTTGAAGGGATTAGGAGGTCTTGATTTTAAATTTAAAGTGAAAGTTGTTGTAGTTATTGAAACTGAATGAGGTGACAGTCCTGATATGGCCTTTGTGATCTAAGGGCTATAAACAACAACAACAACAACACCAAAAACAACAACCAAATAATAATAATAATAAATAAATTAATATAATAATAATAATATTAATAATAATAAGAATAAATTAATAATAATAATAATATAATAATAACAATAAAATATAATGATGGTGATGATGACGACTTTGTACAGGACTAGATCTTGTAAACACAAATCAAAGTGCTTGCAATTCAAACCTATTTTTTAAACACATGCAACAAAATCACAAATAATTTTTAACAAATTTAATTCACACATACAACAATCAACACACACACACACACCAAACACACACAACACACACAACACACACACACACACACACACACACACACACACAACACACACACACACACACACACACACACACACATGGAGGTTATACACTTTGGTGGGGTGATGGGGATCTCAGCTGTTGAAACATAAGGGGAAAATCTTAGGTTTGAAATAAATATGCCTTGAGACTGGATTGAAAAGTGCTTTTTGCTAGGGGAGAGAGGGAGGTCATTCCAGACTGATGGACTAGAAATCGAGAAAGAGAAATAAACACACACACATTTGCTTATTCAATGTACCATCTGGAAATAAAATTTTGACTTTGACTCTCTCTCACACACACACACACACTTTGTATACATGCATATAAATGCATGGACATGCGCACACCAACTTATTAGAGTGCACAAGTACATGATACAGTTTTTATACGCGTTATGTTTATGTACACATGCGGTGATCCCCTTTGATTGTGTCTTCAACTTGAAGAGGTTCAGTGTCAGTGTCTCAGAAAGGTTTATTGCATCCATAATATTTTATTTTGTGACAGTGTACGACAAAATAAATTCTACCCCCATTTCAAATTTTCAAAAAACAACAAACAAATCCAACCAGCATTCATGAAATGAAATGAGCACGCCACCACAAATTAATGTGGTGTGACACAATTGTTTCTTTTATTCTATTTTCGGTTATTTAGTTTGTACCTGCATGTGTGACTGTTTTTCTCTAAGAGTGGCATTTTGTACAGAGAATTTGCAAGTGACCACTGTCTTCAAGCTGTGAATTCTTTCACGTCCATATGTCCTTGTTTACATGTATTTCCATTTGCAAACACACTGTGTGTACTATGTCAGATCAATATTACTTCCCCTTCACAGCATGTCTTAAATAATAGTAAATCTGAAACAGTTACATCCCTTTTTATTTGTTGAAGTTCCTTAGTAGCCCAGATAAATGCTTTCACCTCATGGAAATGAAACAACAATTTTTATATGAAATTGTAGAACGTGCTGTTTACCTGTCTGGAACAAGTACAGGGTGACAGTAAATGATTGTAGACATCACTTTTTTTTAAGTTTCCAAACTATTATAGGAACAAACCCTCAAAGTGTGGAATTGTTAGTTTAACAAAATGGTGTAAAACGATGAGGACAACAGCTTTAGCTGTGAGTTAGGATTGTGTGCTCCCTACTGGGATCACCCCCCCTAACTTCTAATCCTCCCTGCTTTGGAGGAGATGTGTTGTCTATCCTCCACTGTTTGTGCCTTTTTATTGGGTTTTTTTTATAATCTTTGGGGATGGAGGAGGGGGCAGGAGACAAGAGGGGGATAGGTAAGGAGGGGGCCACAGAGGAGGGCATAGGTAAGGGGGGCCACAGAGAGGGGGGACGGAGAGGGGGGCACAGAGTGGGGGGTAGGGGGACACAGAGGGGGGAATAGAGGGGGGCACAGAGGAGGGCAGAGGGGGGGGGCACAGAGGAGGGGGTAGGGGGGACACAGAGGGGGGGAGGGGGAAATAGAGGGGGCACAGATGGGGGAATAGAGGGGGGCACAGAGGAGGGGTAGGGGGGACACAGAGGGGCACAGAGAGGGGGTAGGGGGGGCACAGAGGAGGGGGTAGGGGGGACACAGAGGGGGGGGGAGGGGGGATACAGAGGGGGGAATAGAGGGGGGCACAGAGGAGGGGGTAGGGGGACACAGAGGAGGGGTAGGGGGGACACAGAGGGGGGACACAGAGGGGGGGGCATGGGGGGATAGAGGAGGGGGCACACAGAGGAGGGGGGACACAGAGAGGGGGATAGAGGGGGGGGGGGGCACAGAGGAGGGGGATAGGTAAGGGGGGTACAGAGGAGGAGGGGCACAGAGGAGGAGGGATAGAGGGGGACACAGAGGGGGGGGATAGGTAAAGGGGGGCATAGAGGAGGGGGGTAGGTGAGGGTAGGGGGGTGGGGAGAGAGGAGGTTGAAGTGGGCAGACCAAGGGGGGTGGAAGGACAAGGTATGCACTCCCTTCAATGTATACAAAATCTGAGCACATTACCTCCCTCTCTTGCGATCTCTTAACTGGGCAGAAGGAATGAGAAGGAGTGTACTGTTTTGTGGAGACATTTGTAACAGAGAGTACAGATCTTATAGTTTGCTCTCTGTGACACAAGCAGCAGCCAGTAGAGAGATCGCAAGAGGGGGGTAATGTGCTCAGATTTTTTTCTTTCTGAGTACTAGCTGAGCTGCAGAGTTTTGAATACGTTGAAGGGAGTGCATTGATGGTGCTGGCAGACTAGCCCAAAGAGAATTGCAGAAATCCAGATGTTAAAGAATGAGAGACGTAAGGAGTTTGGATATTGGAGGTAATAGTGGCAGGTGGGAAGGGAAGGGAAGGGGGGGGATGAGGAGTGTCAATATTGCCCATTTTCAGGAAAAGGAAGCTCAGATGGTATGGACATGTGACAAGATCAGATGGGTTCTCCATACTGCAAGGAGAAGAGAAGGCGAGGCAGGCCAAAGAAGAAATGGGCAGACATCACTGAATGGACCGGGAAGTGCTTCTCCACAACCCAGACACTTGCTCACAACCATCGCAAATGGAGCCAACTGGTGTAACGTTCATCACTGCAGTGCGCCTACGACCCTGGAAGGGGTTACGGGAGCAGATGAGATGAGATGAGATGATATTACATCTATATAAATATGAACAACAATCAACAGCAGCATAGCAGCAACGAGCTTAACGCTTATAATTGTTGTGGACAGAATAGTAACCAATTCACAACCAGCCCATATAAACTATATCACCAGAGAGAGAGAGAGAGAGAGAGAGAGAGAGAGAGAGAGAGAGAGAGAGAGAGACCCATACAGACAGACAGACACAGAGAGCAGAGAACAAGACAGAAAGAGACAGACAGACAGTCTTAAGTTCGAACTAGCTGATGATAGTTCCCACCAAAAAAAAATGTACTCTAGCACCACTCCTTCTCAAACCCCCTCTCCCCCCCCCCCCCCCACCCCCAACAAAAACAAAAAACAAAAACAACAACAAAAAAGTCCTCAGCTATACCACTGCTTGTATTACCCACTTCAGGAGTAAGTTGTATTGACTTACGCCACCAGAAAGACGAGAGACAGACAGACAGACAGTCAGACAGACAGACAGAGAGAAAGAGAGAGACAGACAGACAGACAGACAGACAGGCAGGCAGACAGACAGACAGAGAGAGAGAGAGAGAGAGAGAGAGAGAGAGAGAGAGACAGGCAGAGAGACAGATAAACAGACAGACAGATAAACAGGCAGACAGACAGATACAGAGAGAGACCAACAGACAGAGAGACAGCCACAGAGACAAACAGACACAGAGACAAAGACAGTCAGAGAGAGAGAGAGAGAGAGAGAGACATACAGAGAAAGAGAGACAGATAGACAGGTAGGGAGACAGGCAGATAGAGAGATAAACAAACAGACAGACAGACAGACAGGCAGACAGATACAGTGAGAGAGACACAGACAAACAGAGAGAGAGAGAGGAGAGAGAGAGAGAGAGAGTTAAACCGCGCAAAAAACGTCCCATGGTACCCCCTCCAACCTACCTTACCCCCCCCCCTCCCCCCCCCCCGTCCAACCCCCCCCCCCCCCCCCTCTTGGGCTTGTTAAAGACCAAGTTACTGGACAACGCATCACAGAGCTACCAACCCACAACCCCCACCCCCCAACACCCCCACCCACACCCCTTATAGGGAGTGGGGAGAGGGGGGAGGGTGATGGGTAAGGAGGTGAGGGTGGTGGGGGGGGGGGGGTAGTAGTAGTAGTAGGAGGAGGAGGAGGAGGAGGGGAGCGTTGTTGCCTTAGGCTTGTTGTGTTAAGGTTTAGGAGGGAATTGGACGAGGTAACTGGAGATATGATGATCGCTGTGTAGTGTAGTATAGTGTAGGCCTATAGTGTAGTGTGGAGTGGTGTGGGATAGTGTGGGGTAGTGTGGGGTAGTGTGGTGTAGTGTAGTGTAGTGTGGTGTGGTGTGGGGTAGTGTGGTGTGGTGTGGTGTGGTGGGGTGTAGTGTGGGGTAGTGTGGTGTGGTATAGTGTGGAGTAGTGTGGGGTAGTGTGGTGTGGGATAGTGTAGTGTGGTGTAGTGTAGTGTGGTGTGGTATAGTGTGGAGTAGTGTGGTGTAGTGTGGTGTGGATAGTGTAGTGTAGTGTGGTATAGTGTAGTGTAGTGTAGTGTAGTGCACATAGGTTTCTCCCTTCTTCTTAGTCTTTAGTATAGTTATTATATACAGTAGTAGTACTGTTTTATTTTTGCTTTGAGAGAGAGACGGGGGTGGGGGGAGGGAGGGAGGAGACAGACACACAAACACAGACAGACACACAGACAGACAGATAGACAGTCAAGGAGAGAAGACAGAGAGGATGGGAGAGACAGAGAGGGATAGAGAAACAGAGACAGACAGACATAGGTAGACATAAAAAGAGAGACAGACGGACGGAAAGAGAGAGAGAGAGATAGAGAGAGAGAGAGAGAGAGAGAGAGAGAGAGAGAGAGAACTCAAGACCTCAAAAATATTAATGTATTTTAGGCCTAGCCATTGGCCACAATACATCGACAGAGAGAGAGAGAGAGAGAGAGAGAGAGAGAGAGAGAGAGAGAGAGAGAGAGAGAGAGAGAGAGAGAGAGAGAGAGAGAGAGAGAGAGAGAGAGCGAGCGAGAAAGAGAGAGAGAGAGAGAGAGAGAGAGAGAGAGAGAGAGGAGACAGAGACAGACTAACAGACAGAAAGAGAGGGGTTAGGTTACCAACTGGATACCCCTCTTGATGAATTGGACGAAAGCTGAGAGCGGAGGGGGCGGAGAGCTAGTCTTGTATAGTTGCTCTGGGAAATTGTCTGTCTGTCTGTCTGTTGTGGGATGGGAGGGGGGGGGGGGGAGAGAAAGAGAGAGAGGGGGAGAGAGAGGAGTTATGTATAGATCTAGAGAGTGGTTTGGTGCTAGCATGTAAAGAGACTGTGAGAATGTGTGAAAGTCTGTTTCCAGTTCTATTTGGTTATGTACTTAATCGAATTTGGGGGACGGGATAGCTCAGCGGTCAGAGCACTCACTTTCCCCCAGCTAAGGTTAATGCAGCGTTGAGCGTGGTGTTACCACGTGAATGGGTGACCGTTTGCGCGCCTTGTTTCAGTACAGTCTCCCAGTTCACCCAGTTGTAAATGGGTACCTGCCCTCTTTAGGGTCAGCGAGGGAGAGGAGATGGGCACCGCCTTCAATATGCTGGCCCCTAGAGAAGTTGAAGTCTCTGATGCCTTTCTCCTCCCCTACGACCTTATAGGTTATGGGACACCTTCACCTTTTTATTTAATCGACAAAAACTTATATTCAGTTGTCTTGTATTAGAGATTCGTGCTAGTATGTGAAGAGAATGTGTGAGAGTCTGTTCGGAGATATATTGTGTGTTTTCTGTTTGTATTCAAAAATATATTTTTTAAAGTTTTTTGTTGTTGTTTTTTTTGTCAAATAATGTGCGGTCATTCGTTACATTGATGTACATGAACAGAGCAGAACAGAACAGAAGAAAACAGAGCAGAACAGAGCAGACCAGAACAGGCCAGAACAGAGCAGAGCAGAACAGAACAGAACAGAAGAAAACAGAGCAGAACAGAGCAGAACAGAGCAGAGCAGGCCAGAACAGAGCAGAACAGAACAGACCAGACCAGACCAGAACAGAGCAGATCAAAATAGGACAGATCAGAACAAAACAAAACATCGTTTCTTGCTATAGAGAGAGACCCAGAAGGTTTATAGAGATACCAGTAAACAAACTGGTAAGGATAAAGTAAAGAAGTCACCGAAGATTCATGTGTATGTGTTTTTTTTTATTATAATAATAATGTATGGGATTTATATAGCGCTGAATCTTGTAAAGTAAACAAACCAAAGCGCTTGCATCCAAATCATTCACACACATTTATTTATTCTTTTATTTCAAGGATAATGGAATATGCACTCATGTGCTTTTTTGCTATCCAGTCCCCGTGTGTATGCAGCTTTGTAAATGTTGTCATCCGTTCCCACCGGCACAAAATGGCCTACTCTTCCCAAAAGCGGAACGGGTTTTAACGTGTGCGCAAGATGTTCTGCGTGCGTTCGCACACGGGACCTCGGTTTATAGTCTCATCCGAAAGACTTTTAGGGGGAGTGGAGTCGGCACTGGTGTTAACTCCAGAGGAAAAATCCTCTTGTAGAAAGAGAGAGAGAGAGAGAGAGAGAGAGAGAGAGAGAGAGAGAGAGAGAGAGAGAGGAGAGAGAGAGAGAGAGAGAGAGAGAGAGAGGAGAGAGAGAGAGAGAGAGAGAAAGAAAGAAAGAAAGAAAAGGGGGAGTGTGTGTCGGAGGGGGAAGGGGATTATGTATGGAAGAAGAAATCTCAAAGTGATAATAAATATTGAAAAGATTATTCAGACGAACAACACAGGAAGATATAGATATAAAAGGAAAAGTGTGTGTGTGTGTGTGTTTGCGAGGGAGGGGGGATTGGGAAAGTATGGAAGAAGAAATCTCAAAGTGTTAATAAATATTGAATAATAAAAAGATTATTCAGACGAAAAACACAGAGAGATAGACAAAAAAAAAAAGAAAGAAAAGTGTGTGTGTGTGTGTTTGCGCGCGCGCGAGCGTGAGTGTGTGTCTATGAGTGCGTGCATGCGTGTGTATGTGTGCGACCAGTTAGAAAGATGATTTCTTTTGGGGGGGAGAAGAAAGATGCAATATTGTTCTTATTATGTATGATTGAAACGTATTTCCAAACGTGATTTATGTTGTCCCCAGCAGTGTATTACAAATTATTACTTTTGATACACAAACCATACATAATACACAGCAAAATATCTGTCGGCCAATCTGCTTTAGAATCTAAATAAATACTGACAGCTGCGATTGCCGTTTATTAAAATGCATGTCACTGTATTGGTATGTTAATACAAACTTTTGTCATATTTTTTCGAGAAAAAC
>CM054158.1:45952028-45964528 GCA_028751875.1 Rapana venosa | reverse complement strand
TTCATACTTAAAAATATCTGTGAAAATCACCAACATTTTTTTTTCCACTCGCACTCTATACATATGGGGAAGGGATAGCTCAGTGGTCGGAGCACTGCTTTCCCCCAGCCAAGTTAAGCAGCGTCGAGCGTGGTTACCAGTTGGATGGGTGACCGTTTGCGCGCCTTGCCTTCAGTACAGTTCCCCCAGTTCACCCAGCTGTAAATGGGTACCTGTCCTCTTTAGGGTCAGGGAAGGTAAAGCAGCGAGGGAGAGGAGATGGGCACCGCCCTCAATATGCTGGCCCTAGAGAAGTGAGGTCTCTGACGCCTCGCTCCCCTACGACCTTTAGGTAGGTTATGGGACACCTTTTACTCTATACAAGATACTACATGATCCCCAAATTAATACCCGTGTGCAGCCATAGGCCTACCAGACACGTGTTTCTTTCTGTTCTTTCTTGGCAAAGCACCTATGTACCACATGTGCTGTTTGCTGCTTTCTAAACTGATTTGAATATGCAGGGAGATGAGAGAGGTTGTGGTGGTGGTGTGTTCGTTGGTGAGTGTGTGTGTGTGAAGGGGGGGGGGGGGGGTTGAGGGGGATGGGAGGGGTGTCAGAGTGTATTATTGGCTGGAGAATCAAACTCGTGATGGATGGATGCTATAGCTGAGTGGTTAAGACCGTTCGACTTCAATCCTATGGGTCCATGAAGTTGTGGTTCGAATGTTCGCTGGCGTCTGGTTTTCTTTGGGATTAAAAAGGTAAAGGTAAAGAGTCCCATAACCTATAAGGTCGTAGGGGAGCGAGGCGTCAGAGACCTCACTTCTCTAGGGCCAGCATATTGAGGGCGGCGCCCATCTCCTCTCCCTCGCTGCTTTACCTTCCCTGACCCCTAAAGAGGGCAGGTACCCATTTACAGCTGGGAGACCTGGGGGAACTGTACTGAAGCCAAGGCGCGCAAACGGTCACCCATCCAACTGGTGGGGATTATTTTTGTTAATTATCTCCCAGGTCGGCTTGAAGTGCAGACCTGCCAAAGCATTAATTCCCTTCATGTATATATTCACAAGCAGAAGATCAAAATTAATATGCACGTTAAAGATCCCGTGATTCATGTCAGCGTTTGGTGGGTTACGGGGGGGGGGGAAAAAACGAACATACCTAGCTTACACCCCCGAAGTCAAAATGCAGCTATCTTCATCGTTGTGCTGCCGTTAAGCGCCTGACAAGTCAGGCCCAGCGCATCTGACTTGGGCGTGGAAGAAGAGAATTGCTCTCTTTGAAGTCTTTCTTGGGAAAAAGATAAAATAAAATAAAAAGAAAAGGCAGGAGGAGAATGGACCCAGAAGGCAGAAAACAGACAAGAAGGTGGAGGAGGTGACAAGAAAAAAAAGGAACAAGGCCAAAAAAAACAACACTACAACAACAACAACAACAAAAACAAACCAAACAAAAGAAACAAGGCACACACAAAGAGAGGGATAGAAAAGAGGCAATTTCTAGCACAGAATTTCCAAAAGTGAGGTGTTTATGTGTGTGTGTGTGTGTGTATGCGCGCGCGTGTGTGTGTGTGTGTTTGGAGGGGGGAAAGGGGTGCTATTTTATATACTGACAGAACTCCCTGCATGCCCAATGACTTCTAGGGAAGTTAAAGGACAGCAGTCAAAGTCCAACAAATAAGTGGGTTTTTTGGGGGGGGCAAGGAAAAGGTTTGAGGCTTTGATTTCACGCTGAAATAATGTGCTTGCTCCTTCCCTTTACTATTTTTCTCTTGTGGCTGAGGGGAAAGGTGTGAAGGGGAAGAAAGGGAGGGGGTGAGGGGGGGGGAAGGTTTGAGGGGGGGGGGGGGGGGAGGGGACTGGGAGGAAAGGAGGAAGGGCAAGGTCCACTTGTAAGTAGTTGTGGTCAAGTGGGTGTGGTTGGTTCGAGTGATTAGCTCTGCACGGAATAACCTCTCTGACGTCATCGCAGGGGGGGTTTTTTTTGGGTTGTTTTTTTTTGCTGTATGTTTTTTTGTGTGGTGTTTGTCTCCTGAAAGGAGTGGGGGGGGGGGGGTTTTGGGGGGATGGGGGGTTGGAGGGGAAGGGGGTGGGGGTGGGGGGGGGTTCCCAACTTGCCTTACTTTCTTAGAAAATGCAAAACAACACCCCAAAAATTCCAATCATTGTTGTTGACGTGACTGACTTTTTACCGTACGTAACTCTTTGAGAAGTCGTTTAAGGGGGGTGGTGGGGGGGGGGGGGGGGAGGTAGTTGGGGGAGGAGGGGGAGGCTGGCGCAAGATAGGGGGGGGTGGGGGGGGGGAAGGGATCAATGCACTGAATTATTTTATTTCAGATACGTATGTCGTCGTGGGCAAGTTAACCCCCGACGGAAAAAAAGTATGTTCTTTCGAGCCAGAAGGCCCATAGAGCCGGAGCTTATCCCGGTTTCTGTAGCGTTAAGCGAACTGATGGTTTTTTTCACCACCCCTGTGACAGGACGCTAGTCTGTCGCCAGATACTTGCCCAGCAGAGCTGGTACCCACTTGTACACCTGGGTGGAGTGAGGAAAATAGGGAGTAAGTGTCTTTAACCCCTGACGGAGCCCGTTCTTTTCCTTGCTTTGTATTGTATTGTATTGTATTGTATTGTGTTGTGTTGTGTTGTCTTGTGTTGTATTGTATTGTATTGTATTGTAATTGCCCTTCATGGGATGATTACAGTTTTTTGACTTGACTTGACTAGATTGCATGCTAGGTATGTTTGTAGATCTACCCCCATGCCTGCCACTTGCCATAAAAGGCCCTATATATATATATATATATATATAATACCCCCCCCCCCCCCCCCCCCCCCCCCCAGGAAGGCGAAAGCCGAAATATTAGGGAACATCTATACATGTTGGTTGTTATGCTTTCACTCTGTGTGACCTCTCTCTCTCTCTCTCTCTCTCTCCTCTCTCTCTCTCTCTCTCTCTCTCTCTCCTCTCTCTCTCTCTCTCTCTCTCTCTCTCTCTCTCTTCTCTATCAACTCTCTCTCTCTCTCTCTCTCTCTCTCTCTCTCTCTCTTTCTCTTTCTCTCTCTTTTCTCTCTCTCTCTCTCTCTCTCTCTCTCTCTTCTCTCTCTCTCTCTTCTCTACTTACTCTACTCTCTCTCTCTCTCTCTCTCTCTCTCTCTCTCTCTCTCTCTATATATATATATATATATATATATATATATATATATTACAGAAAGTTCGAAGGAATTGTATTGTAGTTTTTGCTTTGCGTTCACACACAGGATTTCAGATCTGAGGGATTTTGCTGGAAAGTGGAGTCAGTAAAAAGTAAAGGTAAAGGTGTCCCATAACCTATGTGATCGTAGGGGAGCGAGGCGTCAGAGACCTCAACTTCTCTAGGGGCCAGCATATTGCGCCCATCTCCTCTCCCTCGCTGCTTTACCTTCCCTGACCCTAAAGAGGGCAGGTACCCATTTACAGCTGGGTGAACTGGGGGACTGCACTGAAGCCAAGGCGCGCAAACGGTCACCCATCCAAGTGGTGACCTCACTCGACGCTGCTTAACCTTGGCTGCAGAGAAAGCCAGTGTTCCGACCATGGAGTCAGCACCAATGTTAAATTAAAGAGGGGGTTGGGGGGGGTGAGGGGTTGTGTGTGTGTGTGTGTGTGGGAGGGGGGGTGGCTGGAATCCCTCAGACACACACCTCAGTGAAAATTCGAGCCCACTCTCTCAGAATGCTTCAGATTATGATTCTGACACTTTTAACCACTTCAGTACTTGTTTTGTTTGGTGTTTTTTTTCAACAACTGTATTCACTGAGGGACGGGATAGCTCAGTGGTCGGACCACTCGCTTTCCCCCAGCCAAGTTAAGCAGCGTCGAGCGTGGTTACCAACCAGTTGGATGGGTGACCGTTTGCGCGCCTTGGCTTCAGTACAGTTCCCCCAGTTCACCCAGCTGTAAATGGTTACCTGCCCTCTTTAGGGTCAGGGAAGGTAAAGCAGTGAGGGAGAGGAGATGGGCGCCGCCCTCAATATGCTAGCCCCTAGAGAAGTGAGGTCTCTGACGCCTCGCTCCCCTACGACCTTATAGGTTATGGGACTCCTTTACCTTTTTTTTTAATTCACTGAATGGCCATACTGGGTAGAATGTGTAGTGCCAGGTCTTCTCCTGTGCTTGTAACTCTGCAGGAGGTCTGCCCGCTGGCCTCAGCCGATACTTTCCCACTTCAGGGCAGTTTTTATTCATTAAAAGGTTCATGGGAAAAGATTTCAGACTTGCTTGAAGCAAGGCAGGAAGGAAAATAGGCTGGGTAGGCTGGAAATAAGCAATACACACACACAACACACAAAACACACGTGAGGAAGACATAGAGTTAGACGAAATATCAAAATACGTGTGGAAAGATGACAGTGCCGGTTTATTTCAAAGTAATCTCCTTGACAGTGTACAGATTGTGTTTGAACATTTTACTGCAGCTCTCTGTAGAAATATTGATGAAGCATGCGAAGTTTATATCTCTTTTATACAGAGTGCTGCAGAAACAATGAAATTCAGGCAGAAGAAAAACATTAAAGCTCACTCTCAGCCACCATGGTGGGATAATGATTGTGAAGAAAGTAAACAAGTTAAATATGACTTACTGAAGAGTTTTAGACACACAAACTCTCAGGGAGATTTAGATGCTTTTATACGTCAAAAGAAAAGTTTCAAATCCTTGTGTAAGAGAAAACAAGTTGAACATAACAACACAATTTTAAAGGATCTGAATGACTTATGCATGAATAAGAACTCAAAAGCCTTTGGAAGAAACTGAAAAGCACTGACATCTTTGAAACCAAGCAGATCAAATGAAATATCACCACGCTCATGGCTAGATTATTTTAAGTCACTGTTTTCCTTAAATCAGCACTCAGATGATACTGATTTCACTGAAGAAATTGAAAATATGTGAATATGCATGACCTCAGTAATTGTGAAAATTGTGTTGGTTCACAACTTGGTGATGATATCACTGAGAGTGAAGTTTATACAGCCTTGAAAAAACTGAGAGTGGTAAGGCTTCTGGTCCTGATGGTTTGATGTCAGATTTTTTCCAGCATGCCACTGACATTCATGTCAGATTTTTATTGCCTCTGTTCAACACAGTGTTTTCATCAGAACATACCAGAAAGCTGGACACATGCTGTGATTTTTCCTCTGCATAAAAAGGTAGCACTGCACATGTTGATAATTACAGAGGTATTTCATTGTTAAACATAATTGGTAAACTGTATAGTTCAATTCTGAATGAAAGACTGACAAAGTTCTGTGAAAGTGCACACTTAATTCCTGAGGCACAGGCTGGTTTTCGCAAAGGTTACAGCACCATCGATCACATTTTACACTTCAGTCTCTAGCACAAAAGTATCTAACAAAGAAAGGTGGTAGGTTTTATACTCTTTTTGTAGATTTTTCCAAAAGCATTTGACAGTGTTGACAGAATAAAACTTTATTTCTGCTGCTGCAAAAAGGAATCCATGATAAATGTTCATGACGCTGCAAAGCATGTACAAAAGTGTGAAGGCAGCTGTGAGAGTCGGGGCTCACATTACTGAATATTTTGATTGTATTTCTGGTGTCAGACAAGGTTGTATGTTGAGTCCCCTATTATTTTCGATTTTTATTTCTGAACTAGAATCAGATTTCACTGGATCAGATACTCAAGGCATAGATGTATTTTCTGAGCCACTAGGCATACTCTTACTTATGTATGCAGATGATATTGCTTTAGTTTCAGATTCAGTTGTAGACTTGCAGAAAAAGATCAATTGTTTGGAAAATTATTGTAAGAAATGGGACTTTCTGTAAATATGGACAAAACTAAAGTAGTCGTTTTTAAAAATGGTGGATTTACTAAGAAGTCTGAAAAATGGTGTTATTTAGGAAAGCAGATACAAGTAGAATCTAGTTATAATTATCTGGGTGTGGTTTTTGGCTCAACATTGAACTGGTCAAAATGTATCGAAAATTTCTCTGGAAAAGCATTGAAGGCTGTTGCATATCAAAAGATTGTACTTCAGGTTAAAGAATCTTCCAGCATCTACAGTTTTTAGTATTTTTGATACAAAAGTGAAACCAATCCTCCTCTATGGTTCTGAAATTTGGGGTTTTCAGCAGTATCATGATATTGAAAAAATACAGGTAAAAATTTGCAAAGTGGTCCTGGGGGTTGGCAGAGATGTTAAAAATAGTATTTGCCTTGGCGATTGTGGTAGATATCCCATTTTTGTTGACACTGTTACCAGAGTAATCAAATATTGGCTAAAAATTTTGGATATGCCTGATCATAGATATCCCAGACAATGCTACAATATGTTGTGTAGACAGGATGAAGCAGGGAGAATAAATTGGGTAACACATGTTAGAAAGATTTTATGCACCCACGGATTTGGTTATGTTTGGACAATGCAAAATTGTGGTAATTCCTCATCCTTCATGAAAGAATTCCAAATACGAATACAAGATGTGTACCAACAAAAATGGCATGACTCTCTATCAGCATACCCTGACTACTTAGATTATCACCCGATTATTTGTAGAGCAAATTATGTATGTGAAGTAGAACCTTTAGAATACCGTAGAGGTATATGTTTACTGAGGTCAAACAGATTACCTTTAAATGGAATTTCACGTTATGGCAAACCGATTACTGATCCATTCTGCTCTCAGTGTGATGGCCAACAAATTGAAGATGTTTGTCACTTTTTACTTGTATGCCCAAAATATGCTGTATTGCGAAGAAAATGTATTCCTCTGTATTATTACAGATTTCCATCGAATCTGAAAGTGCAGCTTCTTTGTATGAACACTAAACCTAGTTGATGTTTAAAGTTGGATTATTTCTTACTAAATGTTTAGATATCAGAAGTAAGGATGTTCACCTTACATGAAAGTATATGATTAACTGTTGTTCCTATGGGCCATATGGCCTGCAAAAACTGAATTAAAATTATTGTTATTGTTGTTATTATTGTTATTGTTATGTTACACACACACACACACACACTCACACACACACACACACACCACACACACACAAAACACACACACAACACACACACACACACACACACACACACACACACACACACACACACACACACACAACACACACACACACACACACACACACACACACACACACACACATGATGAGACGATAAAACCGAGGTCCCGTGTATTACACATAATTTTTTAGCGCACGTAAAAGAACCCACGGCAACAAGAGACTTGTCCCTGGCAAATTCTGTAGAAAAAAAGCCACTCTGATAGGGAAACAAATACAGTTGCAGACAGGAAAAAGAAAAAAAAAGAGTGGCGCTGCTCTTGTGGCGACGTGCGAACGCACGCAGAACATCTTGCGCACACGTTAAATCCTGTTCGGCTTTTCGTAAGAGTAGGCCATTGTGTGCCGGTGGGAAAAGATGACAAAATTTTAAAACCACATACACACGGGGACTAGATGTAAAAAAGCAACAAGTGCTTATTCCATTATCCTCGATATAAAATAATAAAATAAATATAAATAAAATAAACACACACACACACACATGGCCATACTGGGTAGAATGTGTAGTGCCAGGTCTTCTCCTGTGCTTGTAACTCTGCAGGAGGTCTGCCCGCTGGCCTCAGCCGACACGTTCCCACTTCAGGGCAGTCTTTATTCATTAAAAGGTTCATGGGAAAAGATTTCAGACTTGCTTGAAGCAAGGCAGGAAGGAAAATAGGCTGGGTAAAGGGTGGAAATAAGCAATACACACCACACACAACACACAAAACAACACACACACACACACACACACACACACACACACACACACACACACACACACACACACACACACACACACACACACCACACACACACACACACACTCACACACACACACACACACACACACACACGCACACACACACACACACACACACACACACACACACACACACACACACACACACACACAACACACAAAGGGAATGATAGGAATAGGGAAAATTTTTAGCACAGATTTTGCAGAAAGTGGGGATGCTATTGATACTCAAAGAGCCCCCCCCCCCCCCCCCCCCCTCCCCCCCACAGGCAGAAAATCAATGAATAGATTAATAACACAAAATGAAAACTGTGCTTTCTTCTTTTTCTTCTTTAAGATCAGATTTTCAGTTTTTCGAATCTGCAACTACGAAGTGATAAGATTACATCCGTAGGCTAAGGAGAAAAGCTGTGCTTTCCTCTGTGTGTGTGTGGTATTTTTGTTTGGACAGCTCAGTCTCTGTGATGAAGGCAGCTGTACTCTGCTGCAGGTCCTCCCTCCCAGTCTCCACAGAGCTTCTTGGTCACTGGGGTGGTATGGGTCAGTCAGGCCAGGTCCTCTTTCAGAGTGCTGCCTCATGTAGCGGGCAGGACTGTATACAGCACAGGGTCTGTTGTCTGGCTGCTGCCAGTCTGGCAAGCTAAGAGCACTGCTCTGTGTGTGTGTGTGTGTGTGTGTGTGTGTGTGTGTGGCCTGTGTGGAGTTTCGTGTACATTTTAAGCGTTTGTGGCTTGTCCTAAGCAAGACAGGCAGATTAAGTGAGAAATAACTTTGTAAGCATGTACACTGCCCCCAACGAAAATCCCCCTTTTCAACATGGTTTGACACTGACATTATTTCAAAACTGCCTGGCGAATTGGTTGATGGTAGCTGGCAGAATAAATCAAGTTTCAATACAACAGTTCAACGCTGTGAGGCTATTGACAGTAGAACATGACAGGGGGAGTTTGTGTCTGACAATTGACTTGCAAGTGAGTTGGGTGGGATGGCGTAACACGGCCAAAGCCAATCCTCCCCACTAATCCTCTTTGACCACCTGGCCACAACCACAGTACAGACCATACTCTAGTCTTCTGAGCGCCGCCGGAGGCCTGCGCCACACAGTTGTGGGCAAGCAAGCCCACAGATCAACATGTCCTATATCTCTACAGCTCACACAATCAGACTGGGCTTTCACCTCCTACTTCCCACCCAGGCTAAAGTGGGGTGGGTGGGGTGGCTGGGTGGTGTCAAGTGAGCCAGGGTACAATATCTACCCGACCTCCCCCTCCTGTTCAACAACGCTGACTCCTGCTCTGCTCCGCCATCAATATTAGCATTATCCAAGGGAGATTATGCCCTCCCTGACATACAGTGGGAGTGACTGTCCTTGTTGAAGGGTTAATTTGGCTTTAAAAGCCAGGCATTGTGTGGGAGAAAGGGTTAAAGCCAAAGCTGCTCTCTGGTGGTGCTCAGCCCACCTCAGCTCAGCTGTGGTACTGGCACTGCTACTACTGCTGAGAGGTAAGACCTAGGAAAGAAAGAAGAGGAGGAAAAACAGGAGGCAGGCTTGTGAGTGAGTGAGTGAGTGAGTGAGTAGGAGAGACATGGGCACAGGAACAAAAGGGATCTCCATCTCTGCTACTGTATTGGGGAGGTGGGAGGGAGGGGAAGAAGGAACTTACCTTTGGGCTGTCTGTACTGGGAGTGAATAAGAAAGGCCAGGTGAGAGAGAAAGAGAGAGAGGGAAAGAGAGAGGAGAGAGAGGGAGGGAGAGGGAGAGAGAGAGAGAGAGAGAGAGAGAGAGAGAGAGAGAGGGAGGGAGAGGGAGAGACAGAGAGAAAGAGGGAAAGGGAGAGAGAGAGACAGACAGAGAGAGAGAGAGAGGGAGGGAGAGGGAGAGAGAGAGAGAGAGGGAGAGAGAGACGAAGAGAGAGAGAGAGAGAGTGAGAGAGAGGGGGGAGAGAGAGAGAAGAGAGAGAGAGAGAGAGAGAGAGAGCGTCAGAGGCCTACATACAACGGGACACAGGCTGAAGGTTCCCTCCACTACCCCCTGAGGCCACAGCGGGCAGTTAGTGAAAGGTGTCAAACTCAACCTACGCTTGATCTTACGCCACCTTTTGCAGTCAAGCTGAACGACTTTTTGTGAAGAAGATGGAGGGAGAGAGGAGAGGAGAAAGGAGAGGAGAGGAGAGGAGGAGAGGACGGAGGGGAGAGGGAGATGGGACAGGACAGGAGAGGAGGGGGTGTGGGGGACGGAAGAGAGGAGGGAGCGTGGCATTTTTGTTAAAAGCACAGCAGCAGGTATAAAGGTTTGTGGGGATGGATGGTGGCGTTGGGTGAGTGAGTGTTGGGTGGAATCTCCATTCTGAGCTGAAGTGAAGTGACAGGGAGATAGATAGATAGACAGACAGACAGACCTTTTAACAACGTTCCTGCCTTTCCCTGTTCCCACACAGGTCTCTCTCTCTCTCTCTCACACTTGTGAACAGAAACGTTGTCTGAATTTTTATTCTTTCACTGTTTAGGGGACGGGATAGCTCAGTGGTCGGAGCACTCGCTTTCTCCCCCAGCCAAGTCAATTTTAAGCAGCGTGGGAGCGTGGTTACCACTTGGATGGGTGACCGTTTGTGCGCTTTGGCTTCATTACAGTTCCCCCAGGGTACCTGCCCTCTTTAGGGTCAGGGAAGGTAAAGCAGCGAGGGAGAGGAGATGGGCGCCTTTCTTCAATATGGTGGCTCCCTAGAGAAGTTGAGGTCTTTGACGCCTCGCTCCTCTACGACCTTATAGGTTTGGGGACACCTTTACCTTTTCATTGTTTACTGCATGTGCTGTCTTGAATAGGTTAGGTGTGGCTTGACTCATAGTTTTTTTCTTCTTCGGCGACAAATGCTCAGATCAGATAGTGACTATTGTTGTCTGTTATATGGGCGAAAATGGTTACGCTGTCCGGTAAGCGCCTGACAAGTCAGGCCCAGCATATCCGACTTCGGCATGGGAGAGAATTGTTATCTTTCAAGTCTTTCTGGCGGGGGATAAAAAAAAGGTCGGAAATTGGGGCCAACAGGCAGAAAATAGAGGTGACAGGGGAAAGAAAAGGAATAAGGCAGAAAACAAAAAGAGGGATAGAAAAGATGAAATTGCTAAGAGGCATAGACAAGAGAGAATTCCTAAGATAGAATTTCCAGATGGTGGGGATGCTGTTTATACTGACAGGCCCCAGGCATACCCATGGGGGGAAAAAGAGTAGTTTGAGGTTGCCTGAAAAAAAAAAACCCAACGAAATCCACATCTACTCAGAATTTGAAGAAAGCAACAAAAAAAAAGAAAAGAAAAAACGAAAAAAAAAGACGCTGGTAATTTAAAAAGGAAGAGAGTGATAGAGGGAAGACCAAGGACGTAATGGACAGATAGAGGACGTCAAAGACTGGACAGGCCCGGGAGTAGGCTGACTAATTGCATGTGAATGCTGGCCCACGACAGACGATCTGAAGATTCGTGGCACTTTAAACCCAGTCTTGGGGGTGGCATCTCACCATCCCATACGTGGACAGGGTAACAAAATCCTAAAGGCTTCGCTACAACTTTTCTCCAGAGAAATGTTCAGGAAAGGAAAACACACACACACACACCCCACACACACACACGCACGCACGCACGCACGCACGCACGCACGCACGCACGCACGCACACCACCACGCACGCACACACACACCCCACACCCCGCACGCACACACACACGCACGCACACACACCACACAACACACACACACACACACACTCACACATACACACACAAAACCAGACACAAAAAAGGTTGGATTGACACCATTGCAGAGAACACAGGGACGTTATTTTCAGAAATCCAGCTATTTGACACAAATTCTTTTTTTTTAATGGTGTTTCGATTGGAGCAGGGCTGCGTGTTAGATTGTTGAGAGAACAAAACGCGTTTATCTTGACTTAATTTGCCTTGTGAATGGGCAGTTTCATTTTCTCTTTCATACTTTCTTTCTTTCTTTTCTTGCCTTCCTCGAGTTTCTTTCTTTCTTTTTTGGGGAGTCTTTTTTTGTCTGTCTGTGTGGGTTCTTTCTTTCTTTCCTTCCTTCTTTCTTTCCTTCCTTCCTTCCTTTCTTCTTTCTTTCTTCCTTCCTTTTATCTTTCTTCTTTCTTTCTTTCTTTTCTTTTCTTTCTTTCTGTAGGCCTGTTGCATTGATGGGGCATGCACGATGGTAATTATTACTTTTAAGCTTACTCCTGCACTTCTTCTTCTTCTTGCAGGCCTATCATATTGCACACCTGTGAAGAATAAACAAAACCTGTGTTGAATTTAAACCCCCCAAAGGTTTTATTATCTCCCTTTCCCTTCTTCAACACCGGAAGCTCCTCCTCCTCCTCCTCCTCCATCTTTGTTGTTGTTTTAAGGTCAGCCATGTTTACACAGAAGAAGTGATGGGGGTCACCTCCCCCTTCTTCTGTCGCGCACGTGCAAGACATTGCCACACAACACACACACACACACGCACACACACAGACACACACACACTACGCCACACACACACGCCACACACACACCACAAAGCACGCAACCAACCACACACGCCAATACACCACGCCACGCACGCAACGCACACACACACACCACACAACACACACCAACACACACACACACACACACGCTCTCTCTCTTCCCTCCTCTCCCCCTCTC
>CM054158.1:45935280-45947780 GCA_028751875.1 Rapana venosa | reverse complement strand
TGGGTGGCGTAACACGGCCAAACCCAATCCTCCCCCTAACCCCTTTTGGGGCCACCTCCACAACCACAGTCGACCATCTCTGGTTTCTGACGCCCCCGGGGCCTGCGCCACACATTTGGGGGCAGAAAGCCCACAATCAACCTTTTCATATCTCTACACAGCTCACAAAACAAAACGGGCTTTCACCCCTAGTTCCCAGTTCCCACCCTGGCTAAAGTGGGGTGGGTGGGGTGGCTGGGGGGTTAAAGGGACCCCCGGGTACAATTCTACCCACCCCCCCCCCTGTTCAAAAACCCCTGACCCCCTGCTCTGCTCGCCATCAAAATTTTGCATTATCCAAGGGAGAAAAATGCCCTCCCTGACATACAGTGGGGGTGCTGTCCTTGTTGAAGGTTAATTTCTTTAAAACCAGGCATGTTGGGAGAAAGGGGGTTTAAAACCAAAGCTGCTCTCTGGGGGTGCTACTTGCTCAGCCAGCTTACTGGGCCCGCACTACTGTGAAGGTAAAACCCAGGGAAAAAAAAAGAGGAGGAAAAAAAGGAGGGAGGCTTGGAGTGATGGTGAGTGAGTGATAGGAGGACATGGGCGGGAAAAAAAAAGGGGTCTCCATCTCGCTACTGTATTGGGGGGGGGAAGGGGGGTAGGGGGAGGGAAATTACCTGTGGGCTTTTTACGGGAGTGAAAAGAAAGGGCCCGGGGAGAGAAGAGAGAGGGGAGAGGGAGGAGAGGAAGAAGGAGAGAAGAGAGAAGAGGAGGAGGGAAAGGGAAAAGAGAGAGAGAGAGAAAGGGGAAAAGAAAAGAAAAAAAGAAAGAGAGAGACAGAAAAGGAGAGAGAGAGAGGAGAGAGAGAGAGAAAAAAAGAAAAGAAAGAAAAAGAGAGACAGAGGGAGAGAAGGGAGAGAGAGGGAGAGAGAGAGAGAGAGAGAAAGAAAGAAAAAAAGGACAAAAGAGAGGGAGAAGAACAGAGCGAGAGGGGGAGAGAGAGAGAAGAGGGAGCAGGGAGAGAAGAGAAGATGTTTCTAGGGCCCACTACAACGGGGGCCAGGCTGAAGGTTTCCCCCCCCTTACCCCCCCGAGGCCACAAACGGGGAGTTAGTGAAAAGGGTCAAACTCAACCTACGCTTGACTTACGCACCCTTTTCAGTCAAGCTAACGACTTTTTGTGAAGAAAAGGGGGGAGAGAGGAGAGGGGGAAAAAGGGGAGGAAGAAGGGGAGGGCGGAGGGGAGAGGGGATGGGGAGGAGGAAGAGGGGGGGGAGAAGGGGGGGGCGTGGCCCTTTTTTTTAAAAGCACAGCACAGGTATAAAGGTTTGTGGGGATGGATGGGGTGGCGTTGTGAGTGAGTGTTGGGGGGGAATCCCTTCGGCTGTAGGGAAATGACAGGGGGATAGTAGATAGACGAAGACCGACCTTTTTAACAACGTTCCGCCTTTCCCTGTTCCACAGGTCTCCCTCTCCTCACACTTGGAACAAAACGTCGTCGAATTTTTATTCTTTTACTGTTTAGAGGATGGGGTCTCGTGTCGGGGGCACTCCTTTCCCCCCCCCAATCAAAATTTTAAACAGGTGGGAGCTGGTTACCCCTTGGGGGTGACCGTTTTGCGCGCTTTGGCTTCAGACAGTCCCCCAGGGGGCCCCCCTCTTTAGGGGGCAGGGGAAGTAAACACGAGGGGCAGAGGGAAAGGGGGCCCTTCAATAAAGCGGGTCTGGGAATTGAGGGCTCTGACGCCCGCTCCTCTAGGCCTTAAGGTTTGGGGGAACCCTTTTCCTTTTTCACTGTTTACTGCATCTGCTTTTTTTAGGGTTGGTGTGGCTTGACTCAATTTTTTCTTCTTCTCGACGAAAGCTAGATCAGATAGCGCTATTTTGTTGTTTATGACCAAAAACGTTACCTGTCCTAACGCCTGACAATCGGCCCAGCATATCCCACTTCGGGAGGGAGAGAAAAAATTTTTTTAAGAATTTCTGGCGGGGGGGAAAAAAAAAAAAAGCCGGAAATTGGGGGCCAAAAGCAGAAAATAATGACAGGGGGAAAAAAAAGGAAAAGGGAGAAAACAAAAAGAGGATAGAAAAAGGGGAATTTTAAGAGCCTAGAAAAGAGGGGGTTCCAAAACAGAATTTCTAGAAGGGGGGATGCACTTTAACTGGGGGCATTTGGGGGCAGCTGAGAAATAAATTTTTACTTTTAACTTACCCTCACTTCTTCTTCTTTTCGCAGCCTTCATATTGCACACCTGGAAGAATAAACAAAACCGGTTCAATTTACCCCCCCCCCCCCCCCCCCCAAATTTTATATCCCCTTTCCCTTCTCAACACCGGGAAACTCCTCCTCCTCCCCTCCCTTCCCCTTTTTTGTTGTTTTAAGGTCAGCCCCGTTTTAAAAGAAGAAGTGAGGGGGGCACCTCCCCCCTTCTTCTTCGCGCACGTGCAAGACATTTCCACACACACACCACACACACACACACACCACCCCACCACGCCCACAAACCCCAAACCCCCACACACACACAACGCACGCACGCACACCACACACACACGACGCCACCACCCACGCACGGCCCCCACACACACACACCACACACACAACACACACACACACACACAACACAACACACAACCTCTCAAACCACCCCCTCCCCCTCTCTTTTCCTCTCCGCTTTCTTCTCCCCCTCACGCCTTTCTCTCTCTCTCTCCTCTCTCCTCTCTTCTCTCTCTCCTCTCTCTCTTCTCTCCCCTCTCTTTCCTCTTTCTCTCCCTCCCCCCAAACCCCCACCACCACCCCACCACCACCACCACCCATCACCCACCCCACCACCACACCACCACCATCACCAACATCTATCTCTCTTCTGGCCTCCCAAGCACTGAAAAACTGACCTCTTGGGCATTTGGGACTGAAAGGAAAAAGACCCACTCCCGCCCGGATGCCCACCCCACCTTTTCACTGGTCATGGAAGCGGGTGGACAAGGTCTTCTTCAACCCCCCGCGGGAGAGGGAGAGAGAGAGAGGGGGGGGGAGGGGGGGGGGGGGGGGTGAAAAGGGGGGGAGGGGGGGGAGGGGAGGAGAAGAGAAGAGGGAGAAAGAGATTCGGGTTTGGATTCGAAAGTTTATTCAGTAAAGGCCATTGCCCCCAATGAAGGGTAGATACACAGTAATATTTAAAGAAAAACACTCACAACACACACATTTAAAAACTTAACTAAGTCACAAAAACAAAAAAGCCAAAAAAAATAAACGAACACGGGACAAAACCAAAAAACAAAAGAAACAAAAACGAAACGGAAGGGGGGAAAACAGGAAAAACCGGCACAACGGGGGAGGGGAGAGAGGAGGGAGGGGGAGGAGAGGAGAGAGAGAGAGAGAAGAGAAGAGAGAAAGGAAGAAAGGAGAGAGAGAGAGAGAGAAGGAGAGAGAGACGAAAGAAAAGAAGAGGAGAGACAGGAGAGAGAGAGAGAGAGAGAGAGAGGAGAGAGAGAAAGAAAGAAAGAAAGAAAGAGAGAGACAGAGGGAGAGAGAGAGAGAGAGAGAGTAGAGAGAGAGAGAGAGAGAGAGAAAGAAAGAAAGAGAGAGAGAGACAGAGAGAGAGGGAGAGAGAGACAGAGCGAGAGGGAGAGAGAGAGAGAGAGAGGGAGACAGGGAGAGAGAGAGAGAGAGTGTGTGTCATAGGCCTACATACAACGGGACACAGGCTGAAGGTTCCCTCCCCTTACCCCCTGAGGCCACAGCGGGCAGTTAGTGAAAGGTGTCAAACTCAACCTACGCTTGATCTTACGCCACCTTTTGCAGTCATGCTGAACGACTTTTTGTGAAGAAGATGGAGGGAGAGAGGAGAGGAGAAAGGAGAGGAGAAGAAGGAGAGGACGGAGGGGAGAGGGAGATGGGAGAGGAGGGAGAGAGGGGGGGAGAGAGAGGAGGGAGCGTGGCATTTTTGTTAAAAGCACAGCAGCAGGTATAAAGGTTTGTGGGGATGGATGGTGGGTGGCGTTGGGTGAGTGAGTGTTGGGTGGAATCTCCATTCTGAGCTGTAGTGAAGTGACAGGGAGATAGATAGATAGACAGACAGACAGACCTTTTAACAACGTTCCTGCCTTTCCCTGTTCCCACACAGGTCTCTCTCTCTCTCTCACACTTGTGAACAGAAACGTCGTCTGAATTTTTATTCTTTCACTGTTTAGAGGACTGGGATAGCTCAGTGGTCGGAGCACTCGCTTTCCCCCCAGCCAAGTCAATTTAAGCAGCGTGGGAGCGTGGTTACCACTTGGATGGGTGACCGTTTGCGCGCTTTGGCTTCAGTACAGTCCCCCAGGGTACCTGCCCTCTTTAGGGTCAGGGAAGGTAAAGCAGCGAGGGACAGAGGAGATGGGCGCCGTCTTCAATATGCTGGGCTCTGGAGAAGTTGAGGTCTCTGACGCCTCGCTCCTCTAGGACCTTAAAGGTTTGGGGACACCTTTACCTTTTCACTGTTTACTGCATCTGCTGTTTTGGATAGGTTAGGTGTGGCTTGACTCATAGTTTTTTCTTCTTCGTCGACGAATGCTCAGATCAGATAGCGACTATTGTTGTCTGTTATATGAGCCAAAATGCGTTACGCTGTCCGGTAAGCGCCTGACAAGTCAGGCCCAGCATATCCGACTTCGGCATGGGAGAGAATTATCTTTTAAGAATTTCTGGCGGGGGGATAAAAAAAAAAAAGCCGGAAATTGGGGCCAACAGGCAGAAAATAGAGGTGACAGGGGAAAGAAAAGGAATAAGGCAGAAAACAAAAAGAGGGATAGAAAAGAGGGAATTTCTAAGAGGCATAGAAAAGAGGGAATTCCTAAGACAGAATTTCTAGAAGGGGGGGATGCTACTTATACTGGCAGCATTGAGGGGCATGCATGATGATAATAATTATTACTTTTAAGCTTACTCCTGCACTTCTTCTTCTTCTTCTTGCAGGCCTATCATATTGCACACCTGTGAAGAATAAACAAAACCTGTGTTCAATTTACCCCCCCCAAATGTTTTATTATCTCCCTTTCCCTTCTTCAACACCGGAAGCTCCTCCTCCTCCTCCTCCTCCATCTTTGTTGTTGTTTTAAGGTCAGCCATGTTTACACAGAAGAAGTGATGGGGGTCACCTCCCCCTTCTTCTGTCGCGCACGTGCAAGACATTGCCACACACACACACACACACACACACACACGCACGCACGCACGCACGCACACACACACACGCACACACACACACACAACACGCACGCACGCACACACACACACACACGCACGCACACACACACACGCACGCGCACACACACACACACACACACACACACACACACACACACACACACACACAACACATACACACACACGCTCTCTCTTTCCATCCCTCTCCCTCTCTCTTTTCCTCTCACGCTCTCTTCTCTCTCTCACGCTCTCTCTCTCTCTCTCTCTCTCTCTCTCTCTCTCTCTCTCTCTCTTCTCTCTCTTCATCTCACGCTCTCTCTTTCTCTCTTTCTCTCTCCCTCCTCCCAACCACCCCACCACCACCACCACCACCACCACCATCATCACCACCACCACCACCATCACCACCACCATCACCAACTATCTATCTCTCTCTCTGGCACTCCCAAGCAGCTGTAAAAACTGACCATCTTGGTCAGTGGTACTGAAGGGGAAAACTGACCCACTCCTGTCCTGCATGCCCACCCCACCGTGTCACTGGTCAGTGGGAAGCTGGATGGACACAGGTCTTCTTCACACCCTGCTGGGAGAGAGAGAGAGAGAGAGAGGGGAGGGGGAGGGGGGGGGGGGGGGTTGAGGGAGGGGAGGGAGGAGGAGGGGAGGGAGAAGAGGAGAGAGGGAGAAGGAGAGATTCGGATTCGGATTCGGAATGTTTATTCATGTAAAGGCCATTGCCCCTAATGAAGGGGTAGAGTACACAGGTAATATTAATGAAAATCACTCGACATACACACACATTAACAAACTTAACTAAGTCAGCAACTGATCGTAATTTGAATGCCTTATATAAGTAGATCGATACATTTCGGACAATATTTCGTTCATAGATGACAAAAGTAAACACAGACAAAAAGGCAAGGGTATTTGTAAAATTTCAATGGTATATTACCGTGCTCTTAGCTTACTGAGAATTAGGCAACACAACATGAAATGTATTTCATCCTCATTTCCAGTTTTACACAATGGAAAAGTCAAATCCAATTCAGAATATGTTTGTAGCGATTTTGGTGTGTACTAATTTTAAAAATGCCAAAATCTAAACCTGGTCATAATAAATTTAAATGTTTGTCTAGACCCCTTTTCAGATATGTTTTCCTGTCATGAACACCGAAAAAAAGTTCTATAGATGCTAAACCTCTCACTGTTGTTAACGTGGAGGAGTCCCATTCTTGCCATCTGCATAAGATCTATCTTTCTTAAACTGGTATAAAAACTCTTTAACTTTTTTGAACACCTCCATTTTCCCTACATACCCAAAACCATTTTCATATAATCTACAACGAATATTTGATACCCAGTTTTTTTTGCCTCTTACATCCAAATCATATAGCATTTATAAGCTTTCTTTGGTAATCTAACATCTTCCATCACACTAATTTTAACCAATAACGAATACAGCGTATAACAGAGTTGATATAAATAGGATATCGTTTGTTTCACCATAAAACGAAGTCATTTGGGGTTCTCCTTTAAACCCCCCAGAAACTTTTTCAATGCAAACAAATGTACTTGTTCACACTGACGAGCTGCATTATCCAGGCCCCAAAGTTCTGCCCCATACAAAGCAATAGGTGCAACCTGTGAATAAAAACAGTTTTAAAAACAATTTAAGCTGCTGTTATTCAGGATCGAAGTTTTCTCATGATGCATATGACAGCATTCTTGGCTTTACTACTAGGTCGTTACATGCAAATGTGAAGCTAAGTCTTGTAGAGAATAATTACCAAAAATATTTGTATGCATTTACCACAGGAAATTTCAACACCTTTTGTTTTTTCCATGTTTCCCTTGCTGAGAGATGGCCACCTTTTCTAAATACAATTATTTTACTTTTATCTAATTTTAAACCGTCAAATCCATGAATGTGCGCTTTTTGTAACTTTTTAGTTGCGTTTGTAAACCAATAACTGTTTAGCTAGTAAAACTATATCATCTGCTAAAAGCAAAATGAAGAGTTAAAGATAATCGTTATTAAATAAAGCCCCATGTCTTCCATTTTTAAAAAACCCTCAGTAGCATCTTCATTGATGAAAAAGGGAAAAATAGAATTGTACTACAAACGTCACCTTGTTTTACACCATAAGTAAAAACTATTTAAATCTGTCAGTTTTGAACCACATCTAATTTTAAAACTTTAACACTATTGTACATACTTTGATACAGTTAAACATTTTACCGTTATTCCTTTTTTTTATGAGAATCTCCCAAAGAATACCCCTATTTAAAGAATCAAAAGCCTTCTCAAAATCTATGAAGGCTACATATAATTTCCTGTTACAAGAGAACTGTTTTTGAACAAAAGACAACAAAGTGAACATGTGATCAGTAGTTGAAAAATTTCCCTTTTTAAAAACCAGCTTGATGTTCTCCAGTGATATTTTTTTCCTCAACCCATTCTTGTAAACGATGGTTTTGATTTTTACTATAAATCTTACTACAAATGTCACTTAAGTAATGCCTCTATAATTATTAGGGTTATTATTATCACCTTTTTTGTAACAAAGGAAGAACAATGCCTTCTGTCCATTTTTGTGGAAAAACACCTTTTTGAAATAAAGCATTGAAAAACAATACAAAGAATTAAATTTAACATTGTCACCTGCATTTTTAAACAATTCTCCAATAATCCCATCTGGACCAGCTGCTTTTCTGTTCTTTAGTTTTCTAAATGCTAACATGACCTCTTTTTTTGGAAATAGGTCGGTTAAAATGGGTTATCAGAGTCATCAAAACTGTACATGATCTTCTTCATGTGTTTCCTTTTCAAGTAGATTTTTGAAATGATGATACCATTCCTCAACTGAAATTTACTTTTTCTAACAAATTTTCTCTTAATGAACTTTTGCGCACATTTGCCCAGAACTGCTTTTGATCTCGAACTGTTGACAAGAGTTATCTAACAATGCATTATTATGTTGTTTTTCCTTGAGCTTTAACATGTGTTTATACTCTCTTCTTGCAACGCAAAAATCATGGCGGCTACTAGCATCACTTGACTGCCCAGCTACTTTAAAGAGTTTACGTAAGTTTTTCCTGGCCATTCTGCATTCACTATCATACCCGTCATCCATCTGTCGGTCTGTCTTGTCTCTAAATTGTTTTGTCATACAGCCAGCATTTTGTATCAGACAATGGTTTGAAAAAGGTTAATGCTTCGTCAATATTATGGTCAATAAGGCTTACAGCTAGTTCTAACATTTTCTGAGTTTCCTCACTTTGATTAATGAAAAAAAAGGTTTTCCTTTTTATTTTCATCCCACACAAGCTTAGTTATTGTTAGGTTTTCATTACAGATATTCGGTCTCCCATCAGTTCTGTCACAAAAGGTTTAAACAAAGTTTCCCCAGGGAAAATGATCTAGTCAAATCTGTCTTTAACTGTAAGCTGGCATAGAGAGTGAAAAACAACAAATACATCACTTGACATTATGAAATAATCATTAACACTACTGCCGGAATCTGAGATGTATGTATAGCAACCTAAAGGGTCGCCTTACATACACCCTTAAGAATACATAAATCAAAAGTTACACATAAATCAACAGGGCGTTTTCCATAAGTATTTTTTACTTTATCATTAGACTTTCTGTTCATATTTACTGGTTGGCTTGTATGTATTAAATCAATATTTTTCATTTGACAAAATTTTTTGGATTAACATCAGCTGTTCTACTAAATTTAAGTCACCTGACAAAACAATTAATACATCATCATATTTCAGCAAACAGCAGTCAAACATTCTTCCCGTATACTAATACCACAATCAACATCAAATAGGAATAAAAAGGAGATCCCTCTGGTGGCACATATACACAAATATACAAAATATCTTTCTCAGTGTTCAACATGTCTTATCTATTAGGAACACCAAAATGTTGGAGTAGTCAACATCAATGCACTGAACGTATGAAGCATACACTTTCTTTATGAGACACACATACCCCCTGAGGGACGACCATGTTTAGTAAACCTAACAGCAGATTTATAGTAACTTGCATAATCATTGAATAAGTCGGAATGAAATGTTTCCAAAAAAGTTTCAACAAAACAAATGAAGTCAAAAGAGCGACATAAGAAAGGAAATCTTTATTACGTAACTTAAGGTATAAACCCTTAATATTCCATTGCAAAATTTGGAACGACTTTTTTACAGAGGGAAGGGAAGGGAAAGGATGTGTTTGAGAATGGGTGTCATCACACGCGTCATTTCACACATTCGGCACACTTGCACTGGCAGGGCGGTCACTGCCACTGTCATTAGATTCGCAAAAAAAACCCCAGCACGTGAAACTTGAATACTAGCACGTGCAGCTTTACATGCCACCTTGCCATATGTGCTCACAGATTTTTCCACGGTGTCGTGTTCTGGGTTTTCCCTTTAACACAAAGGGGGAAAAAAATTGTTAACAGAGGGAGAAGTTCCCCACATGAAGGGCGGCCATTTCCCTATTCTCTCTCTCTCAAATTCCCCCCCTATCTACAGAAAACTTTTTTCCCTTCAATGACCGGTGATCAAACACCATGGCCACCTTTTTCTGTTCACTTTTTGCTTTTTTAAAGTGAGGGGTCAGTAAACGTCTGATTTCCCCCACCCTCCACGGAAGTCCTCCCCAATGAAGACCTTAGTGCCCTTCAGTTTTCCCCTTGCCTTCAGAACATTGAGCTTGTCCTTGAAAAAGGTGCAGCACCAATGACCGGAGAGTTGGGCTTACGGTTCAGACGGTGCAGTCTGTCAAAGGGGACGGTCATGCGTCAGTCCAGCTTGTCCGTAAGAGATCCCTGACAGCAGCCTCCAGCTCCTCGACGTCTCCTTCTCTGGCCTGTGGAGTCCGTGGATGATGACGTTGTTGCGCTTGGATCTGTTTTCCAAGTCGTCCCTCTTCCTTTCCGTTTTTCCCCCATCTCTTCTCCAGTTCAGCGTTCTTCTGCCAGAGCTCAGCGTTCTCCTCACGAAGAGTGGCACATTTTTTCTCTGAGTCCGTGATCTCGTCCTTCAGCGTGGTGTAACACTCCCTCAGACCCCTGACGTCTTCTTTCATCTCCCTGTAGATTGTGGTCATGGGAGAAGGAGAGAGAGAGAGAGAGAGAGAGAGAGAGAGAGAGAGAGAGAGTGTGTGTGTGTGAGAGAGAGAGAGAGGGAGAGAGAGAGGGGGGGGGGGAAGGGGGTTTGAGGGGAGGGGTGAGGGGAGGGAGGGAGAGAGAGAGAGAGAGAGGGGGGGTGAGGGGAGGGAGGAAAGAGAGAAAGAGAGAGGGAGAGAGCGTGAGAGGGAGAGAGAGAGGGGGGAGTAAGAGGGAGAGAGAGAGAGAGCCTGAGAGGGAAAGAGTGAGAGAGACAGAGTGAGAGAGAGAGTGAGAGGGATGGAGAGAGTGTGTGTGTGTTTGTGTGTGTGTGTGTGTGTGTGAGAGAGAGAGAGGAGAGTGAGTGAGAGACCAGAGAGGAGAGAGAGAGAGAGAGAGAGAGAGCGAGCGTGAGAGAGACCTGAGTGGGAGGAAAGGAGGGAGAGAGAAAGAGAGAGAGCGAGAGAGAGAGAGAGAGAGAGAGAGAGAGAGATAGAAAGAGAGAGAGAGAGAGAGAGAGGGGGGGGGGGGAGAGCGTGAGAGGGAGGGAGGGAGAAAGAGATAGCATGAGAGGGATATATATATATATATATATATATATTATATATATATATAACGAAATTCTTTTATCTGAGGGTAATGGAGTAAGTACAAGAGTACAAGAATAAGTACAAGAGAGAGTGAGAGAGCGAGCGAGAGCGCGCTAGAGAGAATGAGAGAGAGAGCGTGAGCGAGAGAATGAGAGAGCGTGTGCAAGCGAGCAAGCGAGGAGAGAGAGAGATAGAGAGAGAGAGGGGGGGGGGAGGAGGGGAAGGAGGGAGGCTGGTCAGTTTGTTTGGGTCCAGAGTCTAATGTCATCAGCCCGTAACCCAAGCCTCTGCTATGCTGCTGCTATGCTGCTGCTATGCTGCTACTATGCTGCTGCTATGCAGGGATGGTTTCTGTGGTCACTTGTTTTCTCCCAAGCAGGTGCTGGTTGGTGTGTTTGGTGTGCAAGCCAGAGTTGTCCATAATTATATGCGCCACGCTACGATATATTATAGCCGAGGAATGCGCTTGTAGTGGTCAGTGTTTGTTTAACTAAGGCCTAACTTTTCTCAGGAAGCTTCAGGGTGCGTTAGTTGACCCCCACCCCCCAAAAAAACCAAAAAAAAAACCACGACAACAACAACACCAACAAAACACCAACAAACCCAAACAATCCCCCCCCCAAACCCCTCTCCTCCCCCCCCCCCCCCCCCCCCCAAAAAAAAAAAAAAAAAACCCTACAAAAACAACCCAGGTTTACCAATCGCAAGATTTTGCGTTTGCGATCGTTTTTGTTTTTTTTGGTGGTTTTTTTTTTGTTGCCCACCATGAAGGTATCCACATTCCGACTTTGGGGGTGTAAGGTGAATATGTTCGTGTTTCTGTAAATCACCAAATGCTGAAATGAATAACGGGATCTGTAAGGTAGCATATTATTATATGATCTTCTGCATATATATATATATATATATATATAGATATATATATATATATATATATATATATATATATAAGGTAAAGGTAAAGGTGTCCCATAACCTATAAGGTCGTAGGGGAGCGAAGCGTCAGAGACCTCACTTCTCTAGGGCCAGCATATTGAGGGCGGCGCCCATCTCCTCTCCCTCGCTGCTTTACCTTCCCTGACCCTAAAGAGGACAGGTACCCATTTTACAGCTGGGTGAACTGGGGGAACTGTACTGAAGCCAAGGCGCGCAAACGGTCACCTGTCTAACTGGTAACCACGCTCGACGCTGCTTAACTTGGCTGGGGGAAAGCGAGTGCTCCGACCACTGAGCTATCCCGTTCCCTTATATATATATAGGAAATGAAAGCACTGGCAGGTCTGCGCTTGAAGTTAACCTGGGAGATGGTAAAAATTCCCCACCCTTAATTCACCAGACACCGCTGAGATTTGAACCCACGACTTCATGGACCTGCGGGTTTGAAGTCAAACGGCTTTAACCACTCAGCTACAACGTCCCTCGGGCTTTTGAAATAAACTTTGCCTTGACTGTCTTTGCCTAGCATTCTCTATCCTTGCCTCGCCTTGCTTTGCCTTGCCGTGCCTTGAAATTGCAAAAAAACAAAAAAATAAAAAATCAAAAATATTAAAAGAATGAAGAAAACATACTGGAGGGATAGAAAGAAGAACACACAGACTGGAGAAAGAGATAGAAAGAAGAAAA
>CM054158.1:45922780-45930280 GCA_028751875.1 Rapana venosa | reverse complement strand
GTTCAACTGGATCCAACATAAAATAAAATAAGATAGAATAATGATTTTTTTTTTTTAAAAGAAGAAGAAAGTAAACTAAAAATAATATGAAATTGTGAAAAAGCGGATAAGAAGGGGAGAATCGTTCAACCAGTAAACTTGCCTCTGTCTTTTTCTCTGTCTCTGTCTTTCTGTCTGTCTGTCTGTCTCTGTCTCTCTCTCTCTCTCCCTCTCTCTTTTTCTTTGTGTCTCTGTCTGTCTGTCCGTCCGTTCTGTCTGTCTGTCTCTGTCTCTCATCTTCTCTCTCTCATCTTCTCTCTCGTTATTTCCCTTTGTTTCTACTGTGTGTGAGTATAAATATTGGGTTATTATTAAGATGTATCCCTACGGGCGGGGACTGGATGTCAAAAAGCACATGAGTGCTTATTCATTATCCTCAAAATAAAAGAATTTGTAATTGTCATTGTCATTGTCTCTGTCTTTCTCTGTCTTTCTCTCTTGTCTGTCTGTCCGTCCATCTGTCTGTCTGTCTCTGTCTCTCTTCTCTCTCTCTGTCTCTATATCTGTCTCTCTCTCTTGTCTGTCTGTCCGTCCGTCTGTCTCTCTGCCTGTCTGTCTGTCTCTGTCTCTCTGCCTGTCTGTCTGTCTATATATCTCTCTGTGTCTCTCTCGCCCCTCCCAAGTCTTCTTTTATACACATATTTTTAGTTTCTCCTCCGAAGAGGGGTTACTGGGGACGAAGCAGACTATTTCGTAACGCAGGATTCCACATGTGTGGTTTGGTTACAGGGAGAGACAGAGAAGGAGAGACAGAGAGTAGTTTATTCAGCTTTTCGGCCATACCGCTTTCTGAAGGCGGGTGGGGGGGGGGGGGGGGGGGGGGGTGGTGGTTACATATAATAATTATGAAAAACAAGAACCCCAGAGGGAGGGAGACAGAGAAAGAGACAGAGAGAGACAGAGAGAGGCAGAGAGAGACAGAGAAAGAGACAGAGAAAGAGAGAAAGAGATAGAGAAAGAGACAGAGAGAGAGACAGAGAAAGAGACACAGAGAGGCAGAGAGAGAGAGAGACAGAGAAAGAGACACAGAGAGGCAGAGAGAGAGACAGAGAAAGAGACAGAGAGAGAGAGACAGAGATAGAAAGAGACAGAGAGAGAGAGAGTCTTTTATCGAGGGAAAGGAATAAACATACATCATGGCTTAATATTTTTTTACATCCAGCCTTCAGTCAAGGGAAATTCATAATAAAGAAAAAACAACAACGAATAAAGTCTATATGAAAGAAAAGTAATCATGCAGTAATATGAATATAAAAAAACCCAAAACAAAGTTTATATGAAAGAAAAGCAATCATGCAGAAATATCAATATAAAAATAACAACGAACAAAACAAATAAAGTCTGTATATGAAAGAAAACCAATCATGCAGTAATATCATATAAAAAAGACGTGTGTGTGTGTGTGTGTGTGTGTGTGTGTGTGTGTGTGTGTGTGTGTGTGTGAGTGAGTGAGGTAAAACACTAGGGGATGGTCGTTTCCTAAAAAGATATTAGCAGATGCTTCAGCAACGCCTTTGACCATTGCGATAATCAGCCCTCAGTCCCGCCCTGCCTGAAATTCCTACCTTCACCTATCCCATAGTCCCATGGACCGTGGGGGAGCCACTGAAGATTTTGCAACCAGCATCCTCCACTTCCCACGGTTTTCTGCTTTCTGTTGCAAATCGTTCCACTCAAGGCAAGTCCACTCTCTGTGACGTTGTCTTCCCATCGTGTTCTCTGTCTGCCTCTTCGTCTCCCTCCTTGTACTGTTCCCTGTAGGACAGTCTTGGCCAGTGCAGATGTTCGTGTGACGTGCCCGTACCACTTTAGTTTGCGGGTTGTTGTTTTTTTGCTGAAGTCAGAAGCTCTTTATATGGTTCGATGGTGTTTTTAGTATTGGTTTTCACTTCCTCATCAGTGATGTGGTCTCTGTATGAGATACCAAGGAGTTTGCAAAAGCAGCTCATCTCCATTGCCTGTATCCTTCTTTCAATGTCTGCTGTTTTGGTCCATGTTTCACATGCGTACAAAAATATGGAGTTGATCAGGGAATGCATCAGTCAGATCTTGAGGCTGATGGCGATGTTCCAGAGGACTTGCAGTTTGGTCATTGCAGCTGTGGTCTGGGCTATCCTGGAAAGAATTTCAGGTTTTGATCCTGCCCGAAATACCACTGTTAATTTTGTAAAGTTTCTGGGAATCTCGCTCTGTCTTGCGTGTTACAATTCTTTCAATCTCTGTGTGCTGGTGTGTGTATGTGTGTACGTGCGTTTGTGTGTGTGCGTGCGTGTGTGTGTGTGTGTGTGAAAGAATAAAGTAGTTTATCTCAGTGGCAAGCTTTGAGAAGCAAGGAGGGAGGTGGTATTTAGGACTCGTATCCCCCGTGGGATGCCGGGGCCTGTCCAGTATAAATAGCATACCCACCTTCTGGAAATTCTGTGCTAAGAATTCCCTCTTTTCTATCCCTGTCTTGGTTTCTGCCTCGTTCCTTCCTTCCTGTCACCACTTCCTTCTCGTCTATTTTCTGCCTTCCTGGTCCATTCTCCTGCTTTTTCTTTTTTCCTAAGAAAGACTTTCAAAAATAATCGTTCTCTCCCACGCCGAAGTCAGCTGAGATGCACTTGGGCGCTAACTTGTCAGGCTCTTAATGACAGTGCAACGCACTTTTGCTGATAATTACGACAGACAGCAGTAGTTATAGTCAAGTCAAGTCAAGTCAAATTTTTAAGTCCAGATGGTGCATTGAATAAGCAATGCATTTGCTTTTTTTCCGGTGTGTTTGTGGGCAAGGTGAAGCTGGTTAGTAGTAGCCCCAGCTGAAGGTACGCCTCTTTCGAAGGTAAAGCGCAGGATGAATAATATGGAGATGTTACGTTACTTGTATGACTCTACTTATGATAGCACATTGCTTTTCAGGTTGTGGCAAGGTGAAGTGGCGAGCACCACTCAGGTTAGCTAAAGACAGAATAAGCAATTTTTATGTATTTATTTTATTTTTTTTTTATTGAGGATAATGGAATAAGTACTCGTGTACTTTTAAAAAAAAAATCCTGTCCCCGTGTATATGCAGTTTTGTAAATTGTGTCATCCGTTCCCACCGGCTCACAATGGCCTACTCTTTCGAAAAGCGGAACGGGTCTTAACGTGTGTGCAAGATGCTCTGCGTGCGTTTGCACACGGGAGCTCGGTTTATAGTCTCAACCGAAGGACTAAGTTAATAAGTTTTGAGTTTATTACAGAAGTACTGTGACTGCATTCTCCCTAAAGTCCTTCAAATGAGACAACAAACCAAGGTCCTGTGTGCAAACACACGGAGAACATCTTGCACATAGCGAAAAATCTCTTCCACCTTCATACAAGGAAAGGTCAGTCATGTCCAGTAGTGTGGACGGCACGAGCATACCCAGGATGCACCCTGCCACCTTGAGAGGGATGGGCTCCGCCAGGTTCACCTTGCCTGGAAAATCTAGTGCAGTGTCCCGACAACTCCTTAAGGCGTCCGAGTTGTGATGTCTTTTCTAATCTATTTTTGCAATCTTTTATTTTTGTGTGCATCTTTCGAACAGTTTCAAACAGATGATTCGTTGGTATGTCACATACACAACCCAAACGATTGTTTTCACTAGATTTACCCAGTTACTTAAATGCACGTGTAACTATTAATGCTAGCATACTACGTATGTCATTTGCTGCAATGTGAAGTCATCGGTCACAACGTGTGTATGTGAATGTAACAGGACTATCACAAGTTTATTTGCTGTCCTGCCAAGGTATGCTCATATTTTTGTGACACTTTTCTTGAATAAATTATGTTCTTGATTAAACCATTGACGCTGGGGGCAACAGCAAAGTGAGAGGTTGTATGACCAGTGGCTTTCTTTCCCACTCAAGGAATTCCACTTTACAGCTTAGTCTTTAGTTATCGACTATGACTCTCTGACTAGGAGGCTTGACTTGCACAGTCCTTATGTGCTGCAGCCCTGGGGGCTAGCTGGCCTTTGGAGAACATCTCCAAAGCTGACTGTCCTTATGCCCACTTGGCCGAGAGAGTGGTGATGTACTGTGGGCAAGGCATCTCCACTATAACCAAATTTCTGCCCAATTTCCGAAACATCAGCTGCCTCCTCTGCTGTTTTGGAGGTCATCGTCGAACACGACGGACAAACATATATACATGTTTAAACCAAGGAGTTACGTACAGGAGAAGTTAAGCCAAAGCCAGGCTTGGTTGAGGGAGGCGGAGGTGGGGGAGTGGTGATGGTGAGGTAGCTGGGAAGGTGAATGAAGCCGAGAGAAAGAAAGCACGACTTTTGTAAGTTGGGTGTGAGAGCAAACAGGTCTGGATGTTGACATAAATGACTGTTGTTTCAATGGCTTCGGTTTAACAGCGTACATACTCTCTCTCTGTCTCTGAGTGTCTCTGTCTCTGTCGGTCTCCCTCTCCCTCACACACACACACACACACACACACATGCACACACACACACACACATGCACACACACACACACAAGCACACACACACACTCACTCACACACACACACACACACCACACACAGAGGGGTGAGTTGTTTTCATCACCGAAGCAAGTCGTGTTGTGGGGAGCTAGCTCTGCAGATTAATTGCGTTAATAATTCAATATATCTGGAATTGATGAAGTAAGAATCTTCAAACTTAGTGGAAGAGACAGTGTATGCCATGCCGATCAGTTCGGTATGTTTTCCTGCCATATGTGGCAATGTTTACTGGACTTTCCTCCTCTTCATGGCAAGACGTGCACGGCAGAAAGTTTCCATGCAGAAAGTTTCCGTGCGTTACAGAGTCGTGTGTGTCAGCGGAAAAGTGGCGGTGGTGTTGGTGTTCCTTGTTGCGTTTCTGCTGCAATGCGGCCTCGTGGAGACGAACCCCGGCCCTACTGACAGGCGATCATGGAAGCGATCCACTCTGACATCGCCAAACCAGCCATTCTCTCCAGCTGCTGGGAGTGGGACAAGCGCCACTGAAACTTCAATTGCCCAAGTCATCAAAATGCTTAGGGCGATGGACAAGAAGATTGAAAATCTACAATCTACGATGGATGAACAGAACAAGAAATTCCAAACGGAAATGGCACGCGTTCTGAAAGAAAACAAAGATCTGAAGGAAAGAATTGACAAGTTGGAGAGCAAAGTAGAAGACTTAGAAGGAAGAAGCCGACGTAACAATCTGATCTTTCATGGAATTCCCACCCTCCCCCCCAGGGACAAAGAGAACTGTGGTCAGACTGAGAGAAGGCAGTGAAGGCGGTGCTGAAGGCCGTGATGGGCATGACAGAAGACGTGGAGATTGAACGCGCACAGATATCGACTTCAGGGAGGAGGGCAATCCCCGCGTCCCATCATCGCCTGTTTCAGCAAGTTCAAGGACAAGGAACACATCCTGGCTAACCGCCAGATCCTGAGGCAAAAAGAAGTCAGGTCCATCTTCGTCAACGAGGACTTCACTCCTCCTCGCGTGAGGGACCGGCACTGACAGCTGCTACCGTTCCTGAAGAAAGCCGAGGCAGAAGAGAACAGGGCTTTGCTGCGCTGTGACAGCCTGGTCATGGAGGGACAGGTCCACGTCTAGGACACGGCCACCCAGGACCTGGTGCCGCCCCGGCAGGGAGGGAGCTGAGGGTCAGGCCGACCCCCTCTTCAGGCAGCCTGCAGGACTGAGGCTCCCTTCACACCTTCACTCAGCCACACTGAGGGGACTGAGGACAGTGTGACAGACAAGACGACAGATGACATGAACACACATGTTGCCTGTGACACTTTACAGGAACAGAATGTTGTAGGTACAACAGAAAACAACATATTTACTGTAATGACTGACGAAACGACAGCAGACAGAACGATACCAGACTTGAGCTATTCTGCCAAAACAAACTGATCAGGACAATACAACATTTTATGAAATGTCAAATTACACACACACAAACAACCAGAATTCTGAATGTGAAACATGTTTTTGAAATTATGACCTGGAACATTCAAGGACTTGTTAACAAACTGAAAAGTACCTCATTGAAATCTTTCTGTGCAAGATTTAAAAGTGTATGCATTTTCAGAGATTTGGTCCTGCAAACAAAGTGACATTGAACAAGCCTTTCCGGATTACAGTGTTTTCTTCTCATCCTACACAGAGACTGAAAGGTGGTGTAGTGGTGTGTGTTCACAAACGTATAGCATCATGTGTGTCTCAGTTACTAACTTCTGCTGAGGATGCTGTTTTCCTGAAGTTAGGTAAGTCCCTTTTCAATTTTTCATGTGACTTTCTTGCTTGGTTTGTTTATGTCGCCCCTGAACGATCTGTTGTTTATGGTGAAGACAATCTAGATGGTATCGATACACTGGAAAACTCTTTGACGCAAATCATGCAACTTTACCCCGATTTACCCTGGACTTTATGTGGCGACTTTAATGCCAGAACCTCTGATTTCCCTGATGTTGATATTACTGATAAAGATGCACATATCCCTTTATTTCAAGATTTAGATGATTTCTTTTCAGAGGACCCACAAAATATAAGAAAATCAAAAGATAACATCACAAATAGTTTTGGAAGAAACCTCATCGAGCTCTGCAAAGAATTTGGCTGATTTATTGTAAATGGTAGAACTAAGAGTGATAGTGAAGGGGAGATTACCTGTACAGCTAACAAAGGGAAAAGTATAGTAGACTTATTTTATCTGTTCAATGCCACTGTATCAATATATAACAGACATGTGTGCTGCTGACAGAACAGAATCTGACCATTTTCCCATCATTCTTTCTTTCCACTCTCACGTGACTCAGGCTGAAAGTGAAAAAATGGATGACATTAATTTAGAAGAAAATGCATTTTTGTGGAAAGAAAGTTATGCTGAGTCATTCAATGACTTCTGTCAAGAGAACACCCACAAGGAATTTGAAAATTTTATATCAGCATTAGAAAACAGCAGTGAGGAAGCCTGTCACTGTTTTATTTCCTTCCTTCACAGTGCAGCAGACAACATGAAGCTAGGGCAGAGAAAGTGTGAAGCACGTGCACAGCCACAGTGGTGGGATGCAGAATGCCAGCATGCAAAACAAGAGAAAAACAGGCACTTGAAAATGTTTCGGTACTCAAACACGCAAGATGGTTTAAACAATTACATTGACAACAAAAAAAGAACTAAAAATATAAAGCAAAATAAAACAGAGTATAATGAACAACTACTAAAAGAATTAAAGGACGCTTGCAATGAAAAAAGACTAAATCATTTTGGCAGAAACTGAGAAGACTTATCTCAAACAAAATAGGGCAGAAGAAATAACTCCCAGATCATGGTATGACTATTTCAATGCTCTGTTCAATGTGAAACAGTTATCAGATGACTTGGATTTTGATGAAGATGTACAAACATTTCTAAACACACATAGTTCTGATGACAGTGAAGAATGTAATGAAACACAACTGGACGATGATATTTCAGAAG
>CM054158.1:45915280-45917780 GCA_028751875.1 Rapana venosa | reverse complement strand
AACATCTTACACACACGTTAAAAACCCGTTCCGCTTTTCGGAAGAGTAGGCCATTGTGTGCCGGTAGGAACGGATGACAACATTTACAAAACTGCATACACACGGGGACTAGATGTATGAGTGCTTATTCCGGATCCATTATCCTCAAATTAAAAGAAGAAAATAAAATAAAATAAAATAAAATAAACTGTCTCTCTCTCACTCACTTGTCTCTTCGGCAATAACTACAGAGGTCCAGAATTGAAGTTTCATCATCGGTATGGTCCTCTACATATTATTCATAGTGAATACTTATACACTTTGAGCTGAAAGAAATACACAAGTAAGAAAGGCTGAAATACTGTTGGTTGCGGAACTATGTTATAAATATCGTAGATTAATAATGAAAACAGCAACAGTGATGATGTTGATGATTGAAATAATAATGAAGAAGATGATGATGATAATGAATAACGATAATATTATTATCCTCATTCATTTGTCACTAATGATAACAACTAAAATGATAATGACATTGACAATGACAATAATGATACATACAAGCTATGCCTTTCATTAAAATCAGTAACGTTCACAGTGCATTACATAGGTATAATTATAATGATACTAATATAATATGGAGTTTATATGATAAAAATGTTTTATATCATAAAAACTATATGAAATTAATAGCAAATCCATCCTATTGCTATACTCGGTCTAGCTCACAACATACATATTAACAGCATATTCATTGTATTGATATTCTTCTTACTCACAACATTTTTATTAACAGCATATTCATCGTATTGGAATACTCCGCCCTATTATACAACATTCATTTACTACAAGCAGAAAACTCCCACTTTATTGAATTTCAATCTGACTTCATCGGTCTTTATAAACAGGAAATCCTCTTCCTCCCACTACAGTCCCTTAAATTGGAAATCTACGCTGGGACGTTAATCTAACAACAACAACAACAACAACAACAACAAGAACAACAACAGCTCTCCTCTGCGTATTCTGTGTAAGAATAGGTTGAATGCAAGCGTGTTTGATTTATCTTAGCAAGATATAGCGCTATATAAATTCCATATTATTATTATTATTATTATTATTATTATTGTAGTTCCCAACTATCACCACTTACACGTCGTAAACAGCAACAGTGATGATGATGATTATAATAATAGTGATAGTGATGATGATGATAATGAATAGCGTTAATATTACCCTCATTCATTTGTCACTAATGAAACATCTAAAATGGTAATGACATTGACAATGATAATAATGATATACATACATGCTGTGTCTCAATCTTGCATAGACCTACAACAAAAACAAAAATCACGAATACCAACTCAATCATTGTTATGTAACAATAGCAATTCCTCCGCTTTCTAGGTAGCGTGGAATTTTTGGCGTGAGAATGATAACTCTTTAGGACATTAATTTTCATAGTGCTGCTGTTTCGTGCTTATCCGTTGACATTTTTAACTAGATGAATATATAATTTTTTAATGTTCATCCTGTACCACTTGTAAAATAATTATTAAAGGGACATCGACACCAAATTTTTGTTTATATTATAATTCAAACATAGATAGAGGCATAGAGGGCTGGTGCTGAAAACGATTTGTTAAAATTCTGTAGAATATTACCTTGAATGATAATTATTTTCTTTTCCAAAATAAAGTAGTTATAAGCTGCACTCGTCACGTTATAACAGATCAAACGTATAATAGCAAGAAAAGCCCAAAATTCATACCTTACAAAAATTAAAAACGAGAAAGTTTAGAACAGAGAAGTGACATTCGGGAATGTCGTTAACAAAGCAACACCTCCCCCCAAAAATCAAATAAATAAACAACTAACGAATGTAATAAACAGGCTTCTCATTTTTTTAAAATTTTTATTGATGGACCCTGACCCCCCCCCCCCCCCCCCCATCCTCTCTCTCTGTCTGTCTGTCTGTCTCTCTCTCTCTTCTGTCTGCTGTCTTTTCTCTCTCTCTCTCTCTCTCTCTCTCTCTCTCTCTCTCTCTCTCTCTCTCTCTTCTCTCTCTCTCTGTCTCGCTCTCTGTGTAATTTTCTATGAGATTACAATCCGATTCCAAAAATGATTCCAGCCTTTTAGAAAACCCCTTTAAAAACTGTGAAAGGAAATTGCTCTATGAAACTGTTATTTCGGTTGAAATCCGAAAGTGGTGGAAGCGAAAGTCCCATCTCTCTCTCTCTCTCTCTCTCATCTCTCTCTCTCTCTCTCTCTCTCTCTCTCTCCTCTCTCTCTCTCTCTCTCTCTCTCTCTCTCTCTCTCCCCTCTCTCCCTCTCCCTCCTTCCTCTCTGGGTTTTTTTCCCTGTCTTTCTTTCGTGGGTTTTATGAGATTAAAATTGGGAGTGCAAACATGGCTTCTGCTCCTGTTTTGTCATACAATGACAGAATAATATGAAACAACATTGCTCTGTATGAAGTTATTGTGTGGCAGGAGGCATGTTGGTCTCAAAGATTCTATCT
>CM054158.1:45907780-45910280 GCA_028751875.1 Rapana venosa | reverse complement strand
TGTTGTTGTGTATTATGTATGTATGTGTTGTGTCTTGTCTGGTGTGTGTGTGTGTGTGTGTGTGTGTGTGTTTGCTTGTCTGCCTAATTGGTTTGTTGATGGTGGTTTGGGTTTGGTTTTTTTTTTTTTTTTTTTTTTTTGGGGGGGGGGGATTCGTGTTGTAGTTTTGGCATAGTGTGTTGGATGGTTGGTTGGTGGTATTGGTGTTGTTGGTTTTAAAAAAATTATTGGTAGTTCTTTTGCTCTCTTCTCCTTTTGTTTGTTTTGTTTTGTTTTTCTTTTTCTGCCAATTTTGTTTGGTATTGTTCACTTTCGTTTGTTTCTTCGCTGTTTTTTTGGGGGGGTGTTGTGTTCTGTTAGAGGTTTTTTCGTTTTTTTTCCTTCTTGTTTTTTGTCTTTTATTTTATTAATTTGTTTATTTGTTCAAAATATAACTAAATTTTTCCATTCCTCTATATGACATGTATGCAGCTTAGGTGCTTGTTTGTGGACAATGGGGAAGGGAAAAAACCACGAATCGCCCTCCCCCCAAGAAATAATAGTTGAAACTCTTATAACATTTCATACATCTCTCTCTCTCTCTCTCTCACCGCCTTTAGGTAAACAAAAAAATCGCTTAATGATTAAAAAAAAAACCCAACTACACTTCATTCCCTTCAAAACTGGCATAGTCTTGTCATAAAAAAAATTGACAAAAATTCTGGAAAAACGTCTACACCTTCCTGCGGCGCCGTAATATCTCTCTCTCTCTCTCTCTCTCTCTCTCTCTCTCTCTCTCTCTCACTCTCTCTCCTCCTCTCTCTCTCTCTCTCTCTCTCTCTCTCTCCTCTCCAAGAGTAACGCACATTATTTGTATATAACATCGAATTTCGCAGTGGCTTTTTTTTTGTTTTGCCAAGGGCTCTTTTATGATAGCGAAATGCGCAGAAAACCTCGCTTTTTCTGAAAGACTAGCTCACAGGCAACCACTCAATGTACTAGTAGCATATTGGAGAGTGGCGGGAGGGGGCAGGAAGGTGTCGGATTGGACATAGTTAAAATGTTGACCAGCAGATCTCTCTCATGTTCACCTTACGCTTTTTTGTTTATTATTTTATTTGTTTATTTATTTATCATCTGTTCGTTTATTCAGTTAGTTGTCTGTCCATTTATTTGGTCGGTCATTTATTCATTTTAACGCCATTCTGTTTCTCACCCTCCCCCCCCCCCCCCCCCCCCCCCCCCCCCCTTCTATGTCTTGTTCACCAGCAGTGAGATTTTACGTATGCGACCATATACTTTTTTGGAAAAAAAAATCTTTCACTTATTGTTAAAAAAAACTAGTTAGGAATATTTTCAGGTTTTTTTTCGTAGTGTATATATAACTTTATTTATTTATTTGTTGTTGTTCGCCATTTATTTACTTTTATTATGGTCGTAACTTGACACACTCATGGTTACCGCGACTTTTATCTGAGCTAATTCTATTCACAACACCACACACACACACACAACACACACACACACACACACACCAATTCTCTTTGTCTCTCACTGCCTCTTCTTCATCGTCTTCTTCCTTCTCTCTCTCTCTCTCACTCTCAGTGTATAGAAACATAATGAGCATTTCTTTCCACACACACACACACACACACACACACAACACACACACACACACACACACACACACAACACACACACACACACACACACACACACACACAATTAATTTAATGGTAAATGATACAATAATGTAGTGTCTTAGTATAATCATTACGAAACTTGTTCTTAGATAGATGGCTTGATGAAAAAAAGCAAATGCATTGCTTATTCAATGTACCATCTGGAAATAAAATTTTGACTTGACTTGACACACACACACACACATACGTTTTCATTTATTGATTTTCCCAACGACTGAGCAGACAATTTTATTTAAACTTTTTTTTTTAGTCGAATAAGTCACAGGGTAACCTACATTCAACCACACACAAAACCAACAAGACCACTCTTTCCTTGTAAAACATTTTGCTACCAACAAGACGACACTCCCAGTCTTCTAGTGACAGTCTTCTGCAAAGTCTTGTCTTTGTCGATAGCGCATGGGTATTGTGGAGGACGGGATAACCTAGAGGTCTGCTCCCTCCAAACCCCTGGTCAGGCAGTAACGGATAATTCGGGTTCCAATCTCCACTGTGTCTGTCTGCGGGAATTTTTGCTCTTGTAGTTAACGTGATGATGAGTTAACATCAGTACTGACTCCACACTAATAAAAGTCCTTTGGATGAAACCGAAGTCCCTCTTGCGCTGATTCCACAATAATAAAAGTCCTTTGGATGAGACTTTTACAAACCGTAGTCCCTCTTGCGCTGATTCCACAATAATAAAAGTCCTTTGGATGAGACTTTTACAAACCGAAGTCCCTCTTGCGCTGATTCCACAATAATAAAAGTCCTTTGGATGAGACTTTTACAAACCGAAGTCCCCGCGTTCGACCGCATGCAGAACGTCTTGCGCACGT
>CM054158.1:45900280-45902780 GCA_028751875.1 Rapana venosa | reverse complement strand
TTTTTTTTTTTTTTTTTTTTTTGGGGGGGGGGGAGGGGGGAGGGGGGGTTGTATTTTTGATCTTCCTCTAACATAATTTCTACGTATTTTGGATTTTCCTCTAACATAATTTCTACGTATTTTGGATTTTCCTCTAACATAATTCCTGCGTATTTTGGATCTTCCTCTAACATAATTTCTGCGTATTTTGGACCTTCCTCTAACACATTTTTGCGTAGTTCAGATCTTCCTCTAACACATTTTTGCGTATTTCGGATCTTCCTCTAACACAATTTTTGCGTATTTTGGATCTTCCTCTAACACAATTTCTGCCTATTTCAGATCTGCCTCTAACACAATTTTTGCGTATTTTGGATCTCCCTCTAACACAATTTTTGCGTAGTTCAGATCTTCCTCTAACACAACTTTTGCGTATTTTCGATTTTCCTGTAACACAATTTTTACGGATCTTCCTGTAACACAATTTTTGCGTATTTGGGATCTTCCTCTAACACATTTTGTTGTTGTTGCTTGTTTCGGATCTTCCTTTAACAAAAGTTTTGCATGCTTTAGATCTTCCTCTAACATTTTACAAACAAAACCACCGCACACAGAGAAAGCCCTTGTACTGGCAGTAAAAATCTCTCGATGTACGTGTAGGGGCAATGCTTTAATAATAACAACGCGTTTATTCAGTTCATTACGAGACCGTTTACCTTAACTTTAGTGCCTCTAACTCCCCATCCCTTTGCTCCCTAAGAAGCAACATAAATGGTGCAGGGAATATGGAATCACCCTCACACAGTCACATCCATGACCCCCCCCCCAAAAAAAAACCCCAAAAAACAAAACAACCCCCCAAAAAAAAACAACAACAACCCCAAACAAACAATAAAACGAAAAATCAAAACAGCAAATAAAAACTCCACACCTCCCCATACCAACCTCAGCTGAAACAAAAACTGATGAAAAGTGTCTGAAAATCACCAGTAACCAACTAAAAAAAAATAGCCTATTTGGTTGTATATTTGGCATAGTGGGGACTTTCCAAAAAGGATAAGAGGCTTTAAAAAAAAAGGGGAAAAAAAGAAGACAGCGGTAGCTTGATGTCATAACCTTGCTGTTTGCTTACGTTATGTCATATCGTTACTGAATGAAACTTGCATAAGGCAAGTGGATTGGTTTCCCTTTTCATCTGTACAGTTTCATTGGTGTAACCCTCCCCAGGCCATTTATCACGATCTTTCCGCAATGCCGTATCCAGGCTTTTTTGCCACACCCCCAGAACCAAAGGTCATACATAGACAACCCTCATTTTTGGACGCCATCAGGCCACCTGTCAAAAAGAGGCGGGGTCAGCAACCAAGAGGAGCCCTATTGGTCACTTCAGTGTTGTGATTATATAAAAAAAAAAAAAAAAAAAATTATACATCCCAGCCGAGATTTACCGATTCAGGGGTTGTTTTTTTTCGAATGGTCTTTCCTTGGTTATATTAGAGACCCAGCAGACTTTAACCAATTTTGGGACTGTATCAACCATTCACCGCCACCACCACCACCCCCTAGCAGCTCTTTGAGAGACTATATAATTTTATTATATTATTATATTATATATATTATATATATTATGTGATGGACTCTGACAGAAATGGTGTCCAATAGTGCTGTTTTGAGCCAATATATGCTGGATGTCGTTGTCGTGATTGTATTTACGTCCCAACGGACATTTGCGATCTAAGGACTATCATACCCAGTGCACTTTCAGTACTCGGCTATATACTGATGGCCTGTGTGTGTGTGTGTGTGTGTGTGAGTTAGGGATGGGTATACAATTCTCACTGCCCATAATGGTGGCACAAGATTCTGGAATCTCTGACAATATTTAAAATTTTTATCTAACACTCTTTTATTTCGAGGATAATGGAATAAACACTCATGTGCTGTTTTACATCCAGTCTCCGTGTGTACGCGGTTTTGGGCCTGGACTAAGGTGCCTAACTCCCTTGTAGCAAACATCTCCAAGTCCTGCTAACCACAAATCCGCATGAACTTAACTGGAGACCAGGAAAATTGAAAATTGTCAGAAACTCTCCACAAGCATGGATAGGGGGAAGAAACGCGAACTTAAGGTCACTGTGGAGCTTGAAGCACAAAGGACTAGAGTCTGCTAAGCCGAGACATTTTTTCCTGCTTTGTTTTTGTTTACACGCGGTAAAAAGTTGTTCTGACAACCCTGGACCTGTCTGTCAAGGTGGGCTGGGGGCGGAGTCTCAGGAGGGCCACGTGCCATGACGTCATTTCCTTAACGGCCAAAAATAGCACACACACACACACACACACCGTTCAATCACCAAGGTAGCTGATTGTTTTGTAGAGTTGTCAACGCTGCCCTAATGACATTTTTGACAGAAAAATGATTGAAACCATCGATACCATATCAACAACACAAAGCTAATCACGAGCAGTAACAAACAACCCTTAGAGCTTCATTTTGCCAGGAAAACATGCATTAGCAGAAGAA
>CM054158.1:45895280-45897780 GCA_028751875.1 Rapana venosa | reverse complement strand
AATTATCTTGTGTGTGTTTGTGTGTGTGTGTGTGTGTGTGTGTGTGTGTGTGTGTGTGTGTTTTGTGTGTGTGCGTGCGTGTATGTGTGTGAGGGGGTGAGGGAGGGATCTTGTTGACTTCGCAGCAAGGATTTAAAAAAAGAGGAACTGTGATGATGGTGTTTCTCTCTCACCCCCCCCCCCCCCCCCCCCCCCCCCAACACTTTTCTTTCTTCAACCCATAGATCTAGACCTATAATCGGTGTCAAAATTAATGCAGCAGAATTTTTCATAGTTTTTACACAAGGGATTAGATTATTTTTTTTTAAAGTCAAATTTGTACTTTTCTGCGTATTTTCCTTTTTCATTTATTTTTCAATCGTTTCTTTTTCTATATATATTTAATGCCCAGATATTTTGTGAGACACTTCTCTTTTCTCTTCCTGTATTTTTTAGGCTACATTTTAAAACAAAACAGACGGACAAACAACACGATTGTATACACCAAAACACGCATAAAAACTAAACAAGTCTCTGTCTTAAAATGTAATGGATAATGTTTTCCCGTAATTTTAAAAGGACTTGATTAAGAAAAAAAACAACCCAACGATAACAGAAACTAACAAATGAAACAGAAATACCCCCCCCCCCCCCCCCCCCCCCCCCCCCCCCCCAACTAAAATTTAATAAGTGTTAAAACAAACTAAATAATTGTTAAAATACCAAACAAAAACAACATCAGCAACGACAAGAAGGAGAATAAAAATATGCTAAGTACCGATAACGTTCACAGACGCATTTTGATTTCATCCTGAATTATATTGAACCCTGTATGAGTCTGAAAATCCCCCAACTATTAGGCCTATTAGTCTTTGCATTAAGTTTTCATGTGATTTTATTTAGCTCTCGTGGTTTGGTATTATTTCATTTCTGTTTTAAAGCTTGTTATCATCGGACTTGTTTTTAGTTTGGGTCTTTTTTTGCTTGTTTGCCCTGGTTTGGGATTTTGTTTTGTTTTGTGGTGTTTGCTTTGTATGTGTGTATGTTTGTTTCTTTTTAAATTGGTATTGACTGGCATTTTCAAACGATATTCTAAAGTGCAGTTTTGTCGGGAATAAAATTATTAAGGTCCTTTGTCATTTGTTTTTATTTTATTCTTCAGATTTACGGTGTTTGAGATTTGAAGGGATTAGATGTTGTGATTTTGAACTTCAGTTGAATGTGTTATATATCTATATCTTATATAATTATTATAATATGTCTCTCTGTCTCTACTCTCTCTCCTCTCTCTCTCATCTCTCTCTCTCTCTCTCTCTCTTCTCTCTCTCTTCTATCTATAATACATATTATACATACATACATACATACATCATACATACATACATAATATATATATCCTGGTGGTAGAGTGATGCGCATTGTGCTGTGATCTGCTGACCCAGGTTCGAATCTCGTTCATGAGGATTTTTCCTCTGGAGTTAACATCAGTGCCAACTCCACTTCCCCCCAAAGTCCTTCGGATGAGATTATAAAACCGAGGTCCCGAGTGCGAACGCGTGCAGAACATCTTGCGCACACGTTAAAACCTGTTCGGCTTTTCGAAAGAGTAGGCCATTGTGTGGGGTTGGAACAGATGACAAAATTTACAAAACTGCATACACGCAGGGACTGGGTGTCAACCAAAGAAAACCCCACATGAGTGCTTATTCCAAAATCCTCGAAGTAAAAGAAGATATAATAAATAAAATAAATAAATAACACACACACACACACACACACACACACCTGTTACTTCTGTTGACAGCTCTATAACAGGTAATTCAGACAAAAACGGTGTTTGGTAACCAACCTTTTTAACCCATAAAAAAACCAACACCACCACACACACACACACACACACACACACACACACACAACACCACGTGCACCCGCACAGACAATAATATTTCATGATATCATTTCAAAGCACCCGTGCAATCAAACAACAGTATTATTTTACACAGATTTTGACGCGATGAAATATGTCCCCCAGGATATTTTTTTAATCGCTTTTCACCCCTTTTATGTAACAGTTTAGCTTTGTAGCACTAGTTTTACTTGTTCATGGTGGTATCATTTTTTTTGTGGGTTTGGATTTTTTTTTTTGGAGTCAGTGCACCATTTACACACTTAACTGAAACAGATTCGCTGATTGGCTGGCTCATAGACTCACTGCTTAAAGAACCAATCAGTTGGCTTGGTTTATTGTTGGTTAATTGTTTGTGTGTGAGTGTGTGCTGTGTGTGTGTGTGTGTGTGTGTGTGTGTGTGTGTGTGTGTGTGTGTGTGTGTAAGTGTGTGTGGTGTATGTGTATGTGTGTGTGTGTGTGTGTGTGGTGGTGGTGGTGGTGGTGTGTGTGTGGGGATGTGTGTGTGTGTGTGTGGTGGTGGTGGTGTGTGGTGTGTGTGTGTGCTGTGTGTGTGTGTGTGTGTGTGTGTGTGTGTGTGTTGTGTAGTGTGTGTTTGGTGGGCTTTTTTGTTGT
>CM054158.1:45865280-45887780 GCA_028751875.1 Rapana venosa | reverse complement strand
CCTCTCCGCCACACCACCGCTGCTCGAGGTGGCTCCACGGCTGCTTGGCACCACGCTCACGTGTTGCTTGCTCCACAATTGCCGCCGCTTTGCCCCGACATGCTCTTAAAACAACAACAACAGCAGCAGCAGCAGCATCAACAGCAAGCAAAACAAAGCGACCCTTCTTCCTTCCACTCCCAACCCCCCCCCCCCCCCCCCCCCCAACGCACACACCGAAACATGTGAAGCAAAACGCCAAACAAGAACAAAAAGCAAAAAACAAAACAAACAAAAAACCAAAGAGAGAGAGTGAGAGAGAGAGAGAGAAGAGAGAGAGAGAAGAGAGAGAGAGAGAGAGAGAGAGGAACAAAACCAAACCAAAAAACACACACACACACACACAAAACCACTCCTCAAAAACAAAAAAAGCGAAACCAAACCCAAAACCGCCCTTTGTAAAAAAAGGATTGAAAAGCGAGAATATTTTCTGAATAAACAGTTTAATTAAACCAACACTGGGTAAACGAGCAGGAACGACTGAATGCTGAACAAATGAACCAGGAGGCGAGTCATGAACACAGAGGGACACATTGCCAAGCCATTGGCGACACCCATTCAAGTGGCCAACAGGTGGGATAGATAGCCTGCCTCCTGGTTCGAGGTACTAACTCAGGATCTGACTGGAAACTGGGCATGGGTTTGAGTTATCTGCTGCAAGGTCTGTTTTGGAGGGGATGTATTTTGCCTTGGGCCTAAATATATATATATATAATATATATATATATATATATATATATATATATATATATATATATATATATAAGCACTGGTACTGACTTCATTCCTCTGAAATTGTGAAAGTCCTTGGGATGGAAGTAGAAATCAGGGAACAAGTAGAAGTCGAGGTCCCCGGTTTGGGCACACGCTCAGAACAAAATTCCGCACGGTTTTTGTTTTGTTTTTTGTTTTGTTATTTGTTTGTTCTTTTTGTTGTTGTTGTTGTTGGCTAGAAGTCGAGGTTCACATAATTATTGAGAGATTTTTGCGTTCGCGACCGTTCTTTTCCCCACCATTGATTAAGGCAGCGGCATTGCTTTGGCTTCAGTACAGTCCCCCAGTTCACCCAGCTGCAAATGGGTACCTGCTCTCTTTAGGGTCAGGGAAGGTAAAAGCAACGAGGTAGAGGAGATGGGCGCCGCCCTCATTATGCTGGCTTTTGGAAAAGTGAGGTGTCTGATGCCTCGCTCCCCTACGACCACATAGGTTATGGGACACCTTTACTTTTATTCCGTCTTCGGGGATGCAGTTGGGTTTTGAACCTACCACCTCTGCCAGGGAAGTTAGGAGCTATTTCTCTGCTCTTTCCGATTGTCAGCTGTCGTGGGTTCTTTTGACGTGCACAAGACCCTAAGCGCACGAGTCCGACTGATTTAGAGTTTCCTCGATCCTCCGAAAGACTTTGACATTCAGGTCGATTGTCCTTCCCCTACAACTGAGAAGAAAGGGCATGGCAAGGCTGGGGATGGAACCCAGAACCTCACGGCGCACCCGTTAAAATCCTATCCGTCTTTGGAGGACAAGTTGGCCATTTTCCATTTTCTGCCCGGGGGGAGGGGGGGGGAGGTGGCATGGGTGGCACGAACATACCCAGCATGCATCCTACGACCTGGTAAAGGCTAGGGCTCCACCAGGTTCAACGTGCCCAAGACTCGCCACCTGGAAAAGTCAATGCCGTGCTCCAATGATCTATCACAGAAATGTCAAGGAAGATCGTGAGCTGTAAGAGAACAAGTTAAGTGTGGGGACTTTTCTCAAGGAAAAATCAAATTCATCTTGCTCAAAGAGCTCTCATTATCATGGGTGTTTTGCGGTCAGTGTTTGGCCTATGCCGTGGGCTTGTTTCTTGCCGCGTCTTCAGGATGGGACGGGTTAATTCCCAGTGAGAATTGAAAAAGAAACCTGGTTATATAACTGTTTGCACTATTATCCTCGCCCCTTGCTAATGTGTCCCAATTGGGTAGTAGACACATCAGATAATTATCTCATTCCGTCAATTCAATGATCAGGTGATGTGGACAATCATTTCAACTGACTGGACATTCCTAGTAAATCTACACGTCACATTATGGACAGACATGTGATGTGGACTATCAATTCAACTAACTGGACATTCCTGTTATATCTACTTCACATTGTTTGTGGACAGATTATATGATGTGGACCGTCAATTCAACTGACTGGACATTCCTAGTTCATCACATTATGGACAGACATGTGATGTGGACTATCAATTCAACTAACTGGACATTCCTGTTATATCTACTTCACATTGTTTGTGGACAGATTATATGATGTGGACCGTCAATTCAACTGACTGGACATTCCTAGTACATCACATTATGGACAGACATGTGATGTGGACCGTCAATTCAACTGACTGGACATTCCTAGTACATCACATTATGGACAGACATGTGATGTGGACTGTCAATTCAACTGACTGGACATTCCTAGTACATCACATTATGGACAAGACATGCGATGTGGACTGTCAATTCAACTGACTGGACATTCCTAGTACATCACATTATGGACAGACATGTGATGTGGACCGTCAATTCAACTGACTGGACATTCCTAGTACAACACATTATGGACAAGACATGCGATGTGGACTGTCAATTCAACTGACTGGACATTCCTAGCCTGTCTACACATCACATTGTTTATGGACAGATGATGATTGATTCCTTGCTCACACAACAACGATTCCCGGATCGTTTCTGGGGGATTGCAACGTTAGCCGTGCTTGATTAACAAACAGCTCTGACTCGTGTCTGGCTTTTTGGCCAGTCGGCAAACGTCGCTCCCTTTCGCCGCGACCTCCCCGTGACGTGTCTTGTGGTCCGGAAGGGACGGAATCAAGTGCAAGCCCACTGCACAGTTCTGCCTGCCGGCAAATCCGGCTTTAATCGTCTGCTTCATCCACCTCCTTAACAGGAGATTAGTTTGCATTACAAGTGTTTAATCCCCGGCCAGTGTGGTGTACTTAGCCTTGCCGTGAAGGCCCTAATCCTGTTGATGGTTGCCGTGTGTGTGTGTGTGTGTGTGTGTGTGTGTGTGTGTGTGTGTGTGTGTGTGTGTGTGTGTGTGTAGTGTGTGTGTGTGTGTGTGAGTGTGTAGTGTGTGTTGTGTGTGTATGTGTGTGTGTGTGTGTGTGTGCACAGTGTGTGTGTGTGTGTGTGTGTGTGTTTCTTTCTTTATTCTTTTATTTCGAGAATAATGGAATAAGCACTCGTATGCTTTTTTTCCCCATCCAGTCCCTGTGTGTATGCAGTTTTGTAAATTTTGTCATCCGTTCCCACCGGCACACGACGGCCTACTCTTCCGAAAAGCTTTTACGTGTGCGCAAGATGTTCTAGGAGCGCTCGCGCACAGGACCTCGGTTTATAGTCTCATCCAAGGACTCTGTGTGTGTGTGTGTATGTGTGTGTGTGTGTGTGTGTGTGTGTGTGTATTAAGTGTATGTGAGTAGTAAGTTTGTGTGTGGGTGTGAAGTGTGTATGTGTATGCGTGTGCGTGCATGTTGTATGAATATCTGATTGTCTGAGTGGAGGGCGAATCTTATCATGCGCCCTCACGCCCTCTAATGGGTCACTGTGTAAGTGGATTGCATCCTGCCGCTGGTTTCATTCTCCATCCCAGTTGCCACGTCACGTCCTCATTGCCCATTTTTGTCCATGATGGAGACAGAACTGGAGTAGAAACTTGAGTGTGAAAGTTGCCACGGCTTGGCGCTATAACTTTGGCAGTGTTCATTTGGCTTTTGGCAGCAATCATGCTGCTCTGTAACTTTGGCAGCGTTCAGTTGGCGTATAACTTTGGCAATGGTCATTTGGCTTTTTGGCAGCAATCATGCTGCTCTGTAACTTTGGCAGCGTTCATTTGGCTCTATAACTTTGACTGTGTTCATTTGGCTCTATAACTTTGGTAGTGTTCATTTGGCTCTATAACTTTGGCAGTGTTCATTTGGCTCTATAACTTTGGCAGTGTTCATTTGGCTCTATAACTTTGGCAGTGTTCATTTGGCTCTATAACTTTGGTAGTGTTCATTTGGCTCTATAACTTTGGCAGTGTTCATTTGGCTCTATAACTTTGGTAGTGTTCATTTGGCTCTATAACTTTGGCAGCATTTATTTGGCTCTAAAACTTTGTGAGTGTTCATTTGGCTCTAAAACTTTGGTAGTGTTCATTTGGCAGCAATCATTTGGCTCTGTAACTTTGTCAGCATTCATTTGGCTCTCCAAATTTGGTACTGTTCATGCTGCTCTCTAACTTTGGCAATGTTCATTTGGCTCTTTAAGTTTGGCGGCGTTCATTTTGCTCTATAACTTTGGCAGTGTTCCCTTGGCTCTACAACTTTGGCAGTGTTCATTTGGCTCTGTGACTTTGGCTGTGTTCATTTGGCTCTGTGACTTTGGCTGTGTTCATTTGGCTCTATAACTTTGACTGCGTTCATTTGGCTCTGTGACTTTGGCTGTGTTCATTTGGCTCTGTGACTTTGGCTGTGTTCATTTGGCTATATAACTTTTTGGTCAAGTTTATTTGGATCTATAACTTTGGCTGTGTTCATTTTGCTCTGTAACTTTTTGGCAGTTTTCCTTTTGCTCTATAACTTTGGCAGTGTTCATTTGGCTCTATAACTTTGGCAGTGTTCATTTGGCTCTGTAACTTTGGCAGTGTTCATTTGGCTCTGTAACTTTGGCAGTGTTCATGCTGCTCTACAGCTTTGGCTGTATTCATTTTGCTCTGTAACTTTATGGCAGTGTTCTTTTGGCTCTCCAACTTTGGTGCTGTTCATGCTGCTCTCTAACTTTGGCAATGTTCATTTTGGCTCTTTAAGTTTGGCGGCGTTCATTTTGCTCTATAAGCTTGGCAGTGTTCCCTTGGATCTACAACTTGGGCAGTGTTCATTTGGCTCTAAAACATTGGTAGTGTTCATTTAGCTCTCTAACTGTGGCAGTGTTCATTAGGCTCTAAAACTTTGGCAGTGTTCATTTGGCTCTCTAACTTTGGCAGCGTTCATTTTGCTCTATAACTTTGGCTGTGTGTTCATATGGCTCTATAGCTTTGACAGTATTCATTTTGCTCTTTAACTTTGGTAGTGTTCATTTGGCTCTCTAACTTTGGCAGCATTCATTTGGTTCTAAAACTTTAGGAGTGTTCATTTGGCTCTATAACTTTGGCAGCGTTCATTTGGCTCTATAACTTTGGCAGTGTTCATTTGGCTGGACAACTTTGGCAGCGTTCATTTGGCTCTATAACTTTGGCAGCGTTCATTTGGCTTTAGAACTTGGCAGTGTTCACTTGGCTCTATAACTGTGGCAGTGTTCATTTGGCTCTGTAACTTTGGTAGTGTTCATTTGGCTCTAAAACTTTGGCAGTGTTCATTTTGCTCTAAAACTTTGGTAGTGTTCATTTGGCTTTAGAACTTGGCAGTGTTAGCTTTGATCAGTAACTCAGCATCGTCAGCTGTGGGGTATCACTTGACCTAAGAATGCAGGATTCAGAAAGAGTACACGAAAACCACCACACCCACAGGCTGCAGCAGCACTGGATGTGTTAGATTTGCTTACAGGTACTAGGAATTCCCCCTTTTCGATCCCTCTCTTTGTTTCTTCCTAGTTCCTTTTCTTCCAGTCACCTCTTCATCGTCTTTTCCCTGCCTTCTCCCTCCATTTTCCTGCCTGTTTCCCCCCCCCCCCCCCCCCCCCAAGAAAGATTGCAAAGAACAATGATCTCCCATGCCAAAGTCGGATGCGCTGGGCCTGACTTGTCAGGCGCTTAACGGCAGCGTCGCTCATAATTATAATTATGACAAGACAACAATAGTTGCTGTCTGAGTGTTGGAGGATGTGAAGAAGGTGAAAGCTAAACTGCTGACTTAAGGTCCATTCTATGAATGGCTCTTGCCCAGCACTTGAGTGAGGTCCCCCATGGTTCACTTGAACCCCACTGGCCACAAGTGTCTGTCAAGTGCACACAGTCAGCTGAAGTCTTTCCCACCTACCTACCCCCTCCCTCCCCTTACCCCCTCCCCCCATGGCTTAGCAAGAATGGGGGGGGGGAAAAATGTGTATGTGTAATATTAATGGCCTCGGCTTGATAGTGGCTATCCTGCTGTCTGTGGGCTCGCATGTGTATGTTGGTCTGTGCACTGGCGAAAGATATGTCCACAGTGTGTGTGTTTGACTGTGTGTTTTCTGGAGCACGGGGGGAGGAGGAGAGAAAGAGTGAGAAGAGAGATGGGGTTGGGGTGGGAGAGCTGCGTGTGTTGCTCGCACGCGCATTGTAGTGCACTGGGTTGTCAGTTGTGTGTGTGTTTGTGGATGGGGGGGAGGGGAGGGGGGGGGGGGGGGGGGGGTGGAGGGGGGGGGCGGGTGTGGTGGGTGTAGGGGGGGGGGGGGGGGGGGGGGGGGGGGGGGGGGGGGGGGGGGGGGGGGGGGGGGGGGGGGGGATTGGAGAGGGGAGGGAGAGCGTGTGTGTGCTTGCATGCGCGCGCATTTGTAGTGCACTGGGTTGTCAGGTTGTATGTGTGGTGTGGAGGGGGAGGGGAGAGAGAGAGAGAGAGGAGGGGGGGGGGGGGCAGGCAGGAAGGAGAGGAGAGAGAGAGTGGGGGGGGGGGGGGGGGGAGTGTGTGTGTGTGTGTGCTCGCACGCGCACTTGTAGTGCACTGGGTTGTCAGGTTGTGTGTGTGTGTGTGTGTGTGTGTGTGTGTGTGGCTGAGAGAGAGTACAATTTTGTGTGTGTAAAGAGAGACACATAGAGAGAGAGAGAGAGAGAGAGAGAGAGAGAGAGAAGAGTGTGTGTGTGTGTGTGTGTGTGGCTGAGAGTATAATTGTGTGTGTGGAGAGCGAGAGAGAGAGAGAGAGAGAGTGTGTGTGTGTGTGTGTGTGTGTGTGTGCACGCGCGCGCGCACGCACGGGCATTTGTAGTACAGTGGGTTGTCAAGGGTGTGTGCGTGCGTGTGTGCGTGTGTGTGTGTGTGTGTGTGTGTGCATTGCCTGCACTGGTCTGCTGGCCCTTGGCTATTGTGTTAATCGGGTTAGTCAGGGTGTGGGGTAGTGTGCTGACTGGATATTATACGGGTGGATTAATCGGGGTGGCGGGTGTGAAGCGGGTGTGAGGGCCAACATTGGAAGTGTCTGTACTGACCCTCTGGCCTACAGCTTTCTAGCCTTTATTTTTGGTATATTTATTTATTTGTTTGTGTCTGTTCATTTATCTGTCTATTCACTTAGCAGTGTATGTAACGTTACATTTGTTTAGTATTCAGTTTATAATTTAAAAAAACAACAACAAACAAGCATTGGTTTGTTGTAGTTCATACATGGGAAATAAAAATTAAAAGATTGTTAATTTAATCTTTTGACAAACAAAATGAAAATTTTTGGGGCACTTAAAACTTACTTTTCATTCATTCATCTATCTGTCGATTCTTTCATTAATTTATTCATTTATTTGTTTGTTTATCCATAGTTTTGTTTTTGTTTTCCTTGCGAATCAAAATTTACTGAATAAACAAAAAACAGCATAGCAACTATAAACCAGCAGCCAATGTTTCTTTATTCATTTATTTATTTAAGGTAAAGGTAAAGGAGTCCCATAACCTATCAGGTCGTAGGGGAGCGAGGCACCAGAGACCTCACTTCTCTAAGGGTCAGCATATTGAGGGCGGCGCCCATCTCCTCTCCCTCGCTGCTTTACCTTCCCCGACCCTAAAGAGGCAGGTACCCATTTACAGCTGGGGAAATGGTAACTGTACTGAAGCCAAGGCGTGCAAACAGTCACCCATCCAACTGGTAACCACGCTCAACGCTGCTTAACCTTAGCTTGGGGAAAGCAAGTGCTCTGACCACTGAGCTAGGCCTATCCCGTCCCGTTATTAATTTATTTAACAGTGTATTTATTTGTCTGTTTCTTCACTCGTTTATTTATGGACTCTTGTCTTCCCTTGGTTTACTTGTTTATCACAGCTATAACCATTGCTACGTGTATTGAAACAGATAGTTTGAAAGAAAAACTGATTTTTTCTCCTGAAAAAGTTGTGTGTGTGTTGTGAGTGTGTGTGTTGTGTGTATATGTGTGTAGGTTCTTTCTACTTTGAACAACAGTTGTCAGAAACCTAATTTGAAAGAAAATGCAGACTTGGATCTCCTTACATGCAGCAATAATGATAATGGTAATGATAATTGATTGCGTTGTATGGCAAGATAATACGCTCGAAGTGCGTTAGCCGAGGACAATAATTGTGTTGGTCAAATATTCAGAGTTATTATTTTTCTTTGTCAGTTTCTTTTCGTGAGCTGATTTGAATGTCCTTATCATCAGAAAATACAATCCGATATATAGACAACTGGAATATATGGTATCAGTAGCTTATTTGTTTGATATTCTATATAAATTAAGTACGGTTCATTTTTGATAGATGTATAGATTCATGGCTACATTGTGTGTGTATGTGTGTTGTTGTTGCTGTAGGGTATATCTCGTTGACAATATGATTCTTTTTGCCGTACACATTGTGAATTGAATCATCCTCGAAAATATTGCATACACACACACTTACACACACACTCACAGCAACACACACACACACCCTAACCCAACACACACACACACACACACACACACACCCCAACCCAACACACACACACACACCCCAACCCAACACACACACACACACACACACACACACACACCCAACCCAACACACACACACAAACCCAACACACACACTCTCTCTCTCTCTCTCTCTCCACACAACCCCCCCCCCCCACCCCCCCCCCCCCCCACCCCCCCCCTTCCAACTGATGACACTGCCCGATACCTCTCCAAACTTTGTCCCTTGTCCCCCCAAGCATGAAATTGACACGTCCAGCACCTAAAGGGGCCGAACCCCCGCTTGACCACAAGAAAGAGACCCCTCCCCACCCGGCGGCAAAGCGACAAAAACGATCGCCGCGGACGATAAGTAATCGGGCACTATTATCCTCCTCCCCCCCCCCCCCCCCCCCCCCCCCCCCCCTCCTCAACTGGCCCCTGATAAAGCGATACAACTTCTCGAGCCCCAAGTCGGTTAGTGGAGACAAGGTGACAAGCATCTGAGAGAGGGCGACTTTTGTTGAAGCTTTTGCTTGATGTTAGGGGGGTCAGTTTCTGCTACTAAGCTAAGGCTAGTTGCCGAGTGATTAGCCTTAGTGGATAGAGTTAGTAGGCCTAGTAGTAGTAGTAGTAGTAGTATAAAGGGTGAGGAGGAAGAAGAAGAGGAGGAAGAAGAGGAGGAGGAGGAGGAGGGTTTTGAAGGCTTGATAGCTTGTGTGGATTGAAGGGGAAGTGGGAGGGAGGGAGGGAGAGAGAGAGAGAGAGAGAGAGAGAGAGAGAGAGAGAAGAGGGAGCCCAGAGAGAGAGAGAGAGAGAGACAGAGAGAGAGAGAGAGAGAGAGAGAGAGAGAGAGAGAGGATAAAGTTAGCCTCCCACACACACAAAGCGGACTTAGGCAATTGGTTTGATGGTTTGTCGTTGAAGATGGAGGGTCTATGTTAGAGATAGTGAGGGAGTGGGGGAAGGGGGGGGGGAGGGGGGGGGGGCAGGGGGGAGGGGCGTGAGGGAGGGGGGAGGGGGCGAGAATGGCGGTGTTGGTGCGCTTCTTTTTGTCTTTTTCTTCTATGTAATGGAGAGAGATAAGTTGTTGCTTCGGTTCTATTCGTTCTATTCGTTGTGGGGGGAGTATATTGGATTCTGTTGTGGAAGTTTAAGTAGTTCCACGCCTCGTTCTCTTCTCTGTGGAGATTTTGTCAGTAATGTACATCTTAACAGTTTGAGTTGAGCAGGTGTGCGTGCGTGCGTGCGTGCGTGCGTGTTGCGACAGTTTGGTTTTAACAGGCGATGAATTTGCCTCTTCTTTTTTCTTTGCCTTTTAATTTCTTCGGGATTGGTTCACTAGGACTTCCCTGAAGTCGGAATGCGGATACCTAAACGGTGCAAAAATCTCACCATTGGTGAACTTGAGAGCTCTAGTCCAGGAACGACCAAAAAAAAAAAAAAAAAAAAATTCTAGGATGCGGATAGCTCCACTGGGGTTATCATACAATCGAACACAACGAAAATTACCGGGGCCGCTGTACTGAATAGCGCTTTTTCAGATTCCTCCATTGTGGACCTGATGTTTGATTGAATGATTGATTGATTGATTGATGCTGGACACATGAATAAACTAGAAAAATAACTGAGGTCGGAAAATTCGGAGATAATTACAGTAGTTCTAGTTGAGTGCTTTGATTTTTTTTCGCTTTACAAGATCCAGCGCTGTGCAAAGCCCCTATATTATTATTATTATTATTATTATTATTATTATTATTATTATTATTATTATATCATCATCATCATCATCATCATTATTATTATTGTTGTTGTTGTGACTGTTGTTGTTATTATTTTTCTTATCATTAAAAAAACCCTAGCAGAAAAATCCATTAAAACGGACCCCTCAGTGAAGATTCGAACCCGAGCCTTCAAGTGAACATCAGGTCACGCGTGCATCACTCTAACCACTTGGCTGTTCCGTCCCTTGACGTGATGCCCACACAGCCTCAAAGCAGCAGTAAAAAAACCCACAGCACATCTTTCTGAAGATTTACCCAAGATGGGTCTCATTCGACCTTTACTTAAAAATCGATTTTACTCCCAGAATTAGCAACAAGACAGCGACAGATAAAAGGGCAGCAATTAGGGGGGTTATTTTTAGCCCTCTCCGAAATGGGAAATAACTTGTCTTTGCTCAGAAGTGCGGCGCGTTTTCTTTTCATGTTGAAGTTAAATAAATCTATATGGAGTTGTGTAGAACTACTGTAAATAGATTGTGCGTCGTGTTTTGACTGAAGAACAAACAACATGAAAGGAGTTGTGTGTGTGTGTGTGTGGTATGTGTGTATGTGTGTTGTGTGTATGTGAGAGAGACAGAGAGACAGAGACAGAGTGAGAGAGAGAGAGAGAAGAGACACAGAGAGAGAGGGAGAGAGAGAGAGAGAGAGAGAGAGAGAGAGAGAGGAGAGAGAGAGAGAGAGAGAGAGAGAGAGAAAGACACAGAGACACAGAGAGAGACAGAGAGAGAGAATCAAAAGCACAGGACGCTAAGTTTTTGATGTTTCGATTCTAAATTCCGAATCTCTGATGATTATCTGTCTTTTATGTGGCGGATTATTCAACGTCATGGTGATAATGAAACAAGGGATTGTTTGTTTTTATCATTGTTCATTCTTTTTGTTGTTGTGATCGTTAGGTAGAGTTCTTCTCTTCCTCTTAGAGCACACCACTAAATCGCTTGGTCTCTGGCTGCACACCCGTATTAAAAAAATCGCTCTTTTCCTTCTGTTTTTCTATGTGACTCTTATATTCATACCGCACGTACTAAGGTATCCACAGAAATAAAAACCACTTTTTTGTGAAAGACTAGCCTATGACTCAAAACTCGTGTGATTTTGAACGAATTTGGTAGGTTTGGAATTTTTTAATTTTTCAGCAAACACTGTACTTGCCTCAGTCCTTTGTCGTCTGCTAGCTTCCTTACCGCAATATGTATGCGCGGGGTCAACGCTGTAGGAATACAGGCAATCCTCATTTGATGATTATTTCCAACTTTCTCGTGACTACCTGGTATTGCTCTATGTCCTCAATCCCCCCAAAACAAGTGCACAGTCCATTTTTCATGCTTAAAACAATCTGTGAAAATCACCTTTTTTTCCCTTGACTCACACTCTATAGAAGATACTACGTGACCCCCCAAATTAATACCGGTGTGTAGCCTTTGTGTGTGTCTGTATCTGTCCGCGTCTGTCTCTGTCCCTCTCTCAATGTGTGTATGTGTGTGTGTGTGCATACACACGGGGACTGGATGTTTAAAAAAAAAAAGTACAAAAGTGCTTATTCCATTATCCTCGATATAAAAGAATAAAATAAATAAAACAACCATCACCACCACTATCATCACCTCAACAGTCCATATTTTTCATCAACCTTCGGCACATCATTGTTATCGTTCCCTCCTCCACCCCCCACCCCCCTCCTACCCCACACCCCTCATCATCCCCCCTCCCACCCTCCACTCCCATCACCAGTACCTCCCCCCCCCCCCCCTCCCTCCTTTTATTTTTCTCATTGCAAAAGAGTTTTTCAACTAGAACTTGGAGGGAGGATGGATTGATGGAAGGACGGACGGGAGGAAAGGGAGGATGGAAGCTGGGGGAGGGGAGGTGAGGGAGGAGGGGGGGGGGGGGGTAGTAGAAAAGAGTAGGGAGGCTTACATTGGAATTCTAAACAACACATGGCGCAAAACACTAAGTTTCAGCCATGCGTGACGAGCCTAATGGCGTGTGGACACGCTCTGTGAACCGCACCGTCACAGATGCTGCCCGCACCACGGATCGGCAGTTTGAATCCACCCCCACCCCCCTTCCCCTCCATCCCCCTCCATCCCTTCCTTCCCTCCCCCTACCCCCACCCCTAACCACCATCACTCGCCACCAAAACCCTCTCCTCTTTTCACCCATCTATTCTGATGAGGGTTTTATCTTCCTCTGCTCACAATAGCTTAGCTGTTCTCTGTCTCTGTCTCTGTCTCTGTCTCTCTCTGTCTCTCTGTCTCTCTTTTATTGTGGTAGTTGTGGGTATACATTAACACTTTGTTTTTTTGCGTTACTTATTTTTCTCACTAAAATACTAAGCAGTTTGGCAACCCCCCTTCATGTATGGGCCAATGGCCTTTTTGTGAATAAATCTTTCCAGTTCGAGTTTCTCTCTCTCTCTCTCTCTCTCTCTCTCTCTCTCTCTCTCTCTCTCTCTCTCTCTCACTCTCTCCTCTCCTCTCTCTCTCATCTCTCCTCTCTCTCTCTTCTCCAACTGTCATTAAAACCCATCCGATTTTTTTTTAATCCAGGGGGTCTGTTTGTGTGGAGGGGTGGTAGGTAGCATGGGAGATGAAAGGCGTAAATGACCTAGACCTTTGGCGGCGTTAAATTTATTATCTTGCCTGTTGCTTTTTGGGGGGTGGGGTGGAGGATTTGATGGGGTCGTCAGTCAGCTTTTAAAACCTGTTTTCTGTGTATGTAAATCAATTTGGTGAGAGGAGTGAGGGATAGCACTGATGGATGATTTGGATCGTTTGATTACCAAAAAAAAAAAAAGAAGATACCTGACAACTTTGAAAAATAAAGAGTTGTGGCTATGGTGGACCTCTAGTTTGGTTTAAACATGGTTTATTCAATATTCATACAACTTAAGCACACATCATCACAGCAGCGGGGGAAAGGCATCAAGCTACAAGTTATTTTGAGCTCTCAGGTGAGATTCCACACGGCCAACATGACTTAATCTCCATGGTGTTAAGAGTCAGTGACAGTCTCACGTGAGATTCCACACGGCCAACATGACTAATTAATCTCCATGGCGTTAAGAATCAGTGACAGTCTCATGTGAGATTCCACACGGCCAACATGACTGAATCTCCATGGTGTCAAGAATCAGTAACAGTCTCAGATGAGATTCCGCACGGCAAACATGACCTAATCTCCATGGTGTTAAGAATCAGTGACAATCTCAGGTGAGATTCCACACGGCAAACATGACTGATTAATCTCCATGGCGTTAAGAATCAGTGACAGTGCAATAAACCCTCAGATCACACTTTGATATTATTATGTCAGTGTGCATCGTTATAGATCTATTAACTTTAGCTTGCACGCGTGGTACAATTTTAACCTGCACGCGTGATAAAATTTTAACCAGCACGCGGAATAACCTTGTGTCTGCACATGTCAAAAAATATCTCTCTACACACTTGATAAACCCTCTAAATCGGAAATTTCCTCCGCTTGGATAGAAATATGATCACAACACGTAATAAACACTACCATGCCACACACGTGATAAACTTGGTTGCACTCCTGATAAACATCAGCCATACGTCATAAACGCCACCCCTCTACACGTGATAAACTTCACCCTGCACAAATAATAAACGTGCATTTAGCGCACGCAAAAGAACCCACAGTAACAAGAGAGTTGTCCCTGGGTTAAATTCTGTAGGGAAAAAAAGCCACCTTGATTGGGAAATAAATACAGTTGCAGACAGAAAACGAAAAAGAAAAAAAATGGGTGGCGCTGCTCTCGTGGCGATACGCTCTCCCCGGGAAGAGCAGCCCAAATTCCCTGCAGAGAACTCTGCCGTGACTTCAAGTGATATACATTACACGTGATAAACTAAGTCTGTACACGTGATAAATTCAGCCTGTGCACGTGATAAATTCAGTCTGTACACGTGATAAACTTCAGTCTGTAGAGGTGATAAATTCAGCCTGTGCACGTGATAAATTCAGTCTGTGTACGTGATAAAAATTCAGTCTGTACACGTGATAAAAAAATTCAGTCTGTACACGTGATAAAATTCAGTGTGTACACGTGATAAATTCAGTCTGAACGCGAGATAAACTTAAGCCTGTACACGTAAATTCAGCCTGTGCACGTGATAACTTCAGTCTATACACGTGATGAACTATGTACACGTGATAAACTTCAGTCTGCACAGGTGATAAATTCAGTCTGTGCACGTGATAAACTTCAGTCTGCGCACTTGATATATAAACTTCAGTCTGTGCACGTGATATAAACTTGTCTGTGCACGTGATAAACTTCAGTCTGTGCACGTGATATAAACTTCAGTCTGCGCACGTGATATAAACTTCAGTCTGCGCACGTGATATAAACTTCAGTCTGCGCACGTGATATAAACTTGTCTGTGCACGTGATATAAACTTCCGTCTGTGCACGTGATATAAACTTCAGTCTGCGCACGTGATATAAACTTCAGTCTGTGCACTTGATATAATTATAAACTTCAGTCTGTGCACGTGATATAAACTTCAGTCTGTGCACGTGATATATAAACTTCAGTCTGTGCACGTGATATAAACTTCAGTCTGTACACGTGATATAAACTTCAGTCTGTACACGTGATATAAACTTCAGTCTGTGCACGTGATATATAAACTTCAGTCCGTGCACGTGATATATAAACTTCAGTCTGTGCACGTGATATAAACTTCAGTCAGTGCACTGGCGATTAATTAGCTTCAGCTTGCTCGTGATCAATTTCAGTGCAGCCCACGCGAAATTACCCTCACAGTTGTACGCGATGAATATGATAGCCTAGCCGGTAACTTAGGCTGTTCAGTAGGCATTATGATACGTTGCAGGGTACAAGAAAGTACACCGCTAATTCCACGGCAAATGTAAAGAATACTGATGTGTGTGTGTATGTGTGTTGGGGGTGGGGTCAGGGGTGGGGGTGGGGTGGGAGGCTGTGTGTGTGTGTTTAAGGCAAGGCAAGACAGAATTCAACGTGTGGTGTGTGTGTGTGTGTGTGTGTGTGTGTGTGTGTGTGTGTGTGTGTGTGTGTGTGTGTGTGAGTGTGTGCGTGCGTGCAAAGCAAGGCAAGGCAAGGCAAGACATATATCAACGTGTGTGTGTGTGTGTGTGTGTGTGTGTGTGTGTGGTGTGTGTGTGTGAGTGTGTGCGTGCGTGCGTGCAAAGCAAGGCAAGGCAAGGCAAGACATATATCAACGTGTGTGTGTGTGTGTGTGTGTGTGTGTGTGTGTGTGTGTGTGTGTGTGTGTGTGTGTGTGTGCGCGCGCGTGCAAAGCAAGGCAAGGCAAGGCAAGACATATATCAACGTGTGTGTGTGTGTGTGTGTGTGAGTGTGTGTGTGTGTGTGCGAGGCAAGACAAAATTCATCATGTGTGTGTGTGTGCAAAGCAAAGCAAGACAGAATTCAACGTGTGTGTGTGTGTGTGTGTGGGTGTGTTTGGGGGGGGGGGGGGTAGGGGTGCATGCGCATATGTGTGTATGTTTGTGCGTGCGCGCGCGTGCACTGTTCTTCTTATGTTGTTTAAGGACGAGGGTGGTTGTATATCTGCTAAGCTTTTGAAGTGGACCGTTACTAAACATAGATCAGCAGACTAACAGAAAAAAAATTAATGTGTACCTTCTTTTCCAGTAGATCTCTCTCTCCCTCACCCCCTCCTCCCCCTCTCTCTCCCTCTCTCTCACTCCCTCCCTCTCTCTCTCCCTCCCTCCTCTCTCTCTCTCTGTCACATTCACACACACACACATTATCCTCGAGATAAAAATAATAAAAGAAATAAACAAAAATAAACACACACACACAACCAACCCCACACCCCCACTAGGAACACACACAGACACACACTACAACACAGACAGAAAGAACACACACACACACACACACACACACACACACACACTCGGCACAGACACACACATACACACACTCGGCACACACACATACACCCCTCATCACACACACAGACACAGACACACACACACTACAACATAACACAACACACACACAAACACACTTACACACACACACTACAACATAACACAACACACATACACACAACCACACACACACACACACACACACACACACACACACACACACACACACACACACACACACACACACACACACACACACACACACACACACACACACACACACTACAACACAGCACAACACACAGACAGACACACACACACACAACACATGCACACACACACACTACAACACACACACACACACATACGCACCACACACACACACACACACACACACACACACACACACACACACACACACACACACAAACACACACACACACAACACACACACACAACACCACAACACACCTACAACACCACACACCACACACACACACACACACCACACACACACACAACACACACACACACACACACACACACACACACACACGACACACACACAACAACACACAGCACACGCACAATTTCACTTCACAGCGATTTTCTTTCCTGTAGTGAGATGAAGGCTGAAGATAGCTGCCCTCACAAAAGATGTGGATGGATGAAGAAGACAGACGCCTGGGGGGACATACCCCCGTCTCCTTGTTAAAAACTTCGACATGGGGGGGACTTCCCACGATAAGTAGCTAACCTCACATCGTCATGTAGCTAACGTCATTATTGTCATGTAGGCAGCAGCATCGTTATGGCCGTGTAGGTAACGTCATTGTTGTCATGTGGGTAATATTGTTGTCATGTAGGTAACGTCATTATTGTCATGTGGGCAGCAGCATCGTTATTGCCGTGTAGGTAACGTCATTGTTGTCATGTGGGTAATATTGTTGTCATGTAGGTAGCGTCATTATTGTTATGTAGGTAACGTCATTATTGTTATGTAAGGAAGCATCGTTATTGTCGTGTAGGTAACGTCATTATTGTCATGTGGGTAACATCATTATTGTTGTGTAGGTAACGTCATTAATGTCATGTAGGAAGCATCATTAATGTCATGTAGGCAGCATCATTATTGTCATGTAGGCAGCATCATTATTGTCATGTAGCTGACATCATTATTGTCATGTAGGTAGCATCGTTATTGTCGTGCAGGTAACATTATTGTCATGTAGGTAACATCACTATTGTCGTGTAGGTAGTATCGTTATTGTTGTGTAGGTGATGTCAATATTGTCATGTGGGTAATATCGTTTTTGTCATGTGGCTAACATCATTATTGTCATGTACTGTACGCAGCATCACTTTCGTTGTGTAGGTGACGTCATTATTGTCATGTGGGTAACATCATTATTGTCATGTGGGTAACATCATTATTGTCATGTAGGCAGCATCGTTATTGTCGTTGTAGGTAGCGTCAGTATTGGTATGTAGGTAGCATCATTATTGTCATGTAGGTAACGGCATATTGCCAAGGTGCGTGTGGCGATTGTTGATAGTTATGTGTACAACAATAACAACGACAATACCATTATTGTCATGTAGGCAGCATCGTCATGAAGGTCACATCACTATTGTTATGTAGCTAGTATCGTTATTGTCTTGTAGGTAACGGCACATTGTCATGGTGCATGTGTTAGTGGTTGATAGTTTTGTGTAGAACAATAACAGCGAAAATACAAAAAAAAAGAAATAATAAAAATAACGACGATGATGATGATGATGATCATAATGATGATGACGATGATAAGATCTCCCCCCCCCCCCCCCCCCCCCCTCTCTCCTCTCTGTTTTCACGCGCGCACACTCTCTCTCTCTCTCTCTCTCCTCTCTCTCTCCTCTCTCTCCTCTCTCTCTCTCTCTCTCTCCTCTCTCTCTCTCTCTCTCTCTCTCTCCTTGTTTTCACGCGCGCACCTCTCTCTCTCGTACCACCACACACACACACACACGCACGCGCGCGCGCGCACCACACACACACACACACACACACAACACACACAACACACACACACACACACACACACACACACAACACACACACACACACACACACAACACACACACACTGAGAGAGCTCCCAAAATCAACAAATGAAAGAGAGAAGAAAAAAAAACACCGGGAGCAAAAGAAAGGAAAGCAAAAACCCAATTAACGGCCTATCATTATGGATGCCACGTCAGTCTGCTCTGACATAAATCAAGGTAGAAATGCACGAACAAACGACGACTGTTGCAGTGCTGAGTATCTCACACACATGCACGCACGCACACTATAACACACACACAAGCACACACACACACATTACAACATACACAGAACAACGCACACACACACAAGCACACACACACACACACACACACACACACACACACACACACACACACACACACACACACACACACACACACACACACCACACACACTACAACACACCACTACAACCACACACACACCACCACCACCATTACCACCGCCATCACCACAACAAAAACAACAAACACACACACAACACACTCTATAACAGACCACAACACACACACACATACACAAACACACACGCACGCTACAACACACAGCACACACACAAACACACACAGCACTATAACACACACACACACACAAACATACATACACACACAAACACACACACAACACTATAACACACACACTATAACACAAACACACACTACAACACACACAGTACAACACACCCCACACACACACACACACACAAACACACACCACACCACTACAACACACTCACACACACACCACTACAACACACACACTACAACACACACACACACTCACACACACACACACACTACAACGCACACACACACTACAACACACACACTCACACACTACAACACACACACTCACACACACACACACACTCACACACACACACACACTCACACACACACTACAACACACACACACACACACTCACTACAACACACACACACACACTCACACACACACACACACACAAACACACACACTACAACACACACACACACACACACACACACACACAACTACTGACCACCCACCGAGTAAAACTCCATGTATCTGACATTCATCACAGGCTATGGAAAGAAGATTGAGGAGTGAGGGGGGAGAGGGAGAGAAGGAAGAAGATGGGGGCCAGAAAGAGAGGAAGGAGTGGGTGGGGGTGGGGATGCAGGAGGGGGAGGGAGGCGGGAGGGATTGAGGGGTGGGGGTGGGGGGGGGGGGATTGAGAGGAGGGAGGGGGGCTATAGCTCTCGGTATGTGTGCCCGAAGCCAGAATTGTGCGTTAGGTTGACACACTGCAGGTTTCTTCCACGTGGAAGAAAGTTGAAACGGGGAGAAGAGAGAGAGAGAGAGAGAGAGAGAGAGAGAGAGAGAGAGAGAGAGAGGGAGGATAGAGAGAGAGAGAGATAGAGAGAGAGACAGAGAGAGAGACAGACAGGGAGAAAGAGGGAGAGGGAGACAGACAGACAGATAGGGAGAGACAGATAGGGACAGAGAGAGAGGGAGAGAGTCAGACAGGGAGAGAGACAGATAGACAGGAGAGAGAGAGAGAGAGAGAGAGAGAGAGAGAGAGAGAGAAAAGAGAGAGAGAGACAGGGAGAGAGATAGACAGACAGACAGACGACGGACAAGGATAGAGCGAGAGGGAGAGAGAGAGAGAGAGAGAGAGAGAGAGAGAGAGAGAGAGAGAGAGAAAAGAGAGAAGACAGACAGACAGACAGACAGACAGGGACAGAGAGAGAGAGGGAGAGAGAGAGACAGACAGGGAGAAAGAGACAGACAGACAGGGAGAAAGAGACAGACAGACAGGGAGAGAGAGAGAGAGAGAGAGAGAGAGAGAGAGAGAGAGAGAGAGAGAAGACAGACAGACAGACAGACAGACATACATACAGAGAGAAGGGGAACTTGAGAGAGAGTCCGACAGACAGAGACACAGAGAGAAAGAATGGAAGGAGAGAGAGAGAGAGAGAGGAGAGAGAGAGAGAGAGAGAGGAGAGAGAGAGAGGAGAGATGTGTGTGTGTGTGAGTGAGGAAAGGACTTTGCGGATCTATGTACTAGACTTGACTTCTCTTTAACTCCTTCAGAAGTCGTTGGGGGGGGGGGGGGGGGGGGGGGGGGTTCTTGCACTGAAATGTTCAGGCAGTGTGTCGTGGTCAAGTAGAACCTGGCGGAGCCCATTCTTCTTGATGTAGGATGGTGCATGCTGGGTATTGTCACGTCATCTATGCGGTAGACCGTATGACTGAACATAATTATAGACTGCAACCGCCTCCCTAAAAAGAAGCAAACCACCCACCCTACACACGCGCAAATACACAGACACACAGACACACTCCGCGGGCGCACACACACGCCGAATGCAAACACCCTCTACCCCACCCTATCCAAAAATAAAATAAAAACAAACCCCCCCCCCCCCCCCACAACAACAAAAGACAACGAAAAACCCCAAAGAAAACAAACAAAACAACACACAAAAATAAACCAAAAAAAAGTACAACAATCTTAAAGCCAGACGAACCAACGAACAGAAATGAAATTTATAAAAAAAAAACCCACAGAAACAAAACAAAGAAGCAAACAAAGAAAACGAAAGCGAACAAAACACTGACAAAACAAACAAGCAAATATTATACAAATAAACAAAAGAACTGAACCAAACCAAACAAAATCCCCAAAGCCAAACAGTAAGAAAGAAAGAATGACAAAAGCTCTGGGTACTGTTCACATGAAGACAACTATCATGTATCCCCCAATCATCATACTAAGGATGCCTATTGAGACAGCATAGCTCAGTTTGCGCGTTTGCGCGCCTTGGCTTCAGTACACCCAGCTGTAAATGGGTACCTGCCCTCTTTAGGGTCAGGGAAGGTAAAGCAGCGAGGGAGAGAGGAGATGGGCGCCGCCCTCAATATGCTGGCCCCTAGAGAAGCTGAGGTCTCTGATGCCTCGCTCCCTAAGACCACATAAGTTATGGGACACCTTTACCTTTACTTTTACCTATTGAGATCATAAGCTTATTGTTTCGACAATTTTCACGTTTTTGGCCACATCTGTTGGTTATTCTGTATTCAATAACATACATTTAAACAAAAGGAAACCAAGACCAAAACAAAAATTAAAATGTCCTGTTGCTCATTTTGATGCGCATTAATTGGTCAGTGCGTAATGGATATTATGGGGTTTGGGCTATTTTTTGTTTGTTTGTTTTGGTTGGATTTTTTTTTTTGGTAGGATATTTAACTGTATGTTTTTTTTAAAGGTTATTTTTAATATGATTTAGACATTAAAATTTAAGAATAAAAAATATGATGATGATGATATAATAATAATAATAATAATAATAATAATAATAATGATGATGATGATAATGATGATGATGATGATGATGATGATGATGATAATAATGATGATGATTATAATAATAACGATGATGATGATTATATTGATAATAATGATAATGCTACTAATAATGATGATAGTGGCAACTAGGATAAGCAGTGATATTATATCAAATTCAATCATTCAGTAGAAAATAACTTAATTGCAACAATCTCACGCCTTGTGATTCTCACCAGCTTATCCCGTCAAACTTATCCCGGAGCATAACCCAGGCTGTTACAGTGTCGATAGGGGGTTGTGTGGTTGTAATTGTTCTTTGTTTCAAACATAATTTTTTATTTTGTTTGAAAGAAAGAAATGCGTGATTAAATTAAGAGCATAAAGTTGACAGGTCAACACATAAACTTATATATTACTCCTGTCATTCATAAACTTATATGAATCCTGTCATAACAATATACACACAGTGATATATATATATATATATATATATATAATTTATATAATAATATATCATAATTTATATAAATATATAGTTTATATATGTATAAATATAAATATATAAATAAACAGAATTCTTTTTATTTGAAAAAAAGAAATGCGTGATAAAACTACGAGCATAATGTTGACAGGTCGATACATAAACTTATAAAACTCCTGTCATAATAATTATACCACAGTGATATATATATATATATAATATATATATATAATATATATTATATATATATATATAATATGCATAT
>CM054158.1:45852780-45860280 GCA_028751875.1 Rapana venosa | reverse complement strand
TAGTGTGTGTGTGTTGTTGTGTGTAGTGTGTGTTGTTGTAGTGTATGTGTGTAGCGTGTGGGTGTGTTATGTAGTGTGTGTGGGGGTGGTAATGATCCAACAATTAGAGCATGCAACCATCCACTTAGGTATTTAGGACAAAGTAGTAAACTGCTGTTGCCTTATGTTCGCTAGCAGTAAGTAAGGCTTGAATATTTTTGGTGGTGTACGGAATCTAAACATAATCAATAATAAACGATGATGATGATGATGATGCAAGAAGAACACACCTAATCCTACACACCAAAAAAACCCACCCCAGTAGGTATTGACAATGATAGGATAAAAAGAAAACCAAGAAGAAAGAATGAAAATTAAAGATAAACAACACTCTCTCTCTCTCTCTCTCTCTCTCTCTCTCTCTCTCTCTCTCTCTCTCTCTCTCTCTCTCTCTCTCTCTCTCTCTCTCTCTCTCACACACACACACACATATACACACAGATTAAAGCTAACACAAAATTACACATACATCATCGGTAATTAATCCAAGTGGAAGATATAATAATCATTAGATGATAACTACCTTTGTAACAAACTAAAAAAGAAATGAATTCCTCATTCTTTTGAATTTTATCAGTGGAAGGTAATTTAGAAGTAGCTAGTTTTCAAGCTTTTAAAATTTTTTAAACAGGTTGCCGTTATAATTACTGTTTACATAAAATGTCAGAATAAATTATTTTTAATTGCTGTTAGTTGGAATCGAGTGGGCGTTGGGGTTAAAGTCCAAAATTTATATGAAGCAACAAGATAATTATTGATTTTGGTTTGACGTTAATGTTATACTGACTTCCGTGTGTAACAATAATATTATAATAATATTATTATAAAAACAACAACAGTTTTATAGGATGGTAGTAATAATGAAATATTAGCAAAGGCAATCTCGCAATAATATAAGTATGGAACCGAGTGTGGATAAACATATTGTGGCCTAAACCTACTTCTGCACTGACACACACACACACACACACACACACACACACACACACACACACACACACATACACACAAAACACACACACACACACACTCACACACTCCCTCTCTCTCTCTCTACAAGAGAGAGAATATTATTCATAATGTTGTGCTTATTGTCTGGGTGTTGGTCTAGAGTATATTCTCAAAATGTTGTAGGACCTTAATTCACGTCATCAGCCGTATCAGAAAATAAAAGCCACAGCAACAACAAAAACTCATACCAACCCAAATACCAAAACCAACAAAGCATGAACAAACAACTTCTACCAAACAAAGACAAAAACCTTTCATGGAGTGTGTGTGTGTGTGTGTGTGTGTGTAAGTGTGTAAGTGTGAATGTGTGTGTGTGTGTGAACTATCAGTGTTGCTATTCTGTTGTAATTAAAGCCAAATATTAAAAGCATATACAGATGGACAGAGAGTAACTTACATACAGTGTGCATTGTTGAACATGTAATATTAATAATAATAATGATAATAATAATAATAATAGACTGCAGGTACATCAATAAATATCAACAAATGTGTCAGCAATTCACGTTCTAGTGGATAATTTGAATGAGAAACACACACACACACACACACACACACACACACACACACACACACACACACACACACACACACACACACACACACAGAGTTCCAGAAAGGTTGTTTGCCTGTTTTTGCACAGAATGATGGATTGGTTTGTGCGGTGAAGAGATCTTTGAACGAGTGAATATTTGTATACTAGCAACAGACTATAAACACCAGTGATGATATACGATATCTACATACACAAGGACTCGGAAGAGAAAGGTACGCTCGTTTTCTCTCTCTCTCTCTCTCTCTCTCTCTCTCTCTCTCCTCTCTCTCTCTCTCTCTCTCTCTCTCTCTCTCTCTCTCTCTCTCTCTCTCTCTCTCTCTCACACACACACACAACACAGAGTTTTATTAGGGTGATTTATTCCTTTTACAAGGAAATATGAACAAGATTAAATGATATATCTTCATTTCCGTGTTTTTATGACTGAGCTATATGCTTATTGATACGTGAGCAATATATCATTCTGACGATTGTTCTGTCAGACATTTATGTGAGAAGCTCTTTATTTCTGATAGTTTTCTTTGCTGATAAAACCAAAAAATAAAAACCACCCAACAAATAATGTCTTACAAATTAGACAAGACTTGTATCTTATATATATATATATATATATATATATATATATATATATATATATATATATATATATATATATATATATATATATATGTGTGTGTGTGTGTGTGTGTGTGTGTGTGTGTGTGTGTGTGTGTGTGTATGTATATGTATATAAAATGTGTGTGTGTTATTTTCTATGTTTATTTCTAACTTACTGATACATTAATTTTGATACAATGTTGGGATATCTTTTTGCCTACTACTTTTGACTTGTGTATATTTTGCATAGTTTCATTGTTTATTTTGCACGTTTGTTTACAATCATTTTTTTGAAAATATTTACTTAATAACTTATGTGCTGTAGTCCTGTTCCTATATCTATTTTTACATACACATGCGCGCACGCGCGCACTCACACACACACACACACACACACAGGCACACACACACTACCACCACCGCAACAACAATAATAGTAGCACAGGAGCAGTGTGTGTGTGTGTGTGTGTGTGTGTGTGTGTGTGTGTGTGTGTGTGTGTGAGTATTTATTTATTCGTGTATTTGTTTTTAGTCATTTATTTAATGGATAATCAACTGATAAATTTTTTGTGGACAGTCCTGAGATGTAGATAAGAATAAAACTTATAAGCAGCAAAGAAATGCAATAAAATAAAATAAAATAAGTAGGATAATTCATTTACCAGGAGCAACCACAAAAACAATGAAAAAAGAAAAAAAAGATAATTGTAGCAATCATTTTAAGTTATGATTATTAGTCTATAATCACTTTCAGATCCCCATTACTTCAGATAATGTGTGATTAATTCAGCATATCTTATTTTTCGTGATTTATGTGATTCTTTTTACACGTCATAAATCCAAAATGTCACAAGAGGTGATTTTTGGGGGAAAATTATTATTCGAGCATGTTCATTAATTCTGAGAAGCATATGACAAAATCATGTCAACACATGATCTCGAGCAACAAATAAGATTAAAGCCTTTTATGAAATATTAATTTTGGGGGGGTAACATTCTTCATTTTGTTGTAATCAGTTTAATCAATATTTAATTTACTACTTATAATATGTGAAAGCTGTTGTTTATAATGCAGTCTTTGTGATCTTTGATAATTGTGAGATATTGTATTTGGTCCTGATTTCAAACAAGGCATTATCAACTCATGTAATGTGGGATATGAGGATGCAGCGATTTGAGGACATTTTCTGTTTGGTTAACATGATGATTTAAATCATTCATGCTTGTCTTACCTTTGTCTTTTTGTGTTTTAGAGGTTATGTGTGTGTGTGTGTGTGTGTGTTTTGGTTTGTTAAATGTCCATTGACTACATGGTGATTTAGATAATAATTATGTGTGTGGGTGTGTTTGATTGTTTGTTTCTTTTGATTTATTTAATGTCCATTCACTTCTTGGTGATTTAGACAATGTGTGTGTGTGTGTGTGTGTGTGTGTGTGTGTGTGTGTGTGTGTGTGTGTGTGTGTGTGTGTGTGGTGAAACAACTTGATCTAAACAGACAGGAAATTAAAGACTAGGCAATTGGTTGCTGAGTGTCTCTTTCCAAATGAAATCCCTGTTTAAATGCACACACATTTACAACAACAACAAAAATAATACACATAATGATATCTCTTTCCAAACCGTTTGCCAGTGTTCTTTGACTGCACAGGTTTATTTGTATAGGTTTGTATCAACAACGATGAGAATTGTATCATACATATCCACACATACTAATCACTAGCCTGTACTTAACACACCCTTATGCACACACACACACACACACACACACACACACACACACACACACACACACACACACACACACCACACACACACACACACACACAAACACAACACAACAAACACACACACACACAAACACACACACACACAACACACACACACACACACACACACACAACACACCACACACACACACACACACACACACACACAACACACACACAACACACACACACACACACACACACACCACACACACATACATACAAACACACACACACACAACACACACAACACACACACACACAACACAACACACACACACAAAACACACACACACACACACACAAACACACACACACACACACACACACAACATACATACAACACACACAAACACACACACACACACACACATACACACACAACACAACACACACACACACAACAACAATACACACACAAACACACACACACACACACACACTCACAACAACAACACACACCACAACACGCACACACGAAAGATGATTGGGTAGTGCGTAGTTTAGTCAATCCTACCTATAACATCAACAAAAAGCATAATAATACTATAAATCATCAAACAAAATGACTACTTAATACAACAAAAAAAAAAAATATAAAATAAAAGATGCTTATAACTAACAACAAAAGACAAACAACAAAATCATCAAATAAAAATGATAATTAAAAATATTCGTTGAAACTCAACAACACATGAAAAAAAACACCAAAAACAATAAAAATAAAAAATTATTAAAAAAAATATTCTGTTAACCTCAACAACGATAGAAAAAAAAAACCCAAAACACCAAATAAATAATATAAATATAAAATAATAATATAACGTTACATCACTCACATAATACATACTGAAAAAACAGATAACGATCGGCTAATTATATAATATAACTCATGATATAATATATATATATCAGTTATATATATTATACCAAATCACTGAAGATTACAACCACAACAAAACACAAAATTACCCACGGACTAATCCTTGCATATTATGAAAGATTGACAGCTCATGATATAATTATAGTCAGTCACTACAGGGTTATTATATTAACATGAGTCCACGTGAAAAGTGGCCAGCGATAGCCGATAGCCGGCTGAGAGACTTCAGCCACAATTAGCCCAGCCACTTCTCCGCCTAAAAAAAGTGGACCGAGCAACGGAATAGACCCCGCAGCAGCCAGCAGCAGCAGCAGCAGCAGTAGTCGATTCATCCATCCACACACACACACACACACTAACAAGCCGCGCGGAACCTCAACCGGCTTGCAAATTCACACAAATCCACTGGGTTGGTTTCCACGTTTCCCCAACAATCCAGTTCAAATCTTCCACCACCACCACCACCACCGCCACTTTAACTGCTTAGCCCAGTCCTAACAAGAGACTGTATATTCAGTTTTGTTGTGAAAATCACGGTTACATCAACACCAAGGTCTGAAAAAACCTTAACGATCGCTGCTAGCTGCAACAGCAACAACAACACCGGGATATTCGACACTCCGCGAAAACATGGCCGTCGTCATCGCCAGCTTTGCTTTTTAAGAAGAAGAACAAGAACAACAACAACAGTGCGAGAGAGAGAAAGAAGCGGTGACAATTTTTATTTTTTGGTGGTGGGGGGAGGGGAAGGGGGGGAGGGCGGAAGGAGGAGGGGGGGGAGTTGGGCCTGCTATATTTTTTTGTTGTTTGGCTGGGAAGTTTAAAAAGTGGCCCTGCTTTGTGGCGACGCTTTTCTCGACTGTGCGCGCCGCTCAAGTGTGGTGGTAGTGGTGGTAGTAGTAGTAGTGTGTGGTGGGGGTTATGCAAACAGCACTAGCAGTTAAAAGTTAACGTCGCCGCGTTTTTTTTTCCGGGGGGAAGGGGATGGGGGGGAGGACGGAGGGAGCCCATGACTTCTCTCTCTCTCTCTCTTCTCTTGTTCAGTCGTCTTTTATTTATAAAAAGAAAAAAAAAGAAAGAAAAAAAAACATCCCCACACCAACCCTGAAAGCCATCTGTTTTGTGGGAGCAGCGTTATTTCACAGAGAGAGAGAGAAGAGAGAGAGAGAGAGAGAGAAAGAGAGAGAAGAGAGAAGAGAGAGAGACAGACAGAACAGACAGACAGACAGACAGACAACAGAGAAAGGGAAGAAAGAAGAGTGTGTGTGTGTGTGTGTAAGAAGCACTCCCACACATTTCTAGATGTTATAATAATAATATATAAATATATATATATATGATTATGATAGTCGTACCATGTTGCCGGAATAAGTATACATACAAGCGTATTCAACCAGAATCATTCAACAGTTAATAAAATGAATTTCGACCACTCGAGGAGTGGATTTTAACTAAAAATATTTTTCATCAAAGAGTACCCCCCCCCCCCCCCTTTTTTATCAAAGAGTACCCCCCTCGAACCCCCCCCCCCCCTCCCCCCCCCTCTCAACCAAACAACAACAGCAAACAAGCAAGCAACAACAACAGCACAACAAACAACAACAAAAAATACACCAAACAAAAAGCACCCAAAAAAATCATACAAAGAGACAAAGCAGCCGACTTCAAACGCCATTTTGTTTCATGTACAAATTGATGTCAACAGACAGACACACACAAAAACACACACACAAAACACGTGTGCGTGCGTGCGTGCGTGTATTTCTGTGTGTTGTGTGTCTGTCTCTGTCTCTGTGCGCGCTCACGCGCGTGTGCGTGTGATAAAACAACAACAACAACAACAAAAAACAACCTAAGGTGATAACCAATTATCACACATAAAAAAAAACACCCCGGCACATAACTAACTAACAAACCCTGACGAAACAAGTTCTCTCAATGAATTCCTCATTCTGACAGACTGCATTCTATCCAGCGACCAACCAGTCCCTGCAGTTAGAATGCGGCTGCCTTGATGGTGAATTAAAAACGTTCGCATGTATATAGGTAAAAATAAAAAAAAATCTCACCATGGTTAAAATAACCTGGGGAGCTCTAGCCAAGGAACGGAAAAAAACCAAAATAATTATCTCCAGGGATTAGAAAGAGACTGTGCATTTTTCTTCATACCTCTGAGGGTTTTCTTTCTTGTTTTCTTGCTATTCTTTCGTTCTTTTTTTTCTTGCTTGCTTCCTTTCTTTTTTTTTTTTTTCTTTTTTCTTTCAATTTTTTTCTATTCATTCATTTCTTTCAATTCCATTCTTCATTCTTCTTTCTTCTTTCTTTCTTTCTTTCTTTTTTGCTTGCTTTCTTTTTTTCTTGTTTTTTTTTTCCTTTCTTCTATTCTTTCTTTCTTTTTCTTTCTATTATTTCTTTATTTCTTTTCTTTCTATTATTCTTTCCTTCTTTCATTCTTCTTCATTCTTATTCATTCTTTCTTTCTTTCATTCATTCATTCTTGCTTTCTTTCTTTCTTTTCTTTCTTTCTATTCTTTTCTTTTTTTTTTTCTTGCTTGTTTTCTTTCTTTCTATTCTTTCTTTCTTGCTTGCTTTCTTTCTTTCTTTCTTTCTTTCTTTTCTTTCTTTCTTTTCATTCATTCATTCATTT
>CM054158.1:45835280-45847780 GCA_028751875.1 Rapana venosa | reverse complement strand
TCACACACACAAAAAAGTGGATTTTTATTTCTGTGGATGGATTTGCCTTAGTACGTGCGGTATGAGTATAAGAGTTACATAGACAAACAGAAGAAAAAGAGTGATATTTTTAAATTGCGACGTGCAGCCTGTTTAATAATAATAATTATAATAATAGTAATAATAATAATAATAATAATAATAATAATAATAATAATAATAATAATAATAATAATGTATGGAATTTATATAACGCTGAATCTTGTAAAGCAACAAATCAAAGCGCTCAGATGACATGCGATTTTTAAAAAAAAGTGTCATCTGTTCCCACCGGCACACAATGGCCTACTCTTTCAAACAGCGGAACAGGATTTAACGTGTGCGCAAGATGTTCTGCATGCGTTCGCACACGGGACCTCGGTTTATAGTCTCATCCGAAGGACTTTCCGTATGGTTTGGTTTCATTTCGTTTCCTATCATTTCTTTTTTCTCTCTCGTTGTTTCATTCCTTATATCACTTCTATCTTTCTTTCTTTCTTAGGGGACTTCTGCCCACCTCTGGGGGGTGGGGGTGGGGTGGTGGGGGTGGGGGGCATTCTCGGACACTCCTATATATACAACAGAGTCTAGATCTACCCCCTAAGGGAGTTTAGTTGGCGCTGTACTGTGGGCGCCCCCTTTGACCCCCAGTGGTCCACAGGGTTAGCCCTAGTAGGAGATCATGCTATGGGATCTGCTGTGTGTGTGTAATGTAGTGTGTGTGTGTGGGTGTGAGAGAGTGTGATGGTGTGTGGTGTGTGTGTGGTGTGTAGTGTGTGTGTTTGTGGTGTGTGTTGTGTGTGTGTGGTGTGGTGTGTGTGGTGTGGTGTGTGTGTGGGTGTGTGTGGTGTAGTGTGTGTGTTGTGTGTGTGTGTGTGTGTGTGTGTGTGTGTGTTGTAGTGTAGTGTGTGTGTTGTAGTGTGTGTGTGTGTGTGTGTGTGTGTGTGTGTGTGGTGTGTGGTCGGTGTGTGTGTGTGTGGTAGTGTGTGTGTAGTGGTGGTGTTGTGTGTGTGTGTGTGTGTGTGTGTGTGTGTAGTGTGTGTGTGTGTGTGTGTGTGTGTGTGTGTGTGTGTGTGTGTGTGTGTGTGTAGTGTGGTTGTGTGTAGTGTGGGTGTTGTGTTGTTGGTTGTGTGTGTGTATGTGTGTGTGTGTAGTGTGTGTGTTGTGTGTAGTGTGTGTGTAGTGTGTGTGTGTGTGTGTGTGTGTGTGTAGTTGTGTGGTGTGTGTGTAGTGTGTGGTGTGGTGTGTGTGTGTGTGTGTGTGTAGTGTGTAGTTGTGTGTATGTGTGTGTGTGTGTCCGTGTGCGTGTGTCGTGTGTGTGTGTTCAGGTTGGTGTTGTGTGGTGTGGGTTGGTGTTGGCGTGGGTTAAAGTGGATTAGTATTACTGGTAGTGTTTTTTTTGTTGCTCTCTCTCTCTCTCTCTTCTCTCTCTTCTCTCTCTCTCTCCTCTCTCTCTCTCTCTCTCTCTCTCTCTCTCTTCTCTCTCTTCTCTTCTTTCTCTCTCTTCCTCTCTCTCTCTCTCTCTCTCTTCTTCTCTTCTCTCTCTCTCTCTCTCTTCTCTCTCTCTCTCTCTCTCTCGTCTCTCTCTCCTCTCTCTCTTCTCTCCTCTCTCTCTCTTCTTTCTCTCTCTCTCTTTCCTGCTTCTCTCCTCTCATTCTGTCAGTCTCTCTTGTCTGTCTCTTTGTTTCTGTCTCTGTCCGCTGTCTGTATTCACCTCTGCCTCTCTCTTTTTTTCTGTCTTGGGGAGAGAGAGTGAGAGAGAGAGAGGAAGGAAGGAGTGTGTGTGAGTGTGTGTGTGTGTGTGTGTGTGTGTGTATTGTGTAATATCAACCAACATACACATCAGAAATGTCGAAAAATATCTACGTTATTCAAATAAAATTGTCCAGATACATTGTGATATAATCCACAAAGCTCTCATGTACTTGAAAAGATGTCGCTTTGTCTCTGCAAATCTGCTGCTTACTTGTTCTATGTAACGGTGCCTTTTCCTCTCGCTTTTTGCTGTTGTTGATTTTTGTTTGTTTTATTGTTTTAGTTTTTTGTTACAGAGACACACACACACGCATATATATATATATATATATATATATATATATATATATATATATATATATATATATATATATAATATTTATATATATATATATATACATATATATATATATATATATATAATATTGTATTTTGCTATACTTAGTTTAAACAGATGCTTATTCAGAAAAGAATCACACACACACACACACACACACACACACATAATACTGAACGCATTTTTAGTCCAAATCTGCTTGGTTTACCGCGTGACCCAACGTGAAGGGTTTATACCATCCTAATTGGTTGACGGCGCTAACGACAGCAACCAATCACGATTCACCTGTCCACACAACCAACCAATCAACAAGCAAGACATCAGGGACCGTTATGACGTCACATCGACCCGGGGATGCTTGTTGATGGCATAAAGGAGATTGGTGTGACAAGAAGATGAGAGAGAGAGAGGGAGAGAGATCTGCTAAGCTCTCAGCACAGGTGGTGGGTGCAAGCAGATGTAGGTGTGTGTGTGACAGGGAGGGGACTGTCATTGTCACTGCCCCTAGGGGGTTGGGGAGATTAATGCAGCTTAAGGCGGATTAATGTAGCTAATCCCTGGAGATCACAGACCTGCCCCTGCCATCTGGTTCTTTGATCTTGGCGGGCGCCTTTTCTTCCCTAACCTTGATTTATTGTGGACTTGCCCAGTATTTTACATGATATATTATTTATTACTATTATTATTACTTTTGTTGTTGGGTGTTGCGTACACTCGCGGCTTTCAAGAAACCTCCAGTACCAACGGTGAAAAATTGCGTGTGCATCCTTCTTCTTTCTTCTTCTTCTGCTGTTGTTGCTGCTGCGCTGCTGCTGAGGTTGTACTGAACTCCCAGCCCGAGACTTCTGATTAATTGTGGACTAGGCAATATTTGTGCTTGTTTTGTGGATTACATAAGACCCCCCAAGTTGAGCTCATTTTTGTGTTTGTGTTTTTAGATTGAAAGTTAGTACGCTAAGTCACTTTATACATACAGATCCCCCCAGCGGAGTTGTCCGATTTAGGGAAAGTTATCCACCAACCACCAAGCATGTCTGGATAGATACTCCTCCTCTTGCTTTTGGTTAGGTTAGAGTCCTAGTGGAGCTATGCAGTTTAGGGACGATACCATCAAACCCATCACAATGACCCTTCACTGTACCACTTGGTAAATCTGCTCTCAACGTATCCCGCTACGTCAGTATTGTTTCAACGCGGCCCAGTGGATGGTGAAAGGTTGCTTGGGCATATTTATTTTTTTAATGTCTGTCGACTCTTGAGTCATGTTGTTACCGCCCTGTGTGCCGTGAAAAGTGGCGTAGACATCCTATCTTCTCTCTCCCTGTCAACAAAATGGCTCTTTTGCAGACAGTCCAGTCTCCACCCCCCCTTTAAATCTTCGGAAATCTCCGCTGGGATGTAGATATAACAATCGTCACAACAGTCGCACCCCTCAGTTGATAGGGGTGGTACTGAAAAAGTGTGGCCTGAGCATTATTCCTTCTTTTTTAACTTGGCGTCCGTGACTTTATTTTGATCGTAGCAAAAGTGTCTTTGAATGTTTTGTAAGGAAAAGGATATGGGTGGGTGGTGGTGGTGGTGAGGGGAGGAGGGTAGTGACCATTACAAGAGTTGAAATCGATTTTGTGTTTATTCATAAGTAGGAGAAGTAGTAGTGGTAGCAGCAGTAGAAGTAGCAGCAGTAGAAGAAGTAGCAGTAGAAGAAGCAGCAGTAGTTATGACGTACTGGGTCTTACATTGACAACCTGACGGCCGTAACTGTCATCATTTTGCAGAATTTTTCTCTAATTATGTTAAAGGTAGAAGGCAAATTATGTTTAGATTATGAATGACCATGATTGTGTTTGTAGTTGTGTTTAGTCATACGCAGTTGTAGTATTTAGAAGATTTTTCCCTACGTTTGTAATTTAGAGGTAAGAGGGAAATGAGGTTTACATTCATGAAAATGTGTGTGTAGATATGTTTAGTTATACGTAGTAGGTAGTAGTCGTTGAAGAAGTAGTAGCATTAGCAGTAGCAGCAGCAGGCGCAGTAGTAGTAGTAGTAGTAGTAGGCCTAGTAGTAGTAGGCCTAGTAGTAGTAGTAGTAGTGGTAGTAGCAGTAGCAGCGGCAGCAGTAGTAGTAGTAGTAGCAGCAGCAGCAGCAGCAGTATTAGTAGTAGTAGTAGCAGCAGCAGCAAAGGCAGCATTAGTAGTTAGTAGTAGTAGTAGTAGCAGCAATAGCAGCAGCAGCAGCGTTAGTAGTTAGTAGTAGTAGTAGTAGTAGCAGCAATAGCAGCAGCATTAGTATTTAGTAGTAGTAGTAGTAGCAGCAATAGCAGCAGCAGCAGCAGCAGCAGCAGCAGTAGTAGTAGTAGTAGTAGTAGTAGTAGTAGTAGTAGTAGTAGTAGTAGTAGCAGCAGCAGCAGTAGCAGCAGCAGCAGCAGCAGCAGCAGCAGCAGCAGCAGTAGTAGTAGTAGTAGTAGTAGTAGCAGCAGTAGCAACAGTAGTAGTAGTAGCAATAGCAGCAGCAGCAGCAGTAGTAGTAGTAGTAGTAGTAGTAGTAGTAGTATAGTAGCAATTAGTAGTAGTAGCAGTAAATTCTTTGGAAATGCGTTGTGGTCTTACATTAATGAAAGATGGGTGTTGTTTATGATGTTGCAGACGTAACGGGACAGACGGCAACAACCTGGAGTGGACACTGACCCAGAAACTGACCACCTGGACACTGTGTGTGGTGTCCCACCACCCCTAGAACAAAAAAACCACCACCCCAGCCACCACCACCACCACCACCACCACTACCACCCTCCTCCTTCACCTTCACCACCACCACCAACCACCACCACTACCAACCATCTACCTACCATCATCAGCAACAGCTGCCGCACCAAACTGTTAGCGGGGAATCTGTGTCCTTCCTCTCCCTCTACTACCTCGCCAGCAGCCTTCAAAACACACACACACACACACACACACACACACACACACACACACACACACACACACACACACACACACTGACGTGTGTGTGGTGTGTATGTATATGTATATGTGCAAATTGACAAAGTGAGGAATGTGTTTGCAACCCCTATATCTACCCCCGACACCTTCCTCCTCCTCCTCCTCCTCCTCCTCTTCTGACAACCCCCACCACAACTCCTGACTCCAACCCCCCCCCCCCCCCACCCCACCCCGCTCCACCCCTCCTCCTCTTCCTCCTCCTCCTCCTCCTCCACACACACACACACAAAAACATGATACCATTCATCTTGTGTATGTTGACGAAAGCGCGTGCAGCGTAATTGACAACATTGACAGTGGCGGAAACAGGCAGGTGTCAATTTCAGCGCTGATTGACAGCCCGAGAAGGTGGAGTGGGTTTTGTGTACGCTTGCGCAAGAGAGAAAATAGTTCTGGTTCCGTTTGCCGGCAACTCGAGCAGTGTACTTCGACTCGCTTGCAAAAACTTTTTTTTTTGGTTGTAAACATTACACCGAAGCGTCAGATATCTCTTTTTTTTTGTGTGGTAAAGCGAGTGGCGATTTTTTCCCCTTCCCTCCCCAACCCCCACCCACTTCTGTGTGGTGGTACGGCAATCTCCAGGGTTGTACGTGAGGGTAGTATCACTCTTGCAGGCCTATATATATATACCTTGACCATAATCCTGCAGGGGCTATCAAGTATCTATCGAGGATACGAGAATAGGTACATATATACACAGCGGTTAGTGACTCCCCAAAACCTGTGTGTGGGGGGTCCTCTTTGACTCAGACTTGCAAGCGATTTCGCTTCTTCTTCTTCTTATTGTTATAGACTGCTCGAAACATCTTTGGGAGACAAACTGTGAAATTCGTATTGGCGCTTCTGCGAGCTTAAAAAAAGAAAGAAAAAAAAAAAGTGCGGTTCGACGTCATTGGTTTGTGTGGTGACGTCATCTACAGAGACCTGAAGGGGTTGTTTTTTTTTGGTGTGATTTTTTTTCTTTCTTGCTGTGGAGGGAACGTGGGATCTTTAACTTGCACTGTTCAAGGTGGAGTTCAAACCGCTTATCATGCCTGCCAAAGGTAAGGAGATTTCTTTTTTTAATTTTTTTTTTTTAATCCACTTTGAAAAAAAATGTTGGATTTGTTTGGTTGGTTTTGGTTTTTGGTTTGGGTTTGCTTTTTTTCTTTTCTTCTTTCTTTCTTTTAATTTGTTTTGACTTTTTCGTGTGTGTGTGTGTGTGTGTGTGTGTGTGTGTTGTGTGTGTGTGTGTTTTGTCTGGTGTCGTGTGTGTGTGTGTGTGTTTTGTCTGGTGTCGTGTGTGTGTGTTTGGATGTTATTGTTTTGGTAATGTTCTGAAGCAGTGTATATAATATCTTTTTTTTCTTCCTTTTTTGGATAGGGGCTGGGTGGTCTTTTTGGTTTTACTAGTATTGTTGTTCCTCTCTGTCTGTCTGTCTGTCTCCTCAGTGTGTGTGTGTGTGTGTGTGTGTGTGTGTGGTGTTTGTTGTTTCTGTTGTTGTGTAAATGTACAAATAATATGTAAGCTCATAGATGGATTTCTGTATTTTTTTCTTTTCTTTGAATTTCTGTATATTTTTTTTCACTGTCTATCTTTGATTGATAAGACAGCTGAACACAAAAAGTGCCGTAACATGAGGGGTTTTTCCCCTTCTATTCTTAAGAAACACTTTCCAGAAAAGAACAATCAAACAAATGAATGAATCAACACAAGAGGTTCATTTAAAGAAAAAACAATATAATTAAAACAAAACAATCCCCCCCCCCCCTCCCCCGAAAAACTCCATTCAACTATAGAACAGACTAGAACAATAAGGCAGTAACATAGAATTTAAATTCAGGACAAATATGTGTTAAATGGTCATTTACAAGGTGAGAGTATGTGTGTGTGTGGGAAGGGGGGGGGGGGGGTGAGGGGGGGGGATTAATTGAACAAATATACAAACCGATGTATCTAAAGCGTACAGGGGACTCGCCGAAAAAAATCTATTGGTTGAAAAATTGTATTTCTTTGACAACGACGGTTAAGATGAACAAACCCTACCCCCCCCCCCCCCCCCCCCCCCCCCCCCCCCCCCCCCCCACCAACCAAACAAAAACAATAACAAAGAAATAAACAAACATGCAAAGGAACAAAAGAAGGTGCATTTATAAAAAGAATTCTTATGTGGAAAGACAGTCTTAACATGTATAACTAGTATACTCGATTGGTTTAGCAGACAGACAAATTGACAGATTGATAGAAACTAATATATAATGACATTATGTTTTAGAGATAACGGCAGAGATAGATAACAGGACAAAAAAAATTAATAACAGAAATAGATAGATGAATAAATGAATGAAAATAGATCAATGAATAAATAGATTAGTAAACGAAGAAGAAGGAAAAACAGAGGACGCTTATGGAGAGGATTCTCAAGACATGTTAATTGGGATGTTTCCTTGGTTATATTTGTTTCTTTGTTGTTGTTGTTGCTGCTATTTTTAAAGATTTTTAAGCAAAACTCATAGGAATGAATCGATGAGGAAATCAAGTGCTTTTCTTTTTAAACAATAAAATAGATGAAAATCGAAACATGTTAAGTGATTAGCGCTCGGTAACTGAATTAAATGGGTGAAAAAGGACACAATAGTTTACTTGAAATAGATTGATAAAAATGAAATCGTCGTTCAATTGGAAATGAATAGAGAATCCGATAAATAAAGAATTTTGAATGATGAAAATAAGCGAATAGATAAACAACTCAAGAATATTTTTAAATTTCATTTTAAATTATTTGATTTGATTTCAAATAAAAAATTCGATAACATATACTACGAAAAGATAATGAACAATGGCGGTATAAAAAAAAAAGTGGCGTTCTTCGTCTTCATTATTATTATTATTATTATGACCGATCAGACAAATTATGTATTTATTTGTTTAATCATACATTTAGTAACCTATCCATTTATTCACATCATCATTGTTATAAGGAGAGAGAGGGAGAGAGAGAGAGAAAGAGGACCCCCCGAAAAACAACAACAACAACAACAGATAAATAAATAAAATAAAAACCAAACTTGAATATCAAATATTTGGCTCCCAAAAGAAAAACGTATATAATTAAATGTCAAGAATATCGATCAGTTCAATGAATTCATGCTACTAGTTCACCCGCTATATAAAAAAAACAAAACAAACACAAACAAAACAAAAACAAACAGACAGAGACTGCATGCAAGAGAGAAAGAAAGAGAGAGAGATGGACAGCCCAGCATAACAGGTCTACTACTACAGTGAAGAAGAAGCCTCCCAACTAGCCAGTGTTGCAGCCTGCAACTCTCTTAATCTCTCTCTCTCTCTCTCTCTCTCTCTCTCCTCCTCTCTCTCTCTCTCTCTCTCTCCCTCTCTCTCTCTCTCTCTCTCTCTCTCATATATATATATATATATATATATATATATATATATATATATATATATATATATATATATATATATATATATACTCTAGTGTTGACCGGTCCACATATATATAATATATCTACATCATCATTTTTTGCAACGCTTGCTTTCATTTCTATCGCTCATAGTGGATGGAGAGAGAGTCTTTGATCCTACCCGTAACAGAAATAGACAGATTTTTTTGTTTTTTATTGATTTATTTTTTCGCTACTCCGGGTTAGATCTCCCGAGGTTCGCTTGTGGTGAGGATTTTTACGTTCGAGACTGGTTTCTTTGTTATTGTTGTTGGGTTTTGTTTTTTTAACCCACCAGCAGCTATTCTGGGATATGTTTTCATTAACTTTTTTTTTATATTGTCTTTTATCTTATTTTTTATTTTATTTTAATTTAATCTTTTATATCGAGGATATGGAATAAGCACTTACGTATTTTCCTACATCCAGTCCCTGTGTGTATGCGGATTTGTAAAATTCTGTCATCTGTTCCCACCGGCACACGATGGCCTACTCTTACGAAAAAGCGGAACAGGATTTAACGTGTGCGCAAGATGTTCTGCGTGCGTTCGCACACGGGACCTCGGTTTATCGTCTCATCCGAAGGACTTTTGGCGAACACTTTGTATGATTTTCGTAGTTCGTAATCTCTCTTTTTTTTTTTTAATATAATTTTTATAAAAGACAGATAACTGGTTGTTGTGACATTATTCAGCGAAACTTGTGAAAATAGGGTCGAAACACAACGGATGAACTTTTATTTTGTTATTGTAGGTATTATGTATTGTCAAAAATAATGTTTTTAATTTTCGCTTTTGAAAAAAACCCCCAAACAAACCCCGAATAGTAAGTTATTACAAATATCAGCGCTGGAACTAAAATAACATATTTGAGATTAAAAATAGGAGTGAAAAGAATGACTTAAATGAGATAAAGACAAGAAGGTCGATCAGAAGAAACCAAACCCAACCAAACCAAAAGACTAACCAACCAGCCAAAAATTAGATCAATCAATAAATAAACAAATAAACAATTAAAAAATGCATTTAAAAAACCCAGGAAAGGAACAGGAAAGATGAAAACGGCACAAAAACAATGACCGACAAAAATAATGCGAATAAACTCAGTACTATATTATATATATATATTATATATATATATATATATATATATATATATATATATATATAAAACGTCATAATAAAAAAAACCCTGAGGAAGGCGAAAGCCGAAATATTGGGGAACATTCATTGTGCTGGTTGTTATGCTTTCACTTTGTGTGGTGTTATATATGTATGTAGAGTACTGAGTTATTCGCATATATATATATATATATATATATATATATATATATATATATATATATATATATATGAGAATAAACTCAGTACTCTACATACATACATACATGCATGCATATATATTATATATATATATATGTATATCTATATTTATTTATTTTTATATATATATTTTTTTAAATCTTCGAAGTCAGAATGCAGGTACATTAATTGGTGGGTAGGAAAAAAAGAAACGGTCGCATATAAAATGCAAAAACCTCACGATTGGTGAACTTTGCAGTTCAAGCTGAGGAAGAGAGAGAGAGAAGAGAGAGAGAGAGAGAGAGAGAGAGAGAGAGAGAGAGAGAGAGAGAGAGAGAGAGAAGAACCCCACGAAATGAAAAATAAAACCCAAACAAAACCAAACAAAAAAATCCCCACCACTACTACTACTACTATACAGACTGTTCAAATGGGTTATGCTTGGCTGGTCACTGTAGTCTGTGGTCATTCATTCTGGACAAGTTCTCCGCTGTTGATACACTGACCCTTTTTTGTCTGCCGGTCAACAGTTGATATATTATTATTATTTTCATTATCATGGCCAGCCTTTAGAAAAAGACAGGCTTAGAAGCCTCTCTGTGTCACGGCATGGTTTGGGAAGGTTGATATGTGTGTGTGTGCGTGTGTGTGTGTTGTGTTGTGTGTTTGTGTGTGTGGTGTGTGTGTGTGTGTGTGTGTGTGTGTGTGTGTGTGTGTGTGTGTGTAAGAGGCGAGTTATTTCTGCTTTGGTGTAAACAAAATGTTATTAGTTCAGAACAACGTACTACCAATACATGAAATGAGTACAACAAGCAATGCTTATATAGGAGTACTCTAACATTTATGAGCAAATGAACACACAGAAAAAAGAAACAAAAAAATCACGTCAGATTAATGAAAAATAAGATAACTGTAAGCGTTTTCATTTCCGCTTTATTTAAAATAAAATTTTTGATTCAGTGAATTGTTAGAATTGTATTAATTCATTGTCAGAAACTGATCGGGATTAAGTGAAGCTTACGTTTTTATTTAAAAAAATGATGTTCTGGTTTTGTAATGTATCGTTTTGTTTTGTATTGTTTTTGTTTTGTATTGTTTTGAGCTTTTCAGGGTAGCGTAAACGATCAAGTAGCCGGATTTTGGATAACATCTAAACAAGCTGTGGCTTGTATCAGTAAATTCACGCATATGTAAAACTCGTATTTATATGATTTTTTTTTTCCAAGTCATCGTTTTCATCAAAGCTTACCGTGGAGAACTTGCGATTTATTTAGACTGGGGCTTTTTTCCCTCAAAACCAACCAGTTTAACTTCTTCAGTCATTGTATGTTTGATTTGATTTTTTTAAAATTAATAAAAGGGACTTTGCTACAGTCTGGGACCTGCTGGAAAATAACTTCAGGGAAATGTGAAAATTAGTGCAGAGAAAAGAGAGAAAATATTGTTTAGATACTGCCCCTATTCCCCCTTAAAATTATATCAGATCAATAAATAAATACATGAATAAGTAGACAGATAAATAAAACCACGAAAAAAAGCCCCCCCCCCCCCCCCCCCTCCAGCAAAAAGCAAAACCAAACAAATAAACAAAATAAACGACTAAACTTTGCACAAATTACGAAAAGAAGAAAGGACATTAGGAATATCACATCAGGGAGACAGAGAGAGACAGACACACACACATACATACACACACACAGCACACACACCACACACACACACACACAACACACACACCAAACACACACACACACACATCACCAAACACACACACACAACACACAACACACACACACACAACACACAACACAAAACAAAACACAACACACACCACACAAAACACATGCACACACAATTTGTGGTTCCAAGTGATTTCGTACCTTTTGATGAACGTCGATGACCATTAGCGAAGTACGTTTTTGATTGCATGAATCTTCGTTGACTTTTTTCCCCTTTACAAAATGTGTTTACTTGTGTCTAAAAGCCTTCTGGACTTCCATGGCAATAAACTATGTTCTGTTTTGCTCTCTTCTGTTCTGTTCTGTTCTGTTCACACACACATACACACACACACATACACACACACGCACGCACGCTCGCACACACACACATACACACACACACAACATACACACATATACACACATACATTCTCAACACACACACACACTCAACATACCCCACATACACACACACCATTAAAACACACGCACACACACACACACAAACTTCTCAACACACACACACATACACGCACCACACACACACACACACACACACACACACACACACACAACACAACCACACAACACACACACAACACCACACACACACACACACACACACACACACAACACACACACACACACACACACACACACACACAGAGTTTCAGAAAGGTTGTTTGCCTGTTTTTGCACAGAATGATGGATTGGTTTGTGCGGTGAAGAGATCTTTGAACGAGTGAATATTTGTATAATAGCAACAGACTATAAACATCAGTGATGATATACGATATCTACATACACAAGGACTCGGAAGAGAAAGGTACGCTCGTTTTCTCTCTCTCCCCCTCTCTCTCTCTCTCTCTCTCTCTCTCTCTCCTCTCTCTCTCTCTCTCTCTCTCTCTCTCTCTCTCCTCTC
>CM054158.1:45807780-45827780 GCA_028751875.1 Rapana venosa | reverse complement strand
AGAGAGGAGAGAAGAGAGAGGAGAGAGAGAGAGAGAGAGAGAGAGAGAGAGAGAGAGAGAGAGAGAGAGAGAGAGAGAGAGAGAGAGAGAGGAAGAGAGAGAGAGGAGGAGAGAGAGGAGAGAGAGAGAGAGAGAGAGATGAGGAGAGGGAGAGAGGAGAGAGGAGAGAGAGAGGAGAGAGAGAGAGGAGAGGGGGATTGGTGAAGGAGTAGAAGATTGCTGGGGGAGAAAAAGTGAGTGAAACAATATCGTCAAGCTTGGATGGAAAACAAAACTTTGTGTGGGATTCAGAGCATCTGAACAGTCGATAAGATTTACATTATTTATTGCCCCAGGGAAAGACAGACAGACAGAGACAGAGAGAGAGAGAGAGGAGGAGAGAGAGGAGAGAGAGGAGAGGGAAGGGGTGGGAGGGGGGGGGGGATGGGGAGGGAGGGAGGGTGGGAGTATGGTCGTTTCTAATTGGATGAGGAGAGGTGGAAGAGTGTTCTTGTCTAGATCAAATGATTTTTTTTACGGTTCCCGTGTGTGTGTTGTTTTGGTGTGGTTGTGTGTGTGTGTGTGTGTGTCGTGGGTGTGTGTGTGTTGTGTGTGTGTGTGTGTGTGTGTGTGTGTGTGTGTGTGTGTGTGTGTGTGTGTGGTGTGTTGTTGTTGTGCGTGTGTGCAAACCAGCAAAAATAATGAACACCAAATTACAAACGAGAGCAAAACAACAAACTTACAAACATGCACATCAAACAAACATGCACATGGAAAATCATAAAACAAACATACCAACTACAAAAAAGCAAACAGTACCAACAGCAAAACAACAAACATATAAACAGCAAATCAAACATACCAGTAGCAAAACAACAAACAGCATAACATATAAACTGTAAATCAACAAACCACAGACACACAAACAGCGAGTTAATTCGTATTCATGTGGATCTTTTCTCCTTTACTAAATTTTCCTCTGCAATACGTAAAACTGAGACCAGCCAAATTTAAATGAAAGAAACAGAAAGAAAGATACAATAGAAAAAGACCTAACCTATGGTGTAAAATGCTGCAGTTGTTTATCTATAAATGTTGCACTCGTTTATTTATATATCGTTCTTTATTTTTCAGATTGAAAGTGACCAGATGGATAGTCTATGATGATTATGATGGTGAAGTCAAGTCAAATTTTATTTCCAGGTGGTTCATTGAATAAGCAATGCATTTGCTTTTTTTTTGTCCCATCAAGCCATCTATCACATTTCTTAATGATAATAATACTGCAATACTATGTTATTGCAACTTTTACCAATAAATTGTACCAGTAAAAAGAGGACAATGATTAGCAAAGGAATAAAATGTATCAAGTCTGTATACTTACGTAAGCTGATATATGATAAGTTATATAATATAATAATGTTGATTAACCGTGAGAGAAAGAGCATATATTTGTTTGTATGTTGTATTCTTTTCAAAGAAAGAAGTTAAAATAACACTTGAGTGGGTCACTATCTATTTTTTTCAGACACACTAAATACCTGACATAAAAATGATTTTAAAGAAACCTGTCACACAGCAACCTGTGATATAATTATTTGGTTTTCATGTCTTTTTCTAAAAGTATACTTAAGCCTCCTTTATACTTCAAGCTCCAATAATGTCCATGTTTTTGATTAGATGAAGAACAAGAAAAAGGAAAACAGAAAAGTAATGCTGTGTATTATATATGCTCATCGATAAGTTGAATTACAGACACACAAAAAATAAGGAAGAACGACACTAGCATTGTACTGCAGGTACTAATCAATAAGTTAAAATACAGACAGGAAAAAAAAGGAGGGAAGAAAGACAGAAAATACAATTATCGTTGCCTACTGCTGCAAGTGCTCATCAGTGAGTTGAAATGCAGACAGAAAAAAAAGAAAGGAAGAAAGAAAACACTAGTATTGCTCATCATGAAGTAGATATTCAAACAGAACGTTTTAAAAGGGAAGACAGAAAGAAAACACAAGTTGAAAGACAGACAGAAAAAAGATAGGAAAGGAAAGAAGAAAGAAAATGCTAGACTTGTACTGCAAGTAGTCATCAATCATTTGAAATGCAGACAGAAAAAGATAGGAAAGGAAAGAAGAAACAAAATGCTGCACTTGTACTGCAAGTGCTCTTCAATAAGTTGAAACGCAAGCAGAGGAAGGAAGGAAGAAAGAAAATGCAAGACTTGTACTGCAAGTGCTCATCAACAAGTTGAAATACAGAGGAAGGAAGGAAGAAAGAAAATGCAAAACTGTACTGCAAGTGCTCATCAATAAATTGAAATACAGACAGAACGTTTTAAAGGGAAGGCAGAAAGAAAACACTAGTTGAAATACAGACAGAAAAAGATAGAAATGAAGAAAGAAAACAATAGTATTGTACTGCAAGTGCTCATCAATAAGTTGAAATACAGACAGAAAAAGAAATAAAGGAAAGAAGAAAGAACATGCTAGATTGTACTGCAAGTGGTCATCAATCATTTGAAATGCAGGCAGGAGAAGGAAGGAAGAGAGAAAGCACTTGTATAGTACAGCATCACTGCAAGTGCTCATCACTAACTTAAAATACAGACTTGTACGGCCTAAGAAAACACTAGTATTGCTCATCATGAAGTAGATATTCAGACAGAACGTTTTAAAATGGAAGACAGAAAGAAAACACTAGTTGAAAGAGACAGAAAACAGATAGAAAAAAACTTTATGATTTTTTTAATATCTTTGAATGGATTCTATACATTGTCTTCATTATACACTAAAATCAGATCAGTAAATATTTCCTGACAATCCAGTTATAAGCTATCAATAATGTGCTAGGGCTTCATCGCTTGACGTTATTATTTACACAATACTGTGATGATACTGTGCCTTTAAAAGCCAAAATTCCATCACCCTGCTGAAATGTACGACCTGTGTGTGGTGTGTGTGTGTGTGTGTGTGTGTGTTGTGTGTGTGTGTGTGTGTGGTGTGTGTGTTGTGCATGCATGTGTGTGTACATTTGAATTTGTTAGAATATTGTTAATCATTGTTGGTTGCTTGTGTAGGTGCGGATTGAATGGAAGCGCTCTGATTTTGTAATTGCAAGATAAGCGCTCTTATAAATTCCTATTTATATTCATTTTTTTATTCTTATTATTTTTTATCATCCTATCTTCATCTCTTCATCTTCTATCTTATTTACATGATCTCCTTCTTCTTAACTCTTAGCATTCTTTCGCTTCATTTTACATTCTTATGTTGACATGGTGGTGTCGACTTCCTTCCTTACTCCTTGAAGGAGTTTATTGGGCACGCTTCATATCATAACTTTTCAGCTTGCTTTGATGGTCGATTACCTGAAGAGCCTGGTCCCTCTCAACAGCAGCTACCTGGACACAGCATCGAGATCAATCAACGCTATAAGCTTGTGTTGTTAACTGCGTTCTTACTGATGGTAGCTTGTGTGTGACTTGTTATCTGCTAGTGTTTGAGATAGAGGACTATGTGTGTGTTGAGTGTAGTGGTGTGTGTAGTGTGTTGGTGTGGTGGTTGTGTGTGTGTGGTTGTAGTGTCTGTGTGTGTGGGTGTGGATGTGTGTGTGAGGTGTGTGGTGTGTGTATGTGTTGATGTGTATATAGTTAGCTATACAGCTTGCTGTTTGTAGTTAAGTGTGGTTTGTGTGTGTGTGGTGTGTAGTTGTGTGTGTGTTGTGTTGTGTGTGTGGAGGGTGTGGATGTGTGAGTGAATGTGTGTGTGAAAGTGTTTATATAGCTAGCTTACATCTTGCTGTTATGTAGTTAAGGATCCTCTCACCTACGTATTATTCATACTCCCCCACCCTCAACCTTCAACATTTTCTTTAAAACTAATCACATCGACATGAATGTTTTAAGTTACAACCCTTTTTTTTAAGAAGAAGGTAGAAAAAAGACATACTCAATGCACCAATTCAAACCCTCCTCAACCATTCAACATTTCTACACTTATCACAAATAGTATTTAAAAAAAAGCTACACTCACAAGTGTAGACAGGCTTATCAATAGACATAGATGCGAAGATCAAGCATGTTTACTCACAAAAGTTGAAAGCTAGCTAGCCTACACAGAAAATAGAAAAACAGAAGAAGCAATAGAGAAAAAGAAGAAGATAGTGATTGGTTATGATGATGAACAAGCAAGAACAAAGAAAATGATGAAAGAAGAAGGGACGACCAAAAATAAGAAGAAAAAGGAGAAGAACAAAAATTTTTTTTAGGAAAAGGATTCTTGGAGTTTTGAAGAAGAAAAGCAAGAACAAAACGAACAAGAACAAGAGCAAGAACCAAAAAAAAAAAAGAAAAAAGAGTCTATGGAAATTCTTTGACTCTTAGTCCATAATCATGGTGTTCCATGACATGAATCTGTCAAAGCCCTCTCTCTATATATATATATTCACACACACACTATATACATATATATATATATATATATATATATATATATATATATATATATATATATATATTATATATATATATATATATAGAGAGAGAGAGAGAGAGAGAGAGAGAGAGAGAGAGAGAGAGTAGCGAGAGATACAGATATATCTATATATATAAGAGAGAGAGTTATCGATATGTATATGCCTGTTTGTGTCCATATCATGGTGTTCGTCACACGAATCTGTCAAGGCGATCTCTCTCTCTCACTCACCACACACACACCACCACCACACACCACACACACACACACACACCACACACACACACACACACACACACACACACACACACACCTCACACCCACACACCATTTCACGCCCGGCAACTACCTCCAAGAAATCTATCAACTACTATCATCTATCTACACTATCATCTATCTATCTATCCCACGCTATATCATCTATCATCAGATAACGTACAACACAACACACACACATCCTTCCTTCCTTCCAACCAGCAACATTTTCATCGTCCCTGCAACCTACCTCCAAGAAATCTATCAATCTATCTATCATATCTATCTATATCTATCTATCTATCTATCTATCTATCTATCTATCTATCTATCTATCTATCTATGTAAGTACACACAACACACACATCCTTCCTTCCAACCAGCAACATTTTCATCGTCCCTGCAGCCTACCTCCAAGAAATCTATCTATCTATTATCTATGTATGTAAGTAACCACACACAACACAGACTTACAACACAGTACACAGATACAGACACAGATACAGACACACACAGAACACACACACACACACACACACACACATATATTATATATATATATATATATATATATAATATCATAAATATTACACATATGCACATACAGACAGGTAACAGCCTTGAGGTCTTTAAGGACGAGGTCAGGGCACAAAACTTGGACCAGTGGTCAGCAGATCCGCTTGCTGCTAATCCGGGCTAATCGCTAATCCGGGCTAATCGTTAAATCCGACCCACCACTTCCTCCACTCTTCTCAATCAGGCCACACAAAGGTAAGCAGGCAGGGCACACAAGACAGAAGGTTCACACGATAGATCAAGGCACGTACATGTGTACAGGTGTAAGGGGTAGTTTGGGTACAAGTGGGATTCCAGAGTGGAGAGTACTTACTTGTTTAGTAGCCGTTTGTAGAATTTTTTTTTAAAAGTTGGTTTTTTGTTTTGTTGTTGTTGAGGAGGTTGTTAGTATGTTGGGAGATTTTCATATTGTTATAGTATGCTTACACTGACATAGGCAGAGATAAACACACATAAACTGATATACAGAACGACAGACATACAGAGACACAGGTACACACGCAAACACACTCACGCACGCACGCACGCTACGCTACACTACACTACTCTACATACACACTTTCCCCCCTCTCTCTCCTCACATACACACCATTTTACACACATACTTTTACAGACACACGCTTTTATACACACAACACTACACACACCACACACACTACACACACACATACACACTCACACACACACACATACACACACACAAAACCTTCCGCTTTTCGGAAGAGAAGGCCATTGTGTGCCGGTGGAAACAGATGACAAAATTTACAAAACCGCACACACACGGGGACTGGATGTAAAAAAGCAAATGATATGAGTGCTTATTCCATTATCCTCGATATAAAAGAATAAATAAATAAAAAAAAAATAAATAAAAAAAACACTTCACACACACAAACCACACACACACTTACACACACTACACACCCCACTACACCACACAACTACACACACAACACACACACACACACACCCCACACACACACTACAACACACACACACACACCAACACACACACACAAAACACACACACACACAACACACACACATACACACAAACACACCAAACCCCAAACCCTAAACCCAGAAAACCGTTGTTCTTCTGTTGATGGTGGTGTGGATTAGTGTGGCAGTGGTGGGAAGGAGATGGGACTGAGTGATGATGTTGATGGTGCTGTTGATGATGGCGATGTCGGGGGAGGAGGAGGAGGAGGGGAGAGGAGGGAGGGGGGGGGGGGGGAGATGGGGGAGGCGGTGAGAAGCGGTCGTTAGGGTAATGGCTTGCAGAACGGATAGCATCGCTCCTTCCCGCTTGTCAATTAGCCGTCCTCACTCTCCTCCTCCGCCCCCCCCCCCCCCCAACCCCTCTCCTCCCTTACTCCTCTCTTCCCTACCCTCCTCTCTCCCCCTCCTCCCTCCCCTCCCTCCTTTTCTCCTATCTGCCTATCTCCACTTTTGTGTTCCACGAGTCTTGTCTTTTCTGTTTCTTCCTGCTCATTTTTTCTTTTTTTTTTGTTTCTGTCTTTTTTTGTGTTTTCTTGTCTGTCATTATCAAGTCTACTATACCTACTACTACTACTACTACTATACTACTACTACTACTACTACTACTACTACTACTACTACTACTACTACTACTACTACCCTCCCCCCTCCTCCTCCTACTACTACTACTTCTACTCCTTCTACTCCTTCTACTCCTCCTCCTCCTCCTCCTCCTCCTACTACTACTACTACTACTACTACTACTACTACTACTACTACTACTACGACGACGACGACGACGATGACGACGACGACGACGACGATGACGACGACGACGACTACTACGACTTCTACCAGTCTGTTGTTTTACATTTCTCACGGCTTGCGGTTGAATTATTGCTGCTCGACTTGTTTGTGTGGGTCTTCGTGTTGTGCGCGTGTTTGTCGCGTGGCTGATACAATCTGGCGGCCTTGTAATGAAACAGTCAGTGAGAGAATCGTCTTCGATATCTAAGAGATAGCCCCCGGCCACACGAATCTTGTTTCTCCAGATATCAGAGGATTACTGGGTGTTTTTTTTTGGTGCAATTTAGTCCCTCACACAAATCGTCGTCGGGAGATATCGAGAAGATTATTTGCCAGCTTAAGTTTGGTTTCACGATTCACGGTGCTGCTGCTACTGCCGTGTTTGGGAAGGGGGGGGGGGGGGGGGGGGGGGGGGGGGGGTTAGGGGGGGGAGGAGGGGGGGGGGGATACCTTTTGCCGGGATGGTTGACAGGAAACAACGTGTCAGGATCTCTGTTTCCTTCAATTTGATTTATAGACACTGATAGCGATTTCATACGCGGGTTTTTTAAAAGGAAAAAAACAAAAATTTCCGCGCGGATCTACTGGCTCTTGTCAAATTGAGCGCAGCGGGCTAATCCTCCAAGCATGCACATCGCCTTCCGTCCAACTGAGAGGTAAATCGTGGAGGATTATGCCGAATGAAAGATGCCTAACGAGGCAGCCTTGGGGTACACCAGTGATGGATGGCATCGTGTCATGAGCAGAGGCCGTTCTATGGGCAAATTGAATTTCTTGAAAACTGCAGGACAAAAGTAATTTAAGATAGGCTGCCAGGACCACTGACGAGTTTATCATCAGGCGAGGAGGAAGCCGGAGTAATATTACAAATGGCCGGTGTGCAGTCAGTCGGACTCGCAGAAAGCTTTTGTGAAGTCCATTGAAAATGCAAAAAAAACCACAAACCCACAACCAAAAACCCACCTTCAACTTGGGCAGCGCCGAGGCTCTGTGGTGGTGGCTCTCCCCGTCCCCTGTCCCCTTCCTCTCCCCTCCCCCTCCTCTCCCTCCCCCCCCCCCCCCACCCCCCCCCTCTCTCTCTCTCTCTGTCTCTGTTCTGCCTCTCTCTCTCTCTCTCTCCCCTCGTCTCTCTCTCGTCTCCCCAATCCCCCTCTCCTCCTTTTTTTCTTCTTCTTTCTTTGTCTGTCTGGTCCCTCTCTCTCTCGCTCTCCCTCTCGTTCTTTCCTCTCCCTCTCTCTCCCCCTTCTCTCCCCCCCCCCTTCCATCTCTCTCTCTATCTCTCTTTGTCTCTCCTCACTCCTTCTCTCTCATTCTCAGCTTTGCATTCTGCCCTCCCCGCCACGCTGCCGAGATAACGGTCCCCCCCCCCAAAAAAAAAAAAAAAAAAACCACAAAAAAAACCACAACCCCAAAACACAATGTCCAGAAAATCTACAGGATCTGCTCTCCTCCTCCTCCCCCCCCTCCCCAAATGGCTTGAGGACAAATCCCAGCACACTATCTCTCTTTACAGAGAGAGACTCTCCAGTTTAAAAGGCAGTGGCCACGAACAAAGAAATAACCCAACAAACAAACAAACAAACAAACACACACACACACACACACACAATCAAAATGCATCGAAATTGACAGGGACGTATCAGCAGCAGCAGCAGCAGCAGTAGCAGCGGTAGAATGGGGGTGCAATGTGCCGCAGCCAAATGCTGGGAGCTTTACACACACTTCCAAGTTTAAGGGTCGTGTCACACGAGGCAAGCAGTAGGGTAGGGGCATGCAGGGTATTATGCAGCGAAACGAACTTTGTGTATGTTGTGTTTGTGTTGTGTTGTGTTTGTGTTGTGTTGGTGTTGTTTGTGTGTGTTGTGTTGTGGTTTTTTTTCTTTTTAAAATTTTGTGTGTGTGATGTGTTTTGTTGCGTTGTGTGTGTTGTGTGTACGTGTGTTTATTTTTATTTTATTTTTTAAACATATTGTATTCTTTTATTTCGGAGGATAATGGAAATAAGCACTCATGTGCATTTTTACACCTAGTCACCGTGTGTATGCAGTTTTTATCGATTTTGTCATCCGTTCCTTCCGGAAAACACAAATGGCCTACTCTTCCGAAAAGCGGAACGAGTGTGTGTGTGTGCTGTGTTTGTGGTATGTTGTGTTGTGTGTGGTGTGCATGCGTGCATGCTGCTCTGTGTGTGTATGTATGTGGTGTGTATGTATGTGTGTGTGTATGTATGTGTGTGTAGTGTTGTGTGTATGTATGTGTGTGTATGTGTGTGTGTGTATGTATGTGTATGTATGTGGTGTTGTATGTATGTGTATTGTTGTATGTGTTTGTATGTAGTGTGTGTATGTATGTGTATGTACGTGTGTGTGTGTGTGTGTGTCCGTCCGTGGTGGCTCGATCCCGGGCCGTCACATCACAAGCGCAACGCTCAAACCGCTAGGCTACCCAACACCCCCTTTTTCCTCATCTTTAACAAAACGAAACAACACGAAACTAAACGAATAAAAAGGCCCACCTCTACAGTTTCTAGGAGACAAGCCTGGAGAAGGAAAATAACAAATAAAAATAAAACATCTTTTTTTCCCAAAATGAGTCATGTCCACGACCTCCAACCTGATAGAGATCCTATCCCGACGCGAGATGGGCAGTTTAGTCAGAAAACGTTGTAGAACGACTGATGATGCTAACTTGGTGACGTGACAGTGCTATTCCTTCCTCACCTTTTACTCCTTGTTACTTTGTTTCTTATCCCATCCCCCCTCGTGGGGATAACAGGGTCCCTCTCAATAGTACCCCCTCATTCTTGGAAATTCTGTGCTAGAAATTCCCTATCACTTTCTTTGTTTCTGCCTTGTTCCTTCTCTTTCTGTCGCACACCTCATTCTTGTCTAGTTTCTTGCCTTCTTGGTCCATTCTCCTGCCCTTTTTTCACAGAAAGATTTAAAAGATAACAATTCTCTCTTACGCCGAAGTCGGATGCGCTGGGCCTGACTTGTCAGGGCGCTTAACGGCAGCGTTGACGCATTTTTTTGCTCATATAATAAATAATAATAATAATGTATGGAATTTATATAGCGTATAACAGACAACGATAGTTGGTGTCCGAGTGAACTTTCGACGAAGAAGACGAATTGGTATTTTTTTCTCCAAAAATTATTGATTCATTTATCTGTATTTCATTTTTTCCCCCCTGATGTCCACTTTTAAGAGTTTCGTCTCATTTATCGAGATTTTTGTTTGTTGTTGTTGTTGGGATACTTTCGGAAGAAGAAAAACAAAATCCAGGGAAAAAAAAACAACCCAACCCACATTTAGTGACTGGCTCAGTCTTTTTAACTAAAGTGTTCTTCAACAGTAATGTGAGGGGCCCACAGCGGTCGGCAGTCACTAAAACCCGACACTTCAACTGTTCCAGTTGACAGACGTGAGGATGGGGGGGACAGGGAGTAAGGGGTTTTAGAGGGGGTGGAGGGAGGTCGGGGGTAGAGGCCGCTACGACCTCTTCCCCTCTCCCATCCCTCAACCATCCTCATGAATTTGCATGGTGCCGGGCAGTTAAGACCGTTGTAATTATTGTCAAATTGGGATATAATGAAGCTGCCTGTACTACCTTCACACTTTTGAAACATGGGATGAGGGGAAGAGACAGGACGATGCAATGCTGAGGGGCCTACGTCGAGACCCCCCCCCCCCCGGCGCTCGTTATTTCTGAGAGTGAAACAGGAGTAGGAAGAGGGAAGGAGGGAGCGAGGAGGAGGAGATCTTGATCAGAAGATAGAGAGGGAGGAGAGAGAGGGGGGAAGAGGAGGAGAGGGAGGAGTGGATACTTGAGACTGACGAGTGAAGAGAGAGAGAGGGGGGAGAGAGGAGGAGAGATCTTTGATCGAGAAGCGTAGGAGAGAGAGAGGGAGGAAGGAGAGGAGAGGAGAGAGAGAAAGAGAGGAGAGAGGAGAGGGAGGGAGAGAGGAGTTGAGAGAGGAGAGAGAGAGGGAGAAGGAGAGAGGAGGAGAGAGAGAGAGCAGGAACTTTGATCCAGCAGCGACAGAGGAGAGAGAGAGAGGAGGAGAGAGAGGGGGGGGGGGGGGAGAGGAGAGGAGAGGAGAACTTGGATCCAGAAGCGAGAGAGAGAGAGAGAGGGAACTTTGATCCAGCAGCGAGACAGAGGAGAAAGAGGAGAGAGAGGAGGGGGGGGGGGGGCGAGGGGGGGGGGGGGGGAGGGGAGGAGGGGTACAGTACAGGAGGAACAGACAGGAGGGAAGGAGGGAGACTGCAATAGTGCACAGGGGAAGGCTTGAGAAGAGTAGGCCTTGTCCAGAAGCAGGACTAGGCTAACTAACCTAACGAGACGGTGAAGCTGTGAAGGAAAAAGGCAAGGCAAGGCAGGGCAGGCGGGTGGGTGGACAAACGGATGGACGGATGGCCAGACAGACACACAATGCATGAGAGAGAGAGATCAAACGTTTGACTAGATTGCAGGAACAGACGGAGAGACATCCAGGAAGGAACAGAAGAGCAGGGACAGAGGGAGAGATGGAAGAGGAGATGGAGATGGAGGAGAGAGAGAGAGAGGAGAGAGTATGGGGAAGGGGGGAAGGGGGGGGGGGGGAGAGGAGAGGAGGGGACGGAGAGGGAAGGGGAGAGGGGGAGGGGGAGGCAGACAGAGAGAGACAGAGAGGATGGGGAAGGGAGAGACAGACAAAGACGCAGAGAGAGAGGGGAGAGAGAGAGTTTGTATATGTGTGTGTGTGTGTAAAATTAGTGTGTGTGTGTGTGATAGAGATGACGACGATGATGACTATGAAGATGATGATGATGATATTCAAAAGGTAACAGAAAACGAGGGATGATGAAGATGATGGTGGTGATAGTTTTCCTAATGAGAGAGAGAGAGAGAGAAGGAGTGAGAGACGGAGGAGAAGGTAGAGAAGAGAGAGAGAGAGAGAGAGTGAGAGAGAGAAGAGGGAAGAGATGAGATAGAATGAATTTTATCGTTGAAAAAGGTACAGAATAAACATACTTGCATTATTTATGCGGATAATTGGAGCGACAGAGCAACACAGAACGTTGAAAGTTACTGGGTGTGTGTGTGTGTGGGGAGGGGGGGGGGGGAAGGGATTTGAGGGGGGGGGGGGGGTAGAAAGGCGAACGAACTGTAGGAGAATTATATGTAATGCAATTCCATGCCAAGCTTTCTAGTGAGTCCATTGTGTGGGCGTTCTACCGGCAAAGAACTAAAGGAAAGAGAAGATAAGAGAAGAGAAAAGAGAAGAGAAGGAGGAGAAAAGAGAAGAGAAGAGAAAAGAGAAGAGGAGAGAAAGAGAATAGAGAGGAGAGGAGAGAGAAAGAGAGAAAGAAATGGACAGAGAAGAGTGAGAAGAGAGGGAGAGAAGAGAGAGGAGAGAAGAGAAGAGGAAGAGGAGAGAAGAGAAGAGGGAGGAGAAGAAGAGAAGAGGAGAGAGAGAAGAGAAGATGAGAGAAGAGAAGAGAGGAGAGAAGATGTGGGAGAATGGAGCGAGGAAGAGAAGAGAGAGAGAGAAGAGAAGAGGAGAGAAGGGGAAAGAGGAGAGAAGGATGAGAAGGGGGGAAGAGGAGAGAAGAGAAGAAATGAGACGAAGAAGAGATGAGAAGAAATGAGACAGAGAAGAGATAGAAGAGGATAGAGAGATTGGGGGGGGTGGGGGGGGGGGGGGGGGAGATAGAGTACAGACAGACAGGCAGACAGACATGGACAGATAAGTCAGAAGAGAGAGAGGAGTAGAGAGTACAGACAGACAGATAGAGACATACAATCAGAGATAGAGAGAGAGAGATACACAGAGAGAGGAGAGAGAGAGAGAGAGAGAGAAGAGTACAGACAGACAGAGAGACAGATAGAGACACACAAGTCAGAGATAAGAGAGAGGAGACTGAGAGAGAGAGTACAGACAGACAGAGCCAGACAACACGGAGACAGAGAAAGAGAAGGGAGAGACAGAGAGAAAGGAGAGAGAGAGAAAGACAGACAGACGGGGAGAGAGAGAGAGAAAGAGAAGGAGGAGATGGGGGTGGGGGGGGGGGGGGGGGGGGGGGGTGGGGGGGGGGGGGGGGGGGGGGGGGGGGGGGTGGGGGGGGGGGGGGGGGGGGGGTCAAGCAAGCAGGCAGATAGACAGCAAGCAAGCCTCTTAGTGTCAACGAAGACAATAGATAAGCAAGAAATACGGGAGTTCGGGTTTGTGTTTTTCTTTGGTTTGCTTTTTTTGTTTTTGTTTTTTGTTTGGGGGTCACTTTTTGTTGCTGCTGGATTTGTTTTTGTTTTCTTTTCTTCTCTCTCTCCCCTTTCTTTTACATACTCTTGTCTTTCTCCTCCCCCCCCCCCCCCCCCCCCCCCCCCCCCCCCCCCCCCCCCCCCCCCCCCCCCCATTACAGAAGAAGAACGTAGACAAAAGAGAGAAGAAGACACAAAAGTGAGAAAAGAAAAAATAAAACCCACCCACAGCTCTGAATACATCAAAGACGAAGGAAAAGTGCAAACAAACAAAAAAAACCACCAAACCCAAACAACCAAAACCCAACTGATAAATATAATGGCATGAATAATTCGCCTGGCTCGCCCTCGCACATGCATGCGAAGCGCGCGGTTTAGGAATAGATTTACATTTTTATGTGGTACACAAGCGCGGATGCTTCGTTAGGACACTAAGTGAGAAATCAAGATTTCTTCTGCGACACTAGAGGGGAGATAGGCAATGCGCACAGCGAAAGAGGGAGCGGGAGAGAGAGAGAGGCAGAAGAGAAAGAGAGGAGGGGAGAAAAGAGAGAGAGAGAGAGGAGAGAGAGAGAGAGGAGAGAGAGAGAGAGGAGAGAGACAGGAGGGGAGGGAGAGAGAGGAGAGAAATGTGTGTGTGTGTGAGGGGGGGGGGAGAGAAAGGAAGAGAGAGAGCGAGAGGAGAGAGAGAAGAGTGAGAGGAGGAGAGAGAGAGAGAGGAGGAGAAGAGGGGGGGGAGAGGAGAGAGGGGGGAGGAGAGAATGAGTGAGAGAGAGGTGAGTGAGTGTTGTGTGTGGAGAGAGAGAGAGAGAGAGAGAGGAGAGAGAGAGAGAGAGAGAGAGAGAGAGAGAGAGAGAGAGAAGAGAAAAGAGAGAAGAGAGAAAGTGTGTGTGGTGTGTGTGTGTGTCTTCAATTTTACGTCTGTTCACTTAAAGTGTGTGTGTGTGTGTGTGTTGTGTGTGTGTGTGTGTGTGTGTGTGTGTGTGTGTGTGGAGAGAGAGGGTGGGGTGGGTGGGGGGGAGGGGGGGGGGGGGGGGTGGCAGAGAGAGCATCCACAGCTTTGGTTGAAGAAGAACAAAGTTTTTTAACGGTTGACGTGTTTGTGGGGTGTGCGGGTGGGTGGGGGTGGGTGGTGGGGTGAGGGTGGAGGGGGATGCTGAATTCTAAAGAACGAACGCACTTTTGATGCAGCTTTTAACCCTAAAGTAACGAACATATTCAAAGATAGGTAATAAATAATTCCTTATTTGTACTTTTGTTTATTCTGTGTTTGTTCTGAAGTTTACTTCCAAAAACAAAAGAAAAGAAAAGAAGAGAGAAAAAAAACAACCCGTAAAAGTGCTTGTTGGAGTTTTACAAGTTGTGTTTTGGTTGCGTGTGTGTGTGTGTATGGTGTGTGTGTGTGTGTGTGTGTGTGTGTTATTGGGCTGACATTCTGTGCAATATTGTTTTAACTTCGTCATGTGAATCTTTTTTTTTCTTCTTCTTTTGATCGTCTTTTTTTTTGGTTTGTTTATTTGGTTTTTTTCCCCCCCCCCCCCCCCCCCCCCCCCCCCCCCCCCCACCACCCTTCCTTCCTCCTTTGTTTATTTCTGCTTTGTTAGGTTTTCTTTTTCCTTTTTAATCTTTGGTGTTATTGTTGCTTGCTTCGTTTCTTTGATTTTGTTCTTCCGTCCTTCCTTCCTTCCTTCCTTCCTTCCTTCTCCTGGCTTTCCGTTTTTCTTTCATTCTTTTCCAAAAAAAGAGAGAAAAGTTTTCATTCTATACAACGGCTATTTTTAGCATGGTTGTTTTAGTTTCGGCTTATCAGATGAAAGCAACGTGTGTGTGTGGTGTGTGTGTGTGTGTGTGTGTGTGTGTGTGTGTTGCTGTGTGGTACGTGCGTGTGTGCAAACTTGCGAGCGTCTCTAAGAATGTGTGTGTACGTTCGTGTGTTGTGTGTCGTGGGTGTGTGTGTGTGTATGTGTGTGTGTGCGCGCGCGAGCGTATCGGTGTGTGTGCTAGGTGTGTGTGAACGACATTAAATCAGGATTTATCTGTGTACGCTTTGATTTATCTATTGATGTGTGTGTAAAATCTTATATAGTTTTCTCTTCTCCATCTCTCTGTTCTGCAGTATATCGTGTCTTTTCCAGGCAGAGTTCAGATAACCTTTCACAATTTTCTTTTTCTTTAAAAACGTGATTTTATATTCGGGTGTGTCAAGGACAGGCACACGTAAGAAGAAGAACAATATCCGGATGTTTTTGAAATGCCCCCCCAAAAAGAAGAAGAGAAAAAAATATGAACACGTACAAAAATATCTGGATGAAATGAATGCTTGAATGATTGAATAGATAAATATAGCGAAAGGGATAATACACAGTCTGCATTTCGAAATGTTGCTGAAACAACAACAGTATTAGGCTTACCTTTAATCAGTCATTGATGTAAGCTAAGTGCCAAGACCTCAGTTCATGTTGTGTTGTGATCATTATATCATGTTGAGATTGTCACCAGTCGTGACAAGCTCTTAACATAACAATCCTCCTTTAAAGACGGAGGAAAAGAATCCTCTGAAGTTGGAGTATGGCTGTTTATGTCTTGAAAAGATTCATACATGCACATTGCTCACCCAGTCTCACAGTGATTCCCAGGTGGGATGAGTGAGACAGAGGAGTGCATGTTCTGGGTGACCCCCAAGGGTGTTAAGCTGGGGAACGCGTAACAACATACACCAATCCTGCCCAAATCGATTTAGTAATCATAGCATATATTATATCATCAACTGAAATTCGCCAAGAAAACAGATACTCATTGCATGAAGGAAAAATTTGAAGTAAAAAAAAAAAGTTAAAAAATAAAAATGAGCAAAAGTGGGAGCGGGGTTTAATGAGGATAGAAACAGCTTAGGGAAAATCAGCCCACACGGAAATGTATTCTTTATTGATGTATTCTTTCAAAAAGGCAGTATTCTCACCACATCAACACACAGAATCAAACAACTGGAATGCATACACTTTGGACACATCTAAAAACAAACAAACAAAAACTGTGCACTGGCTGTCCCTTCATCAAAACTTTACGCAAACACCGGAAAAGGAAAAAAAAAAACGAGTTGTCTTTCCTTCTGCGCTTAACGGCACATCTCATGTTTCAAACAGCATTTCATATTGTTGAGTGAACACAAGACATGTTATTTATACATATGAGATTCGCGGACAACAAGAGATCGTGCAAATACTTTCTTCTTTTTATCATTTTTCATTTTATTATTTTTAGCGCGTTCATTCATCAACTGTCACCCAAAAAAAGTTTGACCAGGGAAAAAAGTAAGATCACCACTTGAAAAATGCAAGCGCATTTGCAAAAGGATCTTTCTTCGTGTTTTATTTGAGCGCGCGCCATAAAACAATAAGCAGGCTTAGTGCGACCATTCTCGTCCCTGTAATGCCGGCAGTAAATGCTGGGATCATGAAAGAATAACTAGCTGGTTAAATCACCAAACAATAGTCTCCTCCAGCACAGTAAATCTCGTTTATAATATTCACCTCTTTGTTTGTCGTTTTGCCTGTCTTTCGAGGTACCGGTAAACGATTAGTTTGAGCGGGATTTGAAGACGAAGAGGAGAGAGAGGAGCGAGAGCGATATTGTTGTTGTTGTTGAGATTTGGAGCTCTCGGGTCTTTCACAAGCCTTGGATCAATAAATAATGTGGTAGGCTCGGTCCCATTCCAGCAGAGCCGTTTTAAAGTGGGAAGACTGGTGACTGCTGGTGGTGGGTGGTGGGTGGTGGTGGTGGTAATGGGTGGTGGTGGGTGGGTGGCGGCGGCAGATAACTTCAAAAGAAAATCGCATAGCAGATTAGCGCTACATTGTGCTTCGAGACACCAATCCTCTAACGTTTATTTCCGTAGCATTAGGGACCCTTTTCTATCCCTCTCTTTGTTTCTGCCTTGTTCCTTCTTGTCACCGCCTTGTTGTCTTATTTTCTGCCTTCTTGGTCCATTCTTCTGTCCTTTCCTCCCCCCCCCCCCCCCCCACCCCAGAAATCTTATAAAATAACAATTCTCTCCCATGCCGAAGTCGGATGCGCTGGGCCTGATTTGTCAGGCGCTTAACGGCAGTGCAACGCATTTTTTGCTTATGTGACAGGCAAACAGTAGTTGCTGTCTGAGCGTTCGACGAAGAAGAAGAAGACAAAGGGAGAAAGAATATAGTAGTGTGACTACTACAGTGGCGTGAAATGGTATGCGTACGTTAATAGATATATAGATACAGACATACACAGAGACAGACACACACAGGCACTACGCAGGCGCAGCGCGCGCCGAACACACACACACACACAACACACACAACACACACACACACAACACACACACACACACACACACACACACGCTCACTCACTCACTCACTAATTTTGCCTACCATTTTTAATCTGAAACGACAACAGAAGCTAATTGCTTGTTGCTGCTATGCTGATTACGTTCATCGTGGTATGCTTGTTTCATGCTTATTAAATGAATAAACCCTATTTAAACCAATCTGAAACGACCTTAATTTAAGGAAACACACACACACACAACACACACACTTCACTCACTCACCACACGCAGCACGCACGCGCACACACACACACACACACACACACACACCACACACACACACAACACTCACTCACCACCACCACCACCACCACCAACAACACACACACACACACACAACACACCACCACAACACACACACACACATACACACCACCAACACACACACACACACACACACACACACACACACACACACACACACAACACACACACACACACACCACCACCACCACCACCATCACCACCACCACCACCACCAACACACACAACACACACACACACACACACACACACACACACACACAACACACAACACACACACACACTCTCTCTCTCTCTCTCTCTCTCTCTCTCTCTCTCACACACCACCACCACCACCCTCCCCCCTTCCCCCCCTCCCCACCACCACCACACCCTACCAGCACACCAGTCAAGAAGAAAGAGAAGAAGACAGGACGACAACGACTACGACCACCACGACTACTAACAGCAAAATGCATGGAAGTGAGCAGAAGAGCAAATCAGGGGGGATTAAGGGAAAAGATGGAGAAGATGGCACACCACTGCTGCTGCTCGGGAAGCTAGGCGACAAGGCGTTGGAGGGAGACATTAGGCAGCCACGAGAGAGCGGGAGAGAGAGAGAGACATTAGGGGGAGAGCGAGAGCTAGACGAGGGGGAGATCATGTGAGGGAGAGACACGAGGGGAGAAAACTGGCCCGGCAAGTCAGCCAGCACTATTAATTCTTCAGCGTCATTTGCTGCCCTAAGCCGGAATGATGCTCACAGGGGCGATTTCAATAACAATGACAACTTTGTCTTACGACTCCCTCTCTTTCTCTTCTCTCTTTCCTAGCTCGCTTGCATTTAGATGCACGAAGATGATGTGTGTGTGTGTATGTGACAAGAATAGTGGGAAAGAATTTTTTAACATAAGAAAAGAAACGAGAATAAGCCGGCGTGTGTTCGTAGTTTTTAGTAGTGTGAATGAAGTGTGTTGGTTGTGTGTGTGTGTGGGGGGGGGGGGGGGGGGGGGGGGGGGGGTTATTGATGTTGTGGGGAAGGAGACTAGGTGTCAAATAAAAAACCAATTTTGCAGCTCAGTTGAGTGCGGAATATACCAGAATCAAGAATCAAAAATGTATTGCTTAAAGTCAGAACAATACTTATTGACACCCAACATAATAAACATAGCAACATTTCTAAAGAGTAGGATTCTTGATTGATGGTATTATTTGTCTGTGTCGGCTCTTTGAAATAAGAATCATGCCATAATTTTTGATGAGTAAAGATAATTTGATGAGTCTAACAGAAAATTTGATGAGTTAAGATAATTTTGATGATTTTTAAACAGTATGAGGGGCGGCACCTCAAAACACCAATACCACATCCTTCTACTGCCACACAAAAATGACAGTATTAAAAACACCCAAGCAATGATGATGGATAATGACGCTTTGACGATGATGGGATGATAACAAAAATGATGTTTAATGATATAACAATAATCTTGTTTTTCTTTTCTATTTTAGTGGTAATGGAAATATTTCACACACACACACACACACACACCACACCACACACACACACCCACAACACCACACCACAGGGGTGTACATTCATGGCTTAGTTGTTTTGGGTTGAAAGGTCTTTGTATGTTTTTTCTTACTCTTCCTCTCCCCCCCCCCCCCACTCTCTCCTCTTCTCTCTCACCTCCCCCTCTTTTCTGTGGCAAACGCATAGTTTATTTTTAGGCGTTTATTTCCTTTGCGCCCTTCCTTCACTCTTTTTTTTCCCAAAATGCACACGTATTCACTTGTGACAGTTTGTTTCTTTAGTCGTTTTTCCCTCCCCCCAATTGCATATGGACTTTATTTGATGTAGGGGCTGGGCGGGAAGCCGATGTATTGTGTATGTGGGGGGAAAGTGAAAACAGGGCCATAAGAGACACTTCAGGGGTTTTATGAGCTCGGGGGTCCGGGGGCCATCGACTCTTTACATAAACATCCCGCTGCGACCGCCTTGCAGTTTATATCGAAACAAAATTGTAAAATCCACACAAAAAAAAAACAAAAAAAACCAAACAAAAAGAAGTTG
>CM054158.1:45800280-45805280 GCA_028751875.1 Rapana venosa | reverse complement strand
TGTTGTTTTTTTTCGTGTGTGTTGTGTGTGTGTGTGTGGGTGTGTGTGTGTTGTGTGTGTGTGTGGGGTGTGTGTGTTGTTTTTCAGTTGTGTGTGTTCGTGTGGTTGTGTTTTTTCATTTTTGTTTTTGTTCTTGTTTTTATTTCTTTGTTGGTTGACCTTTTGTTGTTATTCTTATCGTTGTTTGTTTTCGGGTCTGTTGTTGTTTTTTAAGGTGTTATTTTTGGTACATTTTTGTTGCTTTTCTCTCATGTTTTGGGGGAGTTTTTGTTTGGTTTGCAACTTTTTTTTTTCAAATTCAGAAAATACAATAGAATTTATCACAGAAACAGCAACACACAGTAAAGGAAAAAGGTAAAGGTGTTCCCATAACCTATGCGGTCGTTGGGAAGCGAGGCGTCTACCACCTCAGCTTCTCCAGGAGCCAGCATATTGAGGGCGACACCCATCTCCTCTCCCTTGCTGCTTCGCCTTCCTTGACCCTAAAAAGGGCAGGTAACCCTTTACAGAAACCGGTATGTAAAAAAGTATACACACAAGTATTTTTACATACCTGACAGCTGACGAAACGAATGCAGTTACCTGTATGTATGTATTCAACCTATCACACTGACAGTGGGGGGGAAAAATTGGGAGGAAGAAGGGAAAGGGATGAGGACACGACTGACCACTGCTCAGGGCAGATAGATAGGCATCATCACCATCATCACCATCATCAGCATCATCACCATCATCAGCATCAGCGTCCTCTGATATCACAACTGCTCATCTGGGGCGAGGGCTATGGGGGTTGAAGCCTTACAACCATTTCAGAGGGGTTTTATGGCCCTCTGTCTACTCCATCTATCCCCTTGTCGTAGGTAAGGGTGAGCTTTAAGTGGGCTTTTATGGCTCTGAAATATGATTACTTCAAATAGTTAGGATCGAGAGAGAGAGAGAGAGAGAGAGAGGGCAAGGAGAGAGACGAGAGAGAGAGAGAGAGAGAGAGAGAGAGAGAGAGAGAGAGAGGAGAGAGAGAGAGAGTGGAGAGAGTAGAGAGAGTGTCAAGTTCAAGTCAAATTTTATTTCCAGGATGGTACATTGAATAAGCAATGCATTTGCTTTCTTTCATCAAGCCTTCTATCTAGGAACAAAACACTTGATCATTATTATCTAACTACATTATTACCATAATAATACCGTGTGTGTGTGTGTGTATGTGTGTGTGTGTGTGTGTGTGTTACTGTGACAGTAGTCATCGTTTCCCTTACTCTCTCTGTCTCTCTGGCTGTCTAAATGTATCTGTTTGCCTGTCTGCCAGTCAGTCAACCTGACTGTCTTGTCAGAGAGTCAGTGTGACTGTCTGGCTGGCTGGCTGGCTGTTTGTCTGTGTGTGTGTTGTATTGATATCATAGCTTCATTTACTCATCGTTCTATGGATGGGTCTTTAACGTGCGGTTATGATGTTCTTCATGCGTTCGTTTGCGCACGGATCACACATAGTTTACAGTCTCCTCCCAAGGGATCAGAGTCGGAACCAGTTAACATTTATTTCTCCAAAGAGAGAAAAAGAATCTCAATGAACGGACAGCTCAGCTGCAGTAATATAGCATGCTATTTTGAAAATGATCGGTTGTATAAAACAGTGTTTATTCGGGACACATAATATATCATAAGCAAACGACGATTCAGCAGGAAAGGTATGAAGCTGCAGCTCATTTTAAGCCCCACACCATGGTTAGGTAAAGGTAAAGGTGTCCCATAACCTATAAGGTCGTAGGGGAGCGAGGCGTCAGAGACCTCACTTCTCTAGGGCCAGCATATTGAGGGCGGCGCCCATCTCCTCTCCCTCGCTGCTTTAGCCTTCCCTGACTCTAAAGAGGGAAGGTACCCATTTACAGCGGGTGGACATTTGTCGTCATCGTCGTTGTCAAAAGCTCGGACAGCAACTATTATTAATGGCTGTCATAATATGAGCGACAAAATGTGTGTTGCGCTGCCGTTAAGTGCCTGTCAAGTTCAGGCTCGGCACGTTCCACTTCGGCGTGAGTTAACGTTTGATGCTGATGCAGGACAAGCAACATAAATTTGATGGAAATTAGTTTGGGATAATATTCATGTTTTGGTGTGCGTCCATCAATATCAAGACCTAAACATAATAAAATATAGGTCTTGAGATCCTCCCCCACCCCCCACTCCCAACTCGCTCTTCTGTCTGTCCCACCATTATAAACCCCTCCCTCACTCTTCTTCTTCTTTCTCTCTCTCCCTCCCTCCCTCCTCTCTCCCCCTCCTCCCTCTCTCTCTCTCCCTCTCTCCTCTCTCTCTCTCCCTCTCTCTCTCCTCTCCCTCCCTCTCTCTCCTCCCCTCTCTCCCTCCCTCCCTCTCTCTCTCTCCCTCTCTCTCTCCCCCCTCCTCTCTCCCTCCCCTCTCTCTCCTCCCTCTCTCTCTCTCTCCCTCCTCCCCCCTCCTCTCTCTCTCTCTCCCCTCCCTCCCTCTCTCTCCTCCCTCCCTCTCTCTCTCTCTCATCTCCCCCTCCCTCCTCCCCCCCTCCTCTCTCTCCCCCTCTCTCTCTCTCTCTCCTCCCTCCTCTCTCTCTCCCCTCTCTCTCTCTCTCACAGATCACAGAACCATGTTCTTGTCTGCCTTTCTGCTGCTACGGTGGCCAGCGCCGACATCTTTTAATCAATGACTTGACTGCTGCTCCTGCTGCTGCTGCTGCAAGCCTGCTGCAGACGTGCTGCATGCGTGGCATAGACAGGCTGCTGCATGCCGCTCTCGCTCTCTCTCTGTCCTTTTTTTTTTCTTCTCCTTTTTTTTTTTTTTTTTTTTTGGTTAACAACTTTTGCGCTTAGACTGGCATGTTAGCGCGCTCGTCTTTCTTTTTTTTTTTTTCTCGTTTTTTTTCTTTATAAAAAAAAAATTAGATAGTTGTTAGATTCTTGCAAGAAGAGCGGGTGGTAGGAGAGATAATTCAATTTCGTTCTCTGTTGGTGAAAAAAGAGGGAGAGAGAGAAAGAAAAAGAAAGTAAAAGAAAAAAATGATGGGGAGAAGTAAGAAGAAAAATGGAAAACATTTTTAAAAAAAGAGAGAGTGAAGAAATCAATGTAATGAATGAGAGATTTTTTTGTTGAAAAATGGTAAGATAGAGATGGGAGAGGGAGAGAAGATGGGGAGGAGGAGAGAGAGAGAGAGGGGGGGGGGGCAGAGAGGGAGAGAGAGACAGACAGACAGGCAGCAGGCAGAGACGGACAGATGGAGCTCTGTGTGTGTGTGCGTGTGTGTGTGTGAAAATGAGAGAGAGACAGAGACAGACAGACAGACACAGACAGAGATAGAGACACACAGAGAGTTATATAATTTCTAAGCTATATTTTGAATTCACACGCGAAGTCAGTTAATCCCTGATAACAGATTCCAAATTGTCATCAAATAATTTCAATCACTTCTTAAGTCATTCAATTTCAATTTTCAGCGAATGCATTTCCTTAAGATCTTTTTTTTCTCTCTTCATTCCAGAAGCGCAGACGATGATTTCATCAAAATATGCTTCAGTGCTTTGAATAGAAAAGGATCCCCCCCAAAAATATAAAATGCACGAACGCTGAATATAAAATTATGGAACGGTTTTTTTCCTCTTTGTTTCAGTTCATATGTTTGATTTTTTTTTTAAAACCTCTTTCATTCTTAAACCTGCACTTTACACACACTTGAGTAGATATCTCAGCGACAATCATAATCATTCTGATATCAGCTGCAACTATTTGGCAGCAGAAGGATTATGATAATCCCTTTGCTTGATGCGAATTATGTTCGGTTTTGTTCTTTTTTTTTTTCACCCATTGGGCGGGTTTGGGGGTTGTTTTTTAATGTGAATATGTCAGTGTGGCAAAGTCATTCTGGTGATCAATTGATCATAAATCATGGAACGCAACAACAACAACAACAATAACACACATACACGCGTGCGTGCGTACGTGCGTGTGTATGTGTGCGCGCACACACACAAACCATCAGCATCAGAGATATCAGCCACCCCCCCCCCATCCCCCCCCCGCCCCCATTCCGCCCCTCCCCCCTAAAAAAAATTCATCATCAATGTTCATAGATAGGAATTTGTGCACATGACAGTCTGTTGTCTGTCTGTCTGTCTGTCTCTGTGTGCATACATAATGGCATTTGTGAGACAGGCAAAGCTAGCTGACCCACCAAGCCACACCCCCCCCCCCCACCCCCACCAACCCTCACCCACCAACCACCACCACCCCTCCCCCCACCCACACCCCCACTCCCACCCCCACCCCCCCCCCCCTCCTCCTCCGATACTATCATGTCCAGCAATCAGAGGTCATTAGCATAACATTTTGTCCCAGGGGGGAACACACAGACAGGGGAGGGGAGGCTTGAGACTGGGGGGCACCCACGGTAGGAGAGAGGCCTAAGATTCCAGTGGAGGCACTGGAGGAGACAGACGTATTGTCTCCCTTCCCTATCGTATCTCACCCTCGCATCATCACCATCAACCCAGGGACAGTGAGGGGTGACGACAGGCTTGCGTGTTTTGAAGCTGCTGGATGTAGGCCTAGTATGGTGGGCATGTAATCGCGGCGTGTGATGAAGCAGGAAGGTTTAACCGCTGCTGCTGCTGCTGCTGCTGTGCTGCTGCTGCTGCTTCTCTTGCTGTGGTTGCAGTTGCTGCTGATCTATCTATGTATCTATGTATTCTATCTATCTGTCTGTCTGTCTACCTATCTGTCTGTCTGTCTGTCTGCTATCTATCTATCTATCTATCTTTCTGTCTGTCTGTCTATTTGTCTATCTGGATATCTATCTATATATCTATCTATCTGTCTCTCTGTCTGTCTGTCTACCTATCTATTCATCTTTCTGTCTGTCTGTCTATTTGTCTATCTGGCTATCTATCTATCCGCCTATCTACCTACCTACCTACCTACCTACCTATCTATCTATCTATCTATCTATCTATCTATCTACACTGCAATTCAAAACATTCAGACAG
>CM054158.1:45770280-45795280 GCA_028751875.1 Rapana venosa | reverse complement strand
CAACTTGCTCGTTTCATAACTATGTTAAACAATTTTGAGTAAGGTTTTTGTTAAAAATACAAAAATTTAATAATAATGATAATAATACATAACGCTATATCTTGCAAAAAAACAAATCAAAGCGAATCAAATCATTCATCCTACTCATTCACATGCACCCAGTTACAATTAATAGGGATTTTGTTTGTTTGTTTGTTTTGACATGGCTGTAAGCTTGTTGATACCGTTAAGATTGTAATTGTTTCATATAAAACTGATGTTTGGTAAACATTACTTTGCTGTTAACGCTGATTTGACCATGTCTATGAACTGCCAAACTAAAGAATGAGTCAACTTTATTGTTTTGAGCATGCCATACGCTGATTTATTATCTTGTTATTGCTCTCAGTTTATGTACGTGTAGAGAGAGAGAGCTGATGTTTTCTGAATACAGATATATCTAAATCAGATCATTCCTTTGCCTTGCCCAGTTTCATTGGGTTTTTTCAAGAGTTAAGGGATGTTTGTTCAGATACATTTAGGGTTTTTTTTCAAGAGTAAAATAATGTTTGTTCAGATACATTGCGTTTTTTTAAAGAGTAAAATTAAGTTTGTTCAGATTCATTGCGTTTTATTCTAGAGTAAAATGATGTTTGTTCAGATTCATTGCGTTTTATTCTACAGTAAAATGATGGTTTGTTCAGATTCATGTGGGGTTTTTTTCAAGAGTAAACTGAAATTTAAACAATAATAGGAACATTTGAACATTGTAAAGAGCTAATGAAGCAAAATTCATATGCCGCCTAGAACAGACCAAAACAACAGAAGAAACAAACAGACAAACACGACAAAACAAAGCAGAAAAACCTAAATCAAAAGAAAACAAATGGAAGCAAGAAACTGACAAAGGACGAAGGAAAGACGAGGAACAGAATGAAGAAAGCAAAAACTAAAGAAAAAACAGGATGAGGATAAGAATTACCCATTGTGTTTACCAGTGAATTTGACCTGTTAAGATTTTTGAAAACAATTAATGATGTTGATCATAGTAATTTAATATTTGATTGTCGTTATAATAATAATAATAATAATAATAATAACAATAACAATAACAACAATAACAATAACAACAACAACAACAACAATAATAATACTAATACTACTACTAATAATAATAGCAATGAAAATAGTCTCTTGCTTTGCAAGTCATTCTTCCCCAAGAAATATAGTAAAAAAAGAATAAAAAAGAAAGTTTATAAATTACAATTAAATGCTTGGAACATAAAATACTCCAAAAAAAAGTAACATGCTGATGTTCTCATTATATTTACAGTCCCTCATCTTTTTCCCCCTTTATTCTGATCGTCCTATTCTCAAAGATTTGCATACATATAAGGGAATTAATACGAATTCAAAATATGGGAACGTGTAGAGCGTATCATATGATTTCTCACCAATATATATCAGTTGCTTGAAGTCATTCATTCTATTATTCCACAGTGGGAAGGTTACTGTAGTCCTTTCTGAGGCATTGCGTACTCTCCTATTCTTTGATTCATTGTTTTAGTCTGAAAGTTTAGGTAAAAGGTAAAGGAGTCCCATAACCTATAAGGTCGTAGGGGAGCGAGGCGTCAGAGACCTCACTTCTCTAGGGCCAGCATATTGAGGGCGGCGCCCATCTCCTCTCCCTCGCTACTTTACCTTCCCTGACCCTAAAAGAGGGCAGGTACCATTTACAGCTGGGGGAACTGGGGGAACTGTACTGAAGCCAAGTCGCGCAAACGGTCACCCATCCAACTGGTAACCACGCTCGACGCTGCTTAACTTGGCTAGGGGAAAGCGAGTGCTCCGACCACTGAGTTATCCCGTCCCCAAGTTTACCGGTCTAAAATCACCCGGAGGTCAATAATATTTTACCAAGGAGAACAAAAAAAAAGTGCGTTGCATTTTTTTTTCTTGTGACTCGCATCACGTGGCCTTATAAATACATCATGTAAGATCAGTTTGTATTAACATAATAGATGATGCCAAACACTGTTCCATGACGTAGCGTGGATTATTTTTTATCTGTTTGATAGGCTTGTGAAAACAAACCAGCATAATAACTCGTTTATGAATGCACAAATCCAGAACAAAGCACCAATAATAGTTGGAGTCTGAGCGTTCGATGACGAAGAAGAAGAAGAAAGTACCAAACAAGCAAAAACCACGCAAAAAAAAAGTTAATTCGATGAATATATATATCAAGCAAATTAATTCAGTTGATGAATCAGGAATATTAATGAACAGGGAATCAATAAGCGAATTTAGTAAGTAAAGGAGATAGCAAAAAAAAAAGCCTACAAAAAACCCTGACCAAACAAACAAAAAAACAAACAAAAAACCCAACCCCAAAACACTTTGAACATTTTTGTTTTGATTTCTGTTTAGACTTTTTAGTGCTCACGGGAATAACCGGTTTCATTTCAAAGAAGTGTGTGTGTGTGTGTGTGTGTGTGTGTGTGTGTTGTGTGTGTGTGTGTGTGTGTGTTTGGTGTGTGTGTGTGTGTGTGTTTGACAGACAGATAGACAGATCTGAATGAAATAGTCTTGATTAGGGGCAGAAAAAGCATGTCTGTCTTTTTAACATTCTGCTGTCCAAAAAACCCCAAAACAATCAATCAAGTCACATCAAAAGGAGGGAGGGAGAGAGACAGAGAGAGAGAGAGAGAGAGAGGAGAGGGGGGGGGGGGGGAGAAGAAGAAGAAGAAAAGAAAAGAAAGTAAGAAATAGAAGAGGAAGAGAGAGAGAGAGAAAAAAAAAAAGGAAAAGAAATTAAAACAAAATTCAATCAAGAAAAAATAGCAACGTGTAGAAGAAAGTGCTCTACCTTTAATCGTCACACACACACAACACACACACACACACACACACACACACACTAACCCTATCCTATCCCTCCTTATATACACACATACTACCCTACCCTACCCTACCCTTCTCTACCTTACCTTACACACACACTCACACACACACACACACACACACACACACACACACACACACACACACACACACACACACACGCGCGCGCGCACGCACGAACACACACACACACACACACACACACACACACACACACACACACACACACACACACACACACACACACACACACACACATATCAACCACAAGACTGAAAGAAAAGGAGACAGGCCGACAGGCAGAATTCGGGGAATCAAAGAGTTGGGGTTTTTTCTTTCGCTTGTTCTTTGTTTAGGTGTGTTTTTTTAATCCTAAGTTTTCGTTTCTTTAAAAAAAATTTTTTTAAATATAAAACACTGTATAGATGGAAATTCTAGCTTCAGTAAAATGAACATATCTGCATACATATATCATACATATATACATTCCATTTTTCTTCTTCTTCTTCTTCTTCTTCTTATCTGTCCTTACTTTTCAACAGCATCCTTCATCTCCTAAGTGTGTTTGCGGGTGTGTGTGTGTGTGTGTGTGTGTGTGTGTGTGTGTGTGTGTGTGTGTGTGTGTGTGTGTTGTGTGCACGTACGCGTGCATAAATTTGAAATATGTTATTTATTATATTTGAGGAAAGTTGCATGCGTGTAAATGATTTGAGTGCAAGCGCTTCGATTTGTTTGTTTTACAAGATTCAGCGCTATATAAATTCCTTTTATTATTATTATTATTATTATTATGCCATAAAACCAGAACCAAAGTGTGAAAGCATTCAACAGAAAGACAGGTATGTGTATCATAGTGATACATGTATAACAAAGATTAATGAAATACACTCCAGCGTGTTTGGAAATAGCATTAATTTGATGTATTTTGTTTTTGTAATCTGTCCTTAAGGAATGATACTTTCGACTTTTTTTTTTATTGGGGAGGCTGGTTTTGTTGTTGTTGTTGTTTTTATTTTTTGTTTGTTTTTTCTGTCTGTTTTGTTTGTTTGGGGTTGTTTTGTTTTTTTGTTTGGTTTTTGTGTGTGTTGCTTTCATTTGTGTTTGCTGGGATGAATTGATTGAGGGTTTTTAATGATTGTTTGAGGGGTTTTTTTAATGATTGTTTGAGGGGTTTTAATGATTGTTTGGGGGTTTTAATGAATGGGTTTTGTTGTTGTTGTTGTTGGTGTTTTTTTTTTTTTGGGGGGGGGGGGGGTTCATGATTGTTTGGGTGTTTTTTTTTTAAATGATTGTTTGGGGTTTTTAATGATTGTTTGGGGGGGTTATTGTTGTTGTTGGGTTTTGCTTTGTTCGTTTTTTGGTTTGTTTGTGTTTTGGGTTTGTTGGTTTTTGTTTGTTTGTTGTTGCTGGTTTTGTTGTGGTTTTTCTTCTTTTTTTTCTTCTTTTTTTTGGGGGGTGGGGGGGGGGGGGGGGGGGGGGGGGGTCGAGGGTATGTTTTCACCACTTGTTTGCTTGGTCTTTTAATTCTAGAAGTTGAGTTGGTTTTTTTTAACTGAAGGGGAAAAAAAATCAAATTCAAAGAAAGAAAAAAAGACATCTTTTCCCCAGTCACCCCCCCCCCCTTTTCCCCCAGTCACCCCCCCACCCCCCCCCCCCCCCCCCCCCCCCCCCCCCAACTAAAACACGCAAAGTTTTCACCCAGTGTGTATGTATGTATGTATGTATGAGTGTATGGCATGAGTGAGTTACACGCATATTCTGGGTGACCTCCAGGATGTTAAGCTAGGGAATGCCTTACAACAACAATAATAACAAAACTAACAGCAGCGGCAGGTAACTCCGAGAAGGGAGGAGGGAAAAATGACAAGGGATGAAAAATGAAATCCAAGAAATGTTTAAAACCATGAAACAACATGTGAAAACAAGGATAGAGTAATGTCTTATCATGAAACTTCTTCTTCTGTTGTTTTCATTGTTGTTGTATTATTATTGTTGATATCATCATCATTATTAGGATTAGTAGTATCATCGTCATCATCATCATCATTATCGTTATTATTATTATTATTATTATTATTATCATTATCACCATCATCATCATCGTCATCATCATCATCATCGTCATCATCATCATCATCATCATCATCATCATTATTGCTACCATTGCTACTATCTCTTTCTCTTTTATTATTGTTATGGTTGTTGTTATTATTATTATCATTATAATAATAAATTAGACACAGATATTAGTAGTAGTAGTATTATTGTTATTATTAGTAGTAGTAGCAGTAGTAGTACAAATTAGACACAGACTCACGCACACAGACAGGGAAACAGAGACAACCAAGAGCGGCAAGTAGACAAGAGAAGAGCAAATAACATTTAAAGGGGACACCAAGTCATCAGATCCGGAAATCCCGGCAGAAAAAAAATTGTTAGCAGGCGGTTCGTTTTCGTTTGCTATGATAGACGTTTCTGACCTTCGGAAAAATTCTAAACAGAGAAACAAACAAGAAAACAAGCAAATAAGCTAAAAACCAAAAAAGAAACACACACACACAACCCTGAAAAATAGTTTCAAAGCGAAATAAAAAGTGATTGTGGGAACGACACAGTGGGTGAAGTCGCCATTGGTTTGTGAATTGGCGTTCACATAGAGTGCACCTTTGAATATCTATTTATCTATCTGTCTATCTATCTATGAAATTATTGCATTTCGAAGTGTGTATGAATTTACACATCTGGACCATTCTCACATCTATCAGATGTGATGTTCTCCTCTCATAATGCTATGGTTTGGTTATTTGGTTGTTTTTGCTTTGTTTTTTATTTGGTGTTGTTGTTGTTGTTGTTTTTGTATATATTGCGATCATCTTACGCTGTGATCCACCCCCAATTTCTTAATCTTGAGATGATAAAGTTTTGTGCGGTTTTTATCGTCATCATCATTATTATTATTATTATTATTATTATTATTATTATTATTATTATTATTATTCGTAAATGCCTCTGCGGGATATTCCTATCAGAGTAGTTAGTTTATTCAACTTCAGTCATTCTGTGACGACGTGCAGTATTTAACCCCACTCTGTTTTGAAGTCCTGTCCCCTTTAAAGCAAGTAAGTAAAAGTTGTGGGGAGAGAGAGAGAGACAGAGATGGGGAGGGGGTAGGGAAGGAAATAGGGGGAGGGGGAAGATGTCGTCCATGTTTATCTATGTCCGGCTGGCCGCCATGTTGTAAATAGGCCGGCAACAAGGGGAGAGCAGTCGTCTGTCATATCGTCCCCTCCTAAACCCCCCTGACATGCAACGTGCGAAAATGGTCGGTATGTGTCATCCTCCCCAGCCCCCTCCGTTTGTCTCTCTGTCGGTCTGTCTGTCTGCTTGTTTGTCTGTCTGTCTGCCTGCTTGTTTGTCTCTCTGTCTGTCTGTCTGTCTGTCAGTTTGCCTGGTTGTGTCTGTTTTTCCACTTTTGATTCTGTCTCTGTCTGTCTGTTTTGACCACTTTCTTTCTGTCTGTGTCTGTGTCTGCCTGTTTCTGACTCTGATTCTCTGTCTCCGTCTCAATCTCTCTCTGTTTCTGTCTCATTCTCTCTCTGTCTCTGTCTCTGCTTTTGTCTGTCTGTCTTTCTCTCTCGTTCTTTCTCTCTCTCCGCCCCCCCCCCCCCTCCCCCCAACTTGTCTTCTTTCTCTTCCATCAGTTTTTATGGTAAACATTTTTTGAATAATGAACAAAATAACTCATTGCAGTGCGCTGGTCAGTCTTCGGGTTCATGCTGAGTATTTTCACGTTTCTCCAACCCAGCGAACACTGTTATGAATTACCGGGATTTTTAAAAAATATATACATCCTTAATCTTTTGTTTGCACTAAGTTTTAGTGGGGAGAGAGGAGGAGGCACTGGCAGATCTGCATGTAAATTGATTTGGGGAGATCGTATGAATCCCCACCGTTGTCTACCAGGCGCTGAGGGGAATTGAACCCGTGACTTCAGGACCATTCAAAGCAGAAGGATGTCGCCATAACCATTCTCGGCTTTAATGCCAGGCATGCAAACTATAGCACAACAACAACAACAACAACCACAATGACAGCCATGGTTGAAATAAACTAACACAAAAAGTCCATTAAAAAATTGTAAAATCTTAACTCAGCAAAACAAGCAGAGTTAAGTGAAAACACAATGAATATAATCAGAAGCAACAATAACAACAGGGAATAAAAAAAAAACTAAATTTTTTTTTCCACCCCTAAAACAAAAAGCAAGCAAAAGCTAAGCAAAACGAACAAAGTTAAGTGAAAACACAATAAATATACCAGAAACTACAATAACAGCAATAATTAAAACAAACAAAATATTTTTTGTAAAACATAAAACAAAATTTTTAACAAACCCACCCCAACTAAGCAAAACAAGGAAAGTTGAATGAAAACACAATATATCAGAAAATGTTTCAGGGAGAAAACAAAACACACACACACACACACACACACACACACACACACACACACACACACACACACACACACACACACACACACCTTTAAAAAAAACACCCTTGAATAAATAGATAAATAAATAAAATCCTTCAGAATATGCCCAAACCCAGAGAATAAACCTGTGTCGTCATGCCGAATGACGTCACTACTGCAACGTATAGTGTGTGTTGTGTGTGTGCGCGCGCGCGCGCCCGCGCGCGTGTATGTACTTTGCATGCGTACGTGCATGCCTACGCGAGCGGACACGCGCCAGCCATCTTGTGCAGGGGGTTAGGGGGGGGGGTTATGTTTCCCTGATTGTGGTGGACAGTTATTTCCCTTAGGTGACGTGATATTAGGAGACGTGAGGGGTGGGGGTGGGAGGGGGGGTGGGGAGGGGGGGGGGGGGGGAATGACACAGCTTTAGACATGGGGCCCTGGTTGATGGAGGAACATTTATCTAGCTACCTTCCTTCCTTCCTTCCTTACATACATACCCCCTCTATGTTTGTGTATTGTTGTTTTTCTTTTATTCTCGTATATCGAGGATAATGGAATAAGCACCGATGTGCTTTTTTACATCCAGTTCCCGTGTGTATGCAGTTTTGTAAATTCTGTCATCTGGCCTACTCTTACGAAAAGCGGAACAGGGTTTAACGTGTGCGCTAGATGTTCTGCGTGCGTTCGCACACGGGACCTCGGTTTATAGTCTCATCCGAAGGACTTTTGGGGGAGAGTGGAGTCTGCACTGATGTTAACTCCAGGGGAAAATATCCCCTTTGAACGGGAATCGAACCCGGGTTGTCAGATTGCGAGCGCAATGTTCTGACCACTAGGCTATCCCGTCCCCGTTGTGTGTGTGTGGTGTGTGTGTGTGTGTGTGTGTGTGGTGTGTGTGTGAGTGTGTTGTGTGTGTGTGTGTGTGGTGTGTGAGTGTGTGTGTGTGTGTGTGTGTGGTGTGTGTGTGTGTGTGTGTGTGTGTGTGTGTGTGTTGTGTGTGTGTGTGTGTGTGTGTGTGTGTGTGAGTGTGTCCCTCCACTCCAGCTCCGCTTTTTTGATAGACAAAAAAGTTGCATACGAAGCATGTATGCTGTCTGTTCTCTGCTGTCCTTTCGTAAACTTGCTTGAAATATGCACGGGTGTAATGTGTACATACTCATTTTGTGGGTGAAACGCACCTGTGTGCATGCGCGTGCACATGCATTACACGCACAGAGACACACCACGCACGCACCAGCACGCATATATATTATCTATATATATTATATCTATATATTTATATATATATTATATATGTTATAATCACACCGCAAAACATCTTGCACACACATTAAAATCCAACCCACTTTTCGTATAGAAGATAGGCCAGGAATAACCAATGACATGGATGACACAAACATACCCAGCATGCGTCCTGCCCACCTGGAGAAAAGTGAGCTCCGCCAGGTTTAAATTACTTAAGGTATACACTGCCTGACTGACTCGGTGTCCCAAAGACTTCTAAAGGAGTTACGGAAGAAGTCAAAACAAGAAGTAGGCGGGGGATTTCCCGGTAAGGCAAAGAGGCAGATAAGGCAGGTGGGTCCACAGAAACATATATGTATATATATGGGTTTCAGGAATATAGATAAGGAATCAGGAAGACACAAGTAGGGAAACTAATGGAGAAGGGGGGAGGGGGGAGGAGAGAGAGAGAGAGACAGAGGGAAAAACTAGGGGAGGGAGAGAGAGAGAGAGGGGGGGGGGGGGGGGTAGGGTGTAGGAAGGCAGGGAGAATAAGAGACCTAGACAATGATATGGAGAAAGAAACAGAAAAAAAGAGATTTTGTCAATGCTGAAATCTCTGTCTCTCTCTCTCTCTCTCACACACACTCACACACATACACATACACACACACGTACACATACACACACATATCGTCTAATAACACTCAAAGTGGAAAGACGTTAAATATTAAAGCGAAGAGTCAAAAGACACACACACACACACACAAACCCGCGCGCGCTTGCACACACACACACACATCTATATATCTATCTGTCTGTCTATCTATCTATCTATCTATCTATCTATCTATCTATCTATCTGTATCTATCCATCTATCTATGTATCTGTCTCTCTCAATCCATCTATCTCTATCTTTCTCTATCTATCTATCTCTATCTATCTATCTCTATCTATCCATCTATCTATCTCTATCTATCTCTATATATCCATCTATCTATTTATCTCTCTATCTCTATCTTTCTTTCTTTCTTTCTTTCTATCTGCACACACACACACACACACACACACACACACACACACACACACACACACACACACACACACACACACACACACACACTTACTTTCTTTCTGCTCCCCCCTCCCCCTCCAGCCCTACTCCCCACCCCTACCCCTCCTTTTCCTTTTTAATATATTTTTTATATATTTTTAAAACCCGAGTGGAAGACTGGAGCCGTAGCGCAGTGAAAAAGACAGTGCATTGTCTGTAGTCAGTGGACAGCACTGAACCAGCAGAGAGACAGAGGGAGAGGACAGCTCCAACGACAGGAGCAGTAAGAGCAGAAGATGCTTGTCCCCCTCCATCACCCAGGGTCACATCGTCCTCCTCCTCCTCGTTGTCATCCATTATCATCCTCTGCCTCCTCATCCGTTATCATTGTCCGCCTCCTCATCCATTATCACCCTGCTGCATGCTCATCGCTGATGACTCCATTCCTCTACACTACACTACACTACACTACACTACGCTAAACTCCACTACACCGTGTACATCTCCTCTCACGGGGGCAGTTGCCCGAATTTTCTTTTGAGGGTGATCTTTTTTTGTGTGTGTGGGTGTGTGTGTACCGTTTTATTATTTCATTTTTTAGTCGTCTTATTTGTTCTTCTACTGTGTTCTTTTCTGTGTTGGTTTAGTGTGTGTGTGTGTGTCAGTGGACTTTTGGGGGAAGTTATTTATTTTATTTTATTTTATTCTTTTATATCGAGGATAATGGAATAAGCACTTATGTGCTTTTTTACATCCAGTCCCCGTGTGTTAGATGGGGTAAGGTGTGTATAGAGTTTTCTCTAGAAGGCGGCATTTTTGGGGGAAAAAAAGTTGAATTTTTTTTTTTTTTTTTTGGTGGGAGATCAGGGTTGAGAGTGGTTATTGTCGGTTTGCGTTTTTGGGGGAGTTGCTTTTTTTTTGTTTTTGGCTCGTTGATGGCCTTTTGTGTGTGTGTGGATTTGATTTAGTTTTGATAAGAGAGAATTGGTTACATGCATTTTGTTGTATTAAAAAACAACAACCTTAAGTTTGTTTTGAGAGCAGCTTTTGTTCTTTCGTTTTCCCCCCTTTTGTTGTTGTTATTATTTTCTTTTTATTGAACTTACACAGGGTTGTATAGCACAAACTTAATGTTGACATCAGTTGGTTTTTTATATAGTCCATTTAAAATATTTTTCCCAGCCTACTGTAAACCATTACCCACGAAGAATAATCCAAGCAAAAGACGATCAATATGGAAAACTTTTATCAATAATAATATTTTAAAAGCTAAAGAAAACTACAAAGTGGAGTATTTTCACCTTTAAATCTTCTCGTTTCCTATATAACTCCCAGTGACTCATTTCTCCAGACCCTCGAGAAACACACACACACACACACACACACACACACACACACACACAACACACACACACACACAACACACACACACACACACCACCAACACACCCACACTCTCTCTCTCTCTCTCTCTCTATCTTCTCTCTCTCACCACACACACACACACACACACACGAACACACACACACACACACACACACACACACACACACACACACACACACCACACACACACACTCACACACACACACACACACAACACACACACACCACACACACACACACACACACACACACACACCACACACAGAACACCACACACACACACACACACACACACACACCACAACACACACGAAACTTGTAAAAAAAAAGCGGCAGTCTTGCCATGTATGAAAGTGGGAAAGGAAAGTGTCCATTTGAGGTGAGGGAGGGTGTCTGAAAAACACAAGTGTCTGAAAAACACAAGTGTCTGTTGCTAGTCCATCTCACACGACCGCTGGACCTCCAGGTTGGTTTTTTTTTTTTTTTTGGGGGGGGGGGGGGGGGGGAGAAGGGGGGAGGGGGGGAGGTGGGGGGGGGGGGGGAGGCAGGGAAGCGTGAAGGGCCGTTTTTAGCCAAGCGTGAAGGTATTGTTTTTAGACTCGGCGTGTGGCCTTTGGCCTGCAAATCACGGCAGCGTGCAATATGAAGAGACTGCTCTCCTGTCCCTGCTGGGAGGGAATACAGTACGTCCCTGTAGTAGTAGTTGCTGTTGAGAACGTTGAGAGTGTGTCTGCTGCTGCTGCGGTTAGTTTAGGGCCCCGGTGTAGACAGTGTTGAGTCATCAGGTGGTTGGTGGTCGGGGTAGAGAGGGAGAGGGAGAGAGAGAGAGAGAGAGAGAGAGGAGGAGGCTTTCAGGAGACTTGGACTCCACCACAGTCATTTCGGCTGGCTGCAGGATGAGAGACAGGTGAGCCCGTGTGTTGAGGCATTCTGCAGAATCTGCTTGGTGTCTTGAGGCAAGTCTGCAGAATCCGCTGCTTCGTGTGTTGAGGCAAGTCTGCAGAATCCGCTTGGTGTGTTGAGGCAGTGTGCAGAATCCGCTTGGTGTGTTGAGGCAAGTCTGCAGAATCCGCTTGGTGTGTTGAGGCAAGAATGCAGAATTTGCTTGGTGCGTTGAGGCAAGTCTGCAGAATCCGCTTGGTGTGTTGAGGCTAAGTCTGCAGAATCCGCTTGGTGTCTTGAGGCAAGTCTGCAGAATCCGCTTGGTGTGTTGAGGCAAGTCTGCAGAATTTGCTTGGTGTGTTGAGGCAGTGTGCAGAATCCGCTGCTTCGTGTGTTGAGGCAGTGTGCAGAATCCGCTGCTTCGTGTGTTGAGGCAGTGTGCAGAATCCGCTTGGTGTCGTTGAGGCAAGTCTGCAGAATCCGCTTGCTTTGTGCGTTGAGGCAGTCTGCAGAATCCGCTTCGGGTGTTGAGGCAAGTCTGCAGAATCCGCTTGGTGTGTTGAGGCAAGTGTGCAGAATCCGCTTGGTGTGTTGAGGCAAGTCTGCAGAATTTGCTTGGTGTGTTGAGGCAAGTCTGCAGAATCCTCTTCGTGGGAAAAAGCGGAGGTACCACGAATGATTGGTTTTGGGTTTTTTTCCCAGTTATCTCCTTTAGGATGTGTGATGTTGAATTGGACAGAAAAAGGGGAATGACGTTGTCAGGGCTGTGTCTGTCTTTACTGAAGACTAAAAAAAGAGAATATCAGCATACATTTTGTCTTTCTTGGTAGAATCCTGTACTTATTCCCCCAACAGCCGTTAGCTGCTGTCTTGGAGTTCTTTCAGGGTGCCAGAATCAAACTTATCTACTGCGGTCTTAAATGCTTGATTTTTTTTTTTTGGGGGGGGGGGGGGGGGGTGATTTTAACCACAAACTAATACTGATCTCCAAAATCATCAGTTCTGAATTTGCTCGAAGTTTTCTTCGCCTGGTTGGTGGGATTTCAAGATGGCGGTGATGACAGACAGTGGGAGGAAAGAAGTTTTCTGTTAATTATTGGCATTTGGTCAGGTTGGCCAGGTAGAGCACTTCGTTTTAAGTTCTGGTTAACAATCGGAGTTTCATCGGTTCGAAGAAAACGAACAGATTTTGTGAAAGATTGGAATCAAGACTTCGCTGAAATACAGTCGAATTAGAAAATTGTTTGTAAATCATAAGTTTTGCGTGTGTCTTTTTTTTGTAGGTTGTGTTGTTTTTTTAACATAGCTGCCAGGTTAGGTCATTTGTACTTGATCCAGTTTTCTTTTCTGTTGCTCTGGGTGGTTTTTTTAAAGTTTTTTTTTTTCAAAGTGGACTTGTCCATACGCTGTGCTACACAGTGCTGTCTGGGCTGTGTTGAAGCAGTATGTCTTGTACGTCCTTAAGACAACGCTCTGAAATTTCCATACAGTGTGTCATGGGCAAGTTGAATCTGGCGGAGCCCATCCCCTCACCAAGTAGCAGATTGCATGCTGAGTCATTTCGTCTCTTTCATGTGACCAACCTGCTTAGCTACAGCTGGCTGGAGTTTCCTTTGTCATTTTTTTTTTTTTTTAAAGAGGGGTATTTATTTATTGAGAAAGAAACAGAAGTTCTATACACATTGATGGTAAGAGTTAGCCTACTCTTCTATAAAATGCTGATAGGGCGGTGGGTTTTTTGTGGGGTTTTTTTAAAACAAGTACCCAATTTGCTCTGCATTCGTTCACACACACACACACAGGACTTAAAAGAATAAAAGAAAAAAAGCAAAGAAAGATTTATAGTCATATGTGAAGGACTTTGGGGGCAGTAGTATCAGCCCCAGAAGGACAATCAGTCCCCTTGAAAGAACACCCCCAGTGGAGACTGGAACCTGGACCCTACAACAGTTGTGGTTAGACTATGAGTGGGACGCTCTGACCACTTGGCTACTCTGCTCCGTGTAGAGATAGATGTAGAGTGCTGGACTATCTATCCCTATGTTGTGCTCTGGTCTTGGGCGTTCCTTACGATTCTGACATTGAGCTACTGTCAGTTTCTTTAGTATTACATTCAAATTTTTGTTAGTGGTGATGTTTTGGGTTTGTTTCTTTGTGTTTCATTATTATTATATACCATTATTACAATTACTGAATTAAGTATCGAATTTTTTTTTTTTACAAGGGTTTGATGTTAAGAAGTCTCTGGCTTATTCAGTTTTGCTTTGCTCTCTCTCTCTCTCTCTCCTCTCTCCCTCTCTCTCTCTCTCTCTCTCTCTCTCTCTCTCTCTCTCTCTCTCCTCTCTCTCTCTCTCTCTCTCTCTCTTCTCTCTCACAGTGTCTCTCTCTCAGCGTTTAAAAAATGCATGCTTGCTTATTGCCATAACTCTCTTTAAATAAAATGTATTCAATAATCAATTCAATTCTCAATCATAAAAATGTATTCAATTTTTCAATTATTTATTGACCCGGCCCTTTTTAAATTTATATATATATATATATATATTTTTTTTTTTTTTTTACAAGGGTCTGATGTTAAGAAGTCTCTGGCTTATTCAGTTACCCTCATAGAAAATGTTTTTTGAGTTGTTGACCATTTGAAAGCACATGTATCCTACCTGTTCACCTGTTGGTCTTGTCCATTTTCCTCGCGTCTTCTACCCACGACCTGTCAGGTGTGCAACGTTGCGAGAGCATCTGAGTGGCGTGGCAGTAATAACAACAATCAAAGGAATATTACAGAAACAATCAAAGAATTTAACACCTATGAAAGATCGATACTTAATTCAGTAATAATAATGGTATATAATAATAATAATAATAATAATGATGATAATAATAACAGTAAGAAGAAGAAGACGAAGAAGAAGATGATGATGATGATGGTGATGATGATGGCAATACACAACTGAACAACAGTAACTGGCTACCTTATAAGATAAAGAGAGATATTGAAAAAAAACCGAATAAGTTTTTTTTTTAAGTAAATAAAAGGAAAGATGAATAAAGGGATGATTAAATCACATAATGTTCTCATTCACACAACCCTGTAAGAGCCACTCATTCACACAATCCTGCAAGAGCCATCGTAGCCCTTTAACACCCATTCATACATTCATCCATCCATCCATCATTCATTCATCATTCATTCATTCATGTATTCCACCCTGGAAGCTCATGGCGACCACGTGACCGTCGGTTGATTGATGATGAATACCGTCGGTGTTTGCCCCAAACAGTGCCTTTGATTAGAGGGGTTGTTGATTTTGTTGTTCGTGTTTGTTTGTTTTGTGGTAGTGTTTTTCGTTTAATTATTTATTTGTTCATTTTTTAAAATATGTTTTCCGTTTACTTTAGTTTTGTATCCTCCAGTTTCGGTTATCGTAATTGATTCTAACATTTACATGTTGAAAACTATAAATTCACAGTGTGGTTGTATCGTAAATTGATTCTAACATTTACATGTTGAAAGATATAAATTCACAGTGTGGTTGTATCGTAATTGATTCTAGCATTTACATGTTGAAAGGTATAAATTCACAGAGTGGTTGGTGTGTATTGTCTGTATGTGTTTGATGTAGCTGTACATACAAATGGATGCGTGTATACTTATGTGGTTATTATGGATGTGTATACAAGTGATTGATGTGAATGTTTGTGGTTCTTGTAGATAAATGTGACTGTAGATGTGTATAAAGGTGGTTAATGTGGATGTGCACAGAATTAATGTGGTTGGTGCAGATGTGCGTAAATGTGGTTGATGTGGATGTGTGTAAATGTGACTGATGTAGATGAGTATAAATGGGGTTGATGCGGATGTGTACAAACGCGGTTGGTGCAGCGAGTGGTAAATGTGGTTGATGTGGACGTGTATAAACATGATTGATGTGCATGTGTACGTATGTGGTTATTGTGGATGTGCATAAAATGTGGTTGATGTGGATGTGTGCAGACGAGGAGGCCAGTCCCGCCGAACAAACGGCCACCGGAAGCGGAAGCCCTGATAACAGCAACATCGCTAAGAAACCCGCCCGAAAACGAGGTAAGTTTTCTCTCGCTCTCTCTCTCTTCTCTCATCTCTCTCTCTTCTCTCTCTCTCTCTCTCTCTCTCTCTCTCTCTCTCCTCTCTCGCTCTCTCTCTCTCTCTCTCTCTCTCTCTCACACACACACACACGTTAAATCCTGTTCCGCTTTTCGTAAGAGTAGGCCATTGTGTGCCGGTGGGAACAGATCACAGAATTTGTAAAACCGCATACACACGGGGACTGGATGTAAAAAAGCACATAATTAAGTGCTTATTCCATTACCCTCGATATAAAAGAATAAATTTTTAAAAATCTCTTTCTGTCTATGTCTGTCTCTGTCTGTCTGTCTGTCTGTGTCTGTCTGTCTCTGTCTGTCCGTCTATGTCTCTGTCTCCTCCCTCTCTCTCTTCCGTTTGTTTGGGTATTTTTTATGTTCTGTTTTTTGTTTTGTTTTGATTGTGTTGTTTGTTTATTTAGTCTGTTCATGCCTTTTTACTGATTTTCTTTTTCTTCTTCTCTGTCTGTTTGTTTTGGTTGGTTTTTTGAAGTGTTTATATTCTCTCCCTCTCCCGTGTATTAAAAGAAATTAAAGATGTAAGGTATTTTGAGGAATGCTTTTTCTAAGAAATTTTTAAAAAATAATTTGAATAACTTTGTCAAAAAGATAACAAATTGAAACGATTTTGAGGGTTATTGTTTTTGTTTGGATGTTTTGGGAATTATGTTATTGTTATTTTGTTGTTAGTTTTCTCTTTTTTTTGAGGGGGTAGGGGTGGGTTCTGCTTTATTAAATGAGGAGAGAGACAGACAGAGACAGATAAAGAGATAGAAAGAGACAGACATAGTAGCCTAGTTCTTGATTAAAATAATATGAACACTACGCCAATTTTTCCCCCCTGTCTATTCCAAAGCTAAAACACGCATCTGCGCCACCCACCTTAATCTGTTTAAAAGAGCATTTCTAACAATACAGTTCTGAATTATAATTATATAATTATATTTTCTAAATACCTTGCTTTCTTCTTCTTTCAATCACCTGATGACGAATTGATTGACAAACCCGGGGACGTCGCCACCATTGTGAGGAGGGGGGTGGGGGGGGGGGGGGGAGGGAGGAGGGGAGGGGGGGGGGGGGGGTTGAGAAAGGCACTTGTAAGCTTCTTAGTGTAAATGGTATTGGAAGGCGATTATAACGTTCAACAAATAACCCAGCGCAGCTCAGGTACGGGATCGATGATATTACAGCTAATTGTAACGGCGGCTTTCGTCACTCTTGTGTGTATTGTGTAGGAAGAACTCCACCGAAGCTTTAGCCGAGCGGTTAAGACCCGTTCGACTTCAGTCCCGTGTATTCCTAAAGTCGCGGGTTCCAATCTCAATCCGGTGGTTGGCGTGTGGTGAATTATTAAGGTTTGGGGATTGGTTTCTAAAAAAAATAATTTTTTACGATCTCCCAGGTCAAGTTCAAGTGCAGACCTGCCAGTGCTTTAATTTCTTTTGTTTATATATATATCCACATGCGAGATGATGATGATGAATCTTTATGATGAATCTTTATTTTTTAGAAGATCAAATTTGTATGTTAAAGATCCTGTAATTCATGTCAGGGTTTAGTGGGTTAGCGAAACACGAACATAGCCAGTATACATTTCCGAAGTCGGAATGCAGTTACCTTCAAAGAGAGCTAAAATGGTCGCACACGCCAAATCTCACCATTGGTGAACCTCGGAGCTCTAACCGAGGAACAAAAAACCAAAACAAAACAAAAAACAAAGCAAAAAATACTGAGACTTCTTGTCTCGATTGCAGGCAATAAAAAGAAATAAAATATTTTTTAAATAATAGAATAAAAGAGGGGATGGGGGAAGGGAGTGGGGGTGGGCAAATGAATAATTCCGGAGAACAAAATCAATTTATTACAAACGCAAAGATAACATAAAAGAGTCATAACACTGGACAGAAATTAGGGTGGGGTTGAGGGGGGGCACATCTGACAATCGAAAGATTTTTTCAAAAAGAGAGACAAATTTATTAGATCTAGATGACCAACATGCCATCAGCCATATCTACACACACACACACACACACACACCACACACACACACACACACACAAACAAGAGGCAGGTTTTGGGGGGGGGGGGGGGGGGGGGGGGGGGGGAGGGGGGGGAGGTGGGAGGTGGGGGAGGGGCACACCAGGCATCCATCAAACCGGAAGACATGCCAAACAACCTCCCTCACAGTGAAAAAGAGCGCCCAAGGGAGAGCAGCCTAGTGGGATTTTATAAAATAAAATATAAAAAAAGAAGAAAAAAAGGTATCATATTATGGCCGCCCGTCTTGACATCGCTTTTAACTTCTCTCACGTTGCCGCACGAGCCTAGCCTATAGCCTGGCCTGGCCTTGCCTGGCCGCGCACGCAAGCAGCATGCACGCACACGCACACGCACACACACACAAACACACACACACACACAGTGTGTATGTGTGAGACAAGATGGCGGCGAAGAGAGAGAGAGGGAGAGAGAGAGAGACAGAGAGAGACACAAGAGAGAGAAGAGAGAGAGAAGAGAGAGAAAGAGAGAAAGGAGAGAGAGAGAAAGAGAGAAGAGAGAGAGAGAGAGAAGAGAGGGGAGAGAGAGAGAGAGAGAGAGAGAGTTGCAAGGGGAGAGAATGAAGTGAAGAGAGAGTGGAGAGGGAGAGAAAAAGAAGAGAAGCTCCGGTGGAAAATGGGAAAGTTGATGAAGCGTAAAGGGCTTCAAGCCTGAATCACTACTTGCACAGTTCTCCCCTCCCCCCCCCCCCCTCCCCCCCCCCCCCCCTCTTCTCTCTCCCCTCTCCCCCCCCCCCCCCCCCCCCTCCCCCCCTCCTCATCCCAGAAATCGATCGGAGGTGGTGCAGGCATTGCAGAGATTGGGAGCTTTATTGGGCATCGGATTAAAAATAAATACTGTCTTTCTTCCCCCCCCCCCCCCCTTCTAACCCCCCCCCCCTCCTTCCTCCCCTCATCCCCTCCTCTCCTCTTCCCCCTTTCTTGAAATTTTTTGGTATGATTATATTACTTTTCTGCCTACTGAATCCCCTCCCCCCCCCCCCCCCCCTTGCAAGAAAACTGTTTGATTAATTTGTAATACCGCGACAGAAAATTTTTAGGCATTTTATTTGCTCCTTCTTCAGCGAAAAATGCTCTCCTCTCCTCTCTCCCTCTCTCTCCTCTCTCTTCTCTCTCTCTCTCTCTCTACTCCCTCAATCTCTCTCTCTCTCATACTCTCTCTCTCTTCTCTCTCCAACTCCTCTCTCTCTCTCTCTCTCTCTCTCTCTCTCCCTCTCTCTCTCTCTCTCTCTCTCTCTCTCTCTCTCTCTCTCTCTTAACTTTGAGGTCGTTTCGATTTTTTTTTTTTTTTTTTTTGGGGGGGGTGGGGGGTGACTTTAGTGAAGATAGCTTTAAGCTTGTACAATGGCTCGCGTGGAATGTTCTTGCTGAATTCAGAGAGAGAGAGAGAGGGGCTGTGGGGATCGATGGAATTCCCCCCCCCCCCCCCCCCCCCCCCCCCCCCCCCCCCCCCCCCCCCCCCCCCCCCCCCCCTCTGAAGTAGGTTCGCAATTTCTTTTTCACTTGTGAAGGAATGTCTTTGCTTTGCTGGCTGTTTTTGAGGGAGAGAGGGAGGGAGAGCGAGAGATAGATAGATAGATAGAGAGAGCACACACACACACACACACACACAACACATACACAACACACACACACACACAAAACACACACACTTCTTGTTTCTTGACCTTATAGAAGGTGACCGGGTCATTGGTGAACGTTTGGGCCGCGACATGATGACGTCATGACCGCCATGTTGAAAGAACTAGGCAGCATTCTGGCACACAACGTCTCAGCTCCCATATGACGTCAGGGACTAGATGACGTCATTATAGGTTTATGACATCCAGCCACCACAACTGTAACGCTAAATCTGTAGAAGGGCGTACAACTTTTTTTCCTCACCACCCAAGGGAGGTAACCAGTTGACGTCACCATGCTGAACGTCTTGGTAAGGTTATAAATAGAATACTGATAAAGATATGTGGCGCCCCGCTTGTGGCTCTTCCCGGGGAGAGCAGGGGAATATAAAACTGGGCTGTAAGGGGGTGTTGTGCAAAGCCAATAGACATTGCAATGGCATTCTTGCTCAACTGTTTATTCGGCGATTATACATTCAAATATGTAATTGTAATGGCGTCGCTGTGATCGGGTGACGTGAAAGGAAGATACGATGATTAATGTAATCGTTATAATACCATGATAAAATGCATTTTAGTGTTGACTTGTGAAAAGATCTGTCTCTCTCTGTGTCTCTGTGTGTCTCTCTCTCTCTCTCTCTCTTCTCTCTCTCTCGTCTCTGTCGCTCTCAGTGCTTCTACTCTCCTCCTCTCTCTCTACCTATGGTTAAACATTGCGCTCGCAATCTGACAACCCGGATCCGATTGCCGTTCAAGAAGATATTTTACCCTGGAGTTAACATCAGTGCAGACTCCTCCACTCTCCCCAAAAGTCCTTCGGATGAGACTATAAACCGAGGCCCCGTGTGCGAACGCACGCAGAACATCTTGCGCACAGGTTAAATCCTGTTCCGCTTTTCGTAAGAGTAGGTCATTGTGTGCCAGTGGGAACAGGTGACAAAATTTACAAAACCGCATACACACGGGGACTGGATGTAAAAAAGCACATACGTGCTTATTCTATTATCCTCGATATAAAAGAATAAAATAAAAAATTTATAAATCTCTCTATCTCTCTCTCTCTCCCTCCTCTCTACTCTATATATATAATATATTAATATATAATATATATATATATAATATATATATATATTATACACACACACACACATTATATATATATTAGTGTCATGACAGACGGACAGACAGAGACAGGCACAGCATAAACGACAAAAATCTCACCACTTTGTAAAAAAAACCAAACCAACATACCAGTCACTATTTTTTATGAAGCGTTTTGTTTTTTCAAAGCTTAACAACAGTGGACCCTGCCCCTAAAACCATGTAAATGTGACAGTTGTCACCAAAAGCAAGGGCTGAAGGGAGGTTGGGGGGACTAAAGGGAGGGGAGGGGGGTTAAGGGTTGTGACAACAACAAATAGCCATCTGTTGACCCCTTGAGCAGCAAGTGGCCCTTACTTGTCACAGTGGTAGGCAGGCCAGTGGTCAGTGTTAGGTCCTGTTATTGGCTATGGTTAGAGCACACCCAGCTTCGCTGTTGTGGCGTTGGAGGAGTTTCTTTTTTTTATTTTTAGTATCAAAACCTGGCAGTGCGTCGTTTGTTGGCGATATAGATTTAAAAATTGTTTTTTAGTAACCTCCAAGTTGGAGAAACAGAAGGTGTTCAGTTGGGAAACGTCCAACAAGTGGATGGTGATATATTTGGGATGAGACGATAATATACCAAGGGTCTGTGTGGAACACACATTTAGTGCACATTAAAGAACCCGCACCAAAAACAAAACAAAACCAAACAACCCCACCAAAAACATCCAAGAACAACAGCGACAACAACTTGATATTAGCGAAATGTTGTGGAAAAATTAGTTTCTTTCGGGGGGGGGGGGAAACATACATATAGAAGTAGGATCTTTTTGGTTTTTTAAAGGGTGTTGTGGCTGTTATGGCGATGTGTTCTCGTCAGAAAAATCTTTCTGGGCAAAAAGGGATACACAATACAATACAATACAATACAGGTGACCAGGAATCTTCTGTTTTTCCCTTACTATTTTACCTGGACCTTCTCTCTCTCTCTCTCTCTCTTTTCTCTCTCTCTCTCTCACACCACACCACACTCACACACATCCACACACACCTTCACACACCAAAATATATATATTATAAATTATATATATATATATATATTATAATATATATATATATATATATATATATAACACAGGTAGACAACTGTAGATAATGTCAAGATTTTTTATCATATTCTCTTACAAACGAGAAAAATGTAGCTTGTATTATATGTTTGCTTTCTATCCTTAATAATCCCCCCCCCCCACCCCACCCTCTCTCCCACCCCATTCCCTCTCCCTCCCCCTCCATCCCTCCCCATCCCTCCCTCCCTCCACAAAGAACCCTCTCTCAGAACCTCTGGTACCGGATGAGGACCAACAACGATGATGGAGAAATGGCCCCAGTCACCCAAGTTGATGTGTTGGGGCCGCTTGTTTGCGCCCTCTCTTGGTCCTTTAGTGCTCAGTTATGGCCCAGTTACAGCCCCTGTTTCAGCATTAGCTCCCTCTGGCCCACCCGCTAGGCCTTGTTGGTCCAGGGTCAGGTTTGGATCCCCTTTTGACAGTGATGTCGTCTGCTTTTTCCTTCATTAGGAAATTAAAATGTCAGCTGTTGTAATGGTAGTGTGGGGGTTTTTGTGTGTGTGTGTGTGTGTGTTAGTGACTGTGGAGGGTGGTTGATGATGGTGAGTTCATTTTTGTGTGTGGATAGTTTTAGTAGTCCTTGTGTTGTTGGGTGGAGGGAAGTGTGTGTGTGTGTGTAAAATGGTGAACGTGGTATAATTGTAATAATTGATTTTTTTAATTTATTCGTTTCGTTTATTTCAGTTTTTTTTTTTAATCTTGTCAATTCTATTTTTTTGTTTTAATTTGTTGGTGTAAATTATCTGATTAATTAATTTAGTTATTGATCAGTTTGTTGGTTTAAATAAGGTTTATTCATTCGTTAAGCATATAACAAATATAATACATGAAGAACATAATCAGCATAGCAACAACCAAGCGAGTAGCTTATATTGGACTCAAGTACAACGTCATACGGCCTCTGATGAGTTCATAATTTATTTACCACTTTCCTTCGTAATGTATTTGCTTATCTATTTACCTTTACGATTCAGTTACTTGACATTTTTAATATTTCGTATCTAATAAAGATATGTTAGAATTTTTAATATTATTTTAAATTTAATTCTTTTATATCGAGGATAATGGAATAAGCACTTATTTGCTTTTTACATGCAGTCCCCGTGTGTATGCGGTTTTGTAAATTGTCATCTTTGTCAAGAATTGCCGTCGCTACATTTGTTTGATAAATACGCGTTGACGATCTTTTTAGCTGTGACCAATTTAACATGAACGAGTAATTTCTATATCAAAGCTCCCACAACAACACAGTACTGAAATTAATAAATACTAAGATTACAACGAACCGAAAAATAATAGCGTTTACTTATTTTTCGCTTACCCCGTACAGATAAAAGAAATGCTGCTCCAATCGCATTTAAACGAAAGTTTGATGTAAACTTGTTTTATTAGTTTACAACAACGTAGCACCAATACATGAAATGAGTACAAGTCAAGTCAAAAACACTTTAATCATCCCATGAAGGGCAATTACAAACACAAACCCAAAGCAATGCTTACGTGAGTACTGGAACTGTTAAAATGTAAACTTTTTATGTTGTGAAAAAAAAAGAAAGATAAGTGATTCATACTTTGGTTTAAGCAGAATTTCATTAAATCCAAATAACAGCGGGAATACAGAAGTATGAGTACAACAAGCATAAGCTTATAAAGACTATTCTGCACAATGCATCCGCGAAAAAGAGAATGCAGAATTATTTTTGGGTGTTTTAAAATATATTTTTTACAACGTTATATAAATCGAAGGAATATAAACTACATAGCATGTTTATACATATCAAGAAAAGAAAACAAGTAACAAGCAAACAAACGGAAAGAAAATTGCACAAAATTAAAATGATACAAGGCCGGGGTAGATGTATCAAGATAAACACAACCATGCAACAATATAAGTAAAAAAAGCTTTTGGATTAAGTAAAGCAGTTTTTTAAAAAGAAATCAACAATCGCATATGAAATTGTACGATCGCTGTGTCGAATAATACGGGCGGACAAAGATTTACAAGTAGTAGAATTTTCATTATTTTTCCCGAATAATATTTCTTCCTTTAAATTTTGCAATTTTTTTTCTTTATTTGTTTTGTTTTGCTTTTGTTTGGTTGGATTTGGGTGGGTTTTAAAACAAATTCCAATAATTTTCATGAAGAGTGAATAAACTTGAAACGAATCAAATCAAATCAAATGGGAAGAAAAAGTTTAATGCGTCGGCAATTTAATATGAACATAGCGATGCTGTTGTTAATAGCGGTCGTTTGTTGTTTATTTGTGAGTTATTTGTTTATTTGATCATTTATCCTGTCAGTTATATAATAACAACCCCTTCCATTTCTTGTTTTGATTGATACTTTACATTTTAAAAAATATTATTTGAAAGAAGACATCTAATTTTTCATTTATTGCATCAGTTTTTGTGCGTTTGTTTAAATTTTGAGTTTCTAAATATTTTTTTTAAACCAACAACGATAACCAACACAAATTTGTGAATATAGTATACACTTTTTAAAATAAAAATTGAAACGTTTTCTTGTTCGTTTATTTCAGCGAGTGTTTAGTTATTTAGAATAAAATTATTCACCGACACCATTTTCGGGTTACTGGAATATTTTTTGGTGCCTGCCTTGGGTTGGTTCTGCAATGGATTTTATTTATTTATCTTTTATCCAATTATCCCAAAGTCGGCATACTGCTAGCTTAATGGTTGGGGGGAAAAAACACTCGCATACCGATACGCAAAATCGCACTATCGGTGAATTTCGGAACTCTTGCCGCGGAACGAATGATAAATCTATTTATATGTATTTGTTCACGTTTGTATCTATCTTCATTATTTGTTGTTAAAAAATTTCGTTGCAAGTCTAGATTCGTGAAACATTATATTTATGATCTGCGGAAGAGGCATATATTTGTATCGAATTTTATCATTTTTGTTTAAATATTGAATAGACCCGTTGAAATTTGATTTGTTTTTCGTACTGTTGTGTTTGCGTTGTTCGTTATCTTTTTGCTGAGTTACAACAAGACACATGACTGTGTAGTTTATTTTCAAACAATTTAACACTGAAAATAATTCTTTAAACCACTTGCGTC
>CM054158.1:45765280-45767780 GCA_028751875.1 Rapana venosa | reverse complement strand
CAATAATATGATATCGACTCAAATATAAAGTTGGAGAGCGAGAGAGAGAGAGAGAGAGAGAGAGAGAGAGAGAGAGAGAGAGAGAGAGAGAGAGAGAGAGCGTGTGTATGTGTGTGTGTGTGTGTGTGTGTGTGTGTGTGTATCACGCGCGCCTGCATGCTCGTGTGCGCGTGCGTGCACATGTGTAGATCCTTATTAGCATGCTAGCTATCAGTCCCATTGTGTTGGCAAGGGCTGTATGTGTGTGTGTGTGTGTGTGTGTGTGTGTGGTGTGTGTGTGTGTGTGTGTGTGTGTGGTGTTGTACAGAAATTCATTGACGAAAATTAATAATGATTTGTCTTTTATCTATTCAAATGGCACATAGGGGGTCCGGCTGCCTCCAGCTCGCTTTGTGTTGCTGCTCTTCCCTATCACAAAATGTCATATCTTTGTATTTGTCTCCTTGTTTTTCTGTTTGTTTGGGTTGTTGTTTTTGTTTTGGTTTCTCTGTCTGTCTCTCTTTCTGTCTGTCTGCCATCTCTGTCTGTCCTCTCTCTCTCTCTCTCTCTCTCTCTCTCTCTCTCTCTCTCTCTCTCCTCTCTCTCTCTCTCTCTCTCTCTTCTTGTGTCTGTCTGACTCTCTCTCTCCTCTCTCTCTCTCTCTCTCTCTCTCTCTCTCTCTCTGTCTCTTTCTGGAGTTCAGAGCTCTCTCTGTGTGAGTGAGTGAGTGAGTGAGTGTGTGTGTGTGTGTGTGTGTGTGTGTTGTGTGTGTGTGTGTGTGTGTGTGTGTGTGTGTGTGTAAAAGAGTAGGAAAACAAATGCTAGTGCTACGACTGTCGTTGATGTTACTACTACCGCTGATGCTACGAGTACAACACAACTACTGCTACTACTACTACTGCTACAATTACTGCTGCTGCTGCTGCTGCTGCTTCTACTACTACTACTACTACTACTACTACTACTACTACTACTACTACTACTACTACTACTACTACTACTACTACCACTACTGCTGCTGCTGCTGCTGCTACTACTACTACTACTACTACTACTACTACTACTACTACTACTACTACTACTACTACTACTACTACTACTACTGCTGCTGCTGCTACTACTACTACTACTACTACTACTACTACTACTACTACTACCACTACTGCTGCTGCTGCTGCTGCTACTACTACTACTACTACTACTACTACTACTACTACTACTGCTGCTGCTGCTGCTGCTGGTACTGTCATTGGTATTGTTCTCCCGTTTAGTGTGGAAAGAGGGTAGGGGCGTGCTCGTGTACACACACAACACACACACACACACACACACACAATCATACAACACCCCCCCCCCCTCCCACCATCATACACCACACCGCACACACACACCATCACACACACACGCCATCAAACAACACTACCCACCACACTCTACCATACCCCCACAGACGCAAACACTCACACTCACATAATCATATATATTATTATCTACTACACAATACATACGTTCGCTAGCGAAACGACCAACAACACCTAGTCCTCACTCCCCAACCGATACCAATAACAATAAGGATGAGAATGAAAGAATAACGAGCCCAGCATCCTGGGAGGGAGGTGGGGGGGGGGGGGGGCGAGGGCTGCACAATATGCATTGAGGGCTGGCTATTGTCGTCTGCCATTTGTTGCTCATTCTTTGAAGTCTCTGTCACACAGCCCAAGCCTGCCCTGGTTGTTCTGCAAGCGTTCTGCTTTCATGACCTGTGGTCTGGGTGCAGTGAGTGTGTTGGATGGGTGTGTGTGTGTGTGTGTGTTGGATGGGTGTGTGTGTGTGTGTGTTGGATGGGTGTGTGTGTGTGTGTGTGTTGGATGGGTGTGTGTGTGTGTGTGTTGGATGGGTGTGTGTGTGTGTGTGTGTGTGTTGGATGGGTGGGTGCGTGTGTGTGTGTGTTGGATGGGTGTGTGTGTGTGTGTGTGTTGGATGGGTGTGTGTGTGTTGGATGGGTGTGTGTGTGTGTGTGTTGGATGGGTGTGTGTGTGGTGTGTGTTGGATGGGTATGTGTGTGTGTGTTGGATGGGTGTGTGTGTGTGTGTGTGTTGGATGGGTGTGTGTGTGTGTGTTGGATGGGTGGGTGTGTGGGTGGATGGGTGGTGGTGGGTGGTGGCGGGGTTGGGAGGGGGGGTGGTAAGGGGATTTGTTGGTGTGTGTGTGTGTGTGTGTGTGTTTATTTATTTCATTTTTTTATATCGAGGATAATGGGTGTAATGTGTGTGTGTGTGTGATTCAGATTCAGATTCAGATTCAGAATATGTTATTGCCGTTTAAGTCATGTAGACTTATTTGACACAACAAAAACATCAATGTGTGTGTGTGTGTGTGTGTGTGTGTGTGTGTGTGTGTGTGTGTGTGTGTGTGTGTGTGTGTGTGTGTGTGTGTGTGTGTGTGTGTGTTGGGAACAATCTGTAGTTGAAGTTGGAATTGGTTGGGGTTTGTGGGAGTTGGGTTGATTATTTTGGTGGTG
>CM054158.1:45727780-45752780 GCA_028751875.1 Rapana venosa | reverse complement strand
TCCTCCCCCTTCTCTCTCCTCATCCTCCTCCCATCCTCATCCTTCTCATTCTCCTCCTCCTCCTCCTCCTTCTCCCCCTCCTCCCTTCTTCTCCTCATCCTTCTCTTTCCTTTTCCCTCCTCCTCCTCCCCCTCCCATCCTCCTCCTCCTTCTCCTCCTCCTCCTCCTTCTCCTCCTTCTCCCCCTTTTCTCCTCCTCATCCTCCTCCTCCTCCTCCTCATCCTACAGTGCCGGACCTCTGCCCTATACACTGGGCACCATCATCAGCAACAATGCTTCTTCCACCCCACACCCCACCCCCACCCACACCCACACCCCAGCCCACCCCTACCCTACACCCCATGCCGATTTAATCACTCTGGGCCCTAGTGTTTTGACTTGCAAAGCGTGTTGAGGACAGTCATTGGGCCCTGGAATAGACCGCGGTCATCTTCTTTTTTAATACTACTACTACTGGTGGTGACTGGCTTCCATCCCATTGTTGTTTTGGCCAGTGTTGGCATTGGGGAGGAGAGTGGGGAGGGGGGGGGGGAGGGGGGGGGTGGGGGGGGGGGGGGTTTGGGGGGGGGGGGTTAGGGTCTGGCTATCACCACAGCAGCGGGTGGCGGAATGAGGCCTCGTTAACAAGGGGAGCTAGCTAGCTAGCTAGCTGGGAGCCGTCATCTTGTCAGGATGCTCCTGTGTGTCTTCAGATGGGGGTTTTAGGTCGTAGTAAAAGGTTTTTGTCACAGGGCCCGTGAAGGTTTATTTGGGTTTTTGTTGTTGGTGTTTGTTTGTTTGTTGTTGTTAGTTTGGGTGGTGGGGGTGTTTGTTTTTTGTTTTGGTAAAGGTTAGGATTTTTAAAAACACGAAAAATTAAAGTTACGGGTGAAGGTGGTGTTTGTAGTGTATACTAATATGGATTTATAGGGGTTTTTGAAAAGGTGGGATTAATTTTTGCCTCATAACCCGTTTCTGGAAACGTGATTTTATATGTTGATGTTTTTGGTAACGCTAGGTTATGCAGTTGATTAAAACGTATGTCGAGTTACTTCTGGTGTCATGTAAGCATACACGCAAAATCTTCCTGCAAGGAACCCTTTTTAGTAGAACATGTTTAAAAGCTGAACTCTGCGGTTTTGACATGCCGTGTGTGACATAGGCCTAACATGAATGTCTTAGCTTCGTGGGGTTTTTTTGTGGTTCCTAGTCGAAACTCAGACAAGCCATTAAAAAAAAAGGAGGGAGAGAGAGAGAGAGGAAAGTGTGTGTGTGTGTGTGTGTGCTGTGTCTGTCTGTGTGTCTGTGTGTCTGTGCCTGTGTGTGAGATATGACTGGGAGAGGGGTCAGAGTCATCCCTGGTCAGATTTTTCATGGGTGGTGATAATGGTTCAAACCTTTTGTTGTGTGGTGGTCGTGACAGAGTCGAGACCACCACATTCTGGAAACGAGCGCGGTATGTTTTGTTCTTCGGGGGTCCCCAGGGATCGTCTGCTTTCTTTAGGGATCCTGCTCCATGGTCCCCGTTGGTCCCTAATGGTGTCCCTAATGGTCCCTGTAATGGTGCCAGAGTCTGTGGGTGTGGAGATGGGGTGGGTGGGAGCGGTGAAGGAAGATGGATGGAGGTGAGAAGAATGGGATGAATAAAGGCAGCATATGGAGGAGACAGACTCTGTGTGCCGTATGTGTGTGTGTCGTGTGTGTGTGTGTGTGTGTGTGTGTGTGTGTGTGTGTGTGTGTGTGTGTGTGCGTGTGTGTGTGTGTGTGCGTTGTTGTTATTGTTGTTGGTGTGTGCGTGCGGTGTTGTTGTTGGTGTGTGTGTGTGTGCGGTGTTGTTATTGCTGTTGGTATGTGTGTGTGTGTGTGTGGTGTGTGTGTGTTGTGTGTGTGTGTGTGTGTATGTGTGTGTGTGTGGTGTGTGTGTGTGGCCACCCCCTCTCTCTGTCTCTCTGTTTCTCTCTATCTGTTTCTGTCTCTGTCTCTGTCTCTCTCTCTCCCTCTCTCTCTCTCTGTCTTTCTGTCTACGTCGCTTTATCCCTTTGTCTTTGTCTCTCCTCTACCCTACCACCCCCTCAAGTAAAAGTATTTCTGTTTTTAATGTGGGTTTTTTCTTTCTGTAAAAAAAAAAGTAAATCAGTCATGTAACGTCTTTTTTCTGTCATTCATTCGTCCATTTATTTTTTTTTCTTCCTTTAATTTCCCTTTGCTTTACTCTCTGTTTTTCTGTGCAGACACTTATCATTCCCTCTACATTTCAAAATACACAAACTCGCGAGCAAATACAGAAGCAAAGTTTAATTGCGGTATTAGGCTGTGTGTGTGTGTGTTTGTTGTGTGTGTTGTATGTACATGTATGTATGTGTGTGTGTGTGTGTGTATTATGTATGTGTGTTGTGTATGTATGTTTGTGTGTGTGTGTGTGTGGTGTGTGTGTGTGTGTGTTGTGTGTGTGTGTGTGTGTGTGTGTACTATGTGTGGTGTGTACGTATGTGAATGTAACCTTATTTAACTTGCGTGCAGTTTTTAATTGCTGACGTTTTAAGAGAGGGGTGACTGTGAATAATTTTGCCATGAATGCTAAGGCCACTAATGTTCTGCTATTAAATGTGACATTCATAAACCCTTCCAAATGTGACCCCCTCTCTCTCTCTCTCTCTCTCTCTCTCTCTCTGAGCTCTCTCTCTCTCTCTCTCTCTCTCTCTCTCTCTCTCTCTCTTTTTTTCTCTTTCTGCCTCTCTCTCTGTCTCTCTCTGTCTCTGTCTGTTTCTCTTTCTCTCTCATACATATCTTTCTCTCTCTCTGTGAGTGTGAGTATGTGTGTTTGAGTGTGTGTGTGTGTGTTTGTGTCAGAATGTGTATGTGTTGTGTGTTTGTGTCTGAATGTGTATGTGTGTGTGTGAGTGTGTTTGTGTGTGTGTGTGTGTGTGTGTGTGGCTATGTCTGTGTGAAAGAAAGAGAGAGACATATAGACAGACAGACAGACAGACATAGACACAGACAGACAGAGATATAGAGAGAGCGAGAGAGAGAGTTAGCTTTGTTGACCTGGAAGGAAAAGTTGGTTTTTGCTTTTCTTGTTCGTTTTTTGATTGCCTACAGTTTTGTCCTCCTTAGGGACATTGCTTATTTGTTGGGCTCTTTGGCTGTTTTGTTTCTTTGCTTGCTTACTTACTAGGCTAATTTTTTGGTCTTGCGTTTCGCACTTCGATAAGGACAATGGCTTGTGTTAGGAACACCGAAGTCAGCCGACTGCATCTTGTCCTCTCCGAACGCAAAATAAACTATAATTATGATTTGTGTGGTTCAGTTCTGTTTTCTTCCCTTCCTTTACTTACACCTCTCTTCGTAGCTTATTCTCATTTTTTTCTCTTTCTCACTCTGCTCCATTCTCAGTCACCATTGTTCTAACTTTGCCTAACTTTTTTTTCGTTCTCTTATTCTCAATCTGCTTGATTCTTACTGGGTTTTGTTGTCATATTTTTTTCCCGCTTCTTATTTTTTCCGGTTCCTAGTTTTTCTTATTCTCACTCTACCCAGTTCTCGTAGTTTGTTTTTGTTTCTGAAATGAGTGTCCTGGTTGGTTTAATCCCAGAAATAAACCCTGATGTCAAGAGATATTTTCGTGGCTTTATTTTCGCGATGACAAATGGACTCGAAAATGAAACGGACATGGACCTAAGCCTTAACATAATAAACGCATAAACAAGCGCGCAGGCACACACACACACACACACACACACACACACACACACACACACACACACACACACACACTACACACTCACACACACACACACGTACACACACACACTGACGTACACACACACACACACACACACACGTACACACACACACACACACACACACACACACACACACACACACACACACACACACACTTTCCTCAGAAATTGGCGAGAAACAATTCCCTTGCCTTCATAAATTCTTTCCAGTTGCACACAAAACTTCATTTTAGCGTCTCATCAGAAAGACTAGCACCCAGACCACCACTCACTGTGTGTGTGAGTGTAGTGGGGAACGGAGGTTAATCTGACTCAGACAGGACTAGAACCTGCGACCTTTAGCCATCAATACAGATGTACGTGCCTTTCCCCTCAACCACCACCACCAACCCACCAAAGTGATGTATGACAAAAGTCCTCATCATTTTATACCGCCGTTACGCCCCTGATTCCATTGATCGTTAAAGCAGGGTAGGGAGAAGAGAGGGGTGAGACCCCCTCCTCCCCCCTCCCCCCCCCCCCCCTCTCTCTTTCTCTCCTTCCCTCCCTCACACTCTCTCCTCTCACTCGCTCTCTCGCTCCTCCTCCCCTCTCTCTCCCCCTCTTTCTCTCTCGCTTTCTCTTCCTCCCCCGGTCTCTCCCCCCTTTCTCTCTCTTCTCTCCTCTCCTCCTCTCTCTCTCTCCCTCCCCTCTCTCTCTCTCTCCTCTCTCTCCCTCTCCCTCCCTCCCTCTGTCTCTCCCCCTCTCTCTCCCTCTCCCTCCTAGCTCTCCTCTCTCTCTCTCTCTCTCTCTCCTCCTCTCTCTCTCTCTCTCCTCTCTCTCTCTCTCTCTCTCGCCCCCCCCCCTTCTCTCTCTCCATCTCCCTCTTCCGCTCTCCGCCTCCCTCTCTCTTTCTCTCTCTCTCTCAATAAAAAAATGAATTTGTTTTCAGGTACCAGTGTGAAGTGATGTATTGGACAAAGCCGTGTGGCGTTATTCAGCGGCTGTAGCTTGGTAGTGGTGATAGTGATGGTGGTGGTGATTGTGGTGGTTAGTGGGTTGGAGGTTTGTGTGGGGTTGTGTGTGTGTGCGCGCGCGCGCGCGCTAGAGAGAGAGAGAGAGAGAGAGAGAGAGAGAAGAGGGTGTGTGTGTGAGTTAGAGAGAGAGTGTGAGTGTGTGAGGGAGAGTGAAAGAGAGACAATGTGTTGTGTGTGTGAGAATATATGTGTGCGTATGACAATGTATGTGTGTGTCTGTGTATTTTATCTATTTATTTATTCTTTTATTTCGAGGTTAATGGAATAGCATTCATCTGCTGTTTTTTTTTACATCCAGACCCCGTGCGTATGCAGCTTTGTAAATTTTGTCATCCGTTCCCACCGGCACACAATGGCCTACTCTTTCGAAAAACGGAACAGGATTTAACGTGTGCGCAAGATGTTCTGCGCGCGTTCCCACACGGGGCCTCGTTTATAGTCTCATCCGAAGAAGTGTGTGCGTGTGTGTGCAAGAGAGAGAGGGAGAGAGAGAGAGAGAGAGAGAGAGAGAGAGAGAGAGAGAGAGAGAGAGAGAGAGTGTGTGTGTGCGTGCGAGAGAGAAAGAGAGAGAGAGTGTGTGTGTGTGTGACAATGACAATGACAAATTCTTTTATTTCGAGGATAATGAATAAGCACACATGTGCTTTTTTACATCCAGTCCCCGCCCGTTAGGGATACATCTTAATAAGAGAGAGAGAGAGAGAGCGCCTGTGTGTGTGTGTGTGTGTGTGTGTGTGTGTGTGTGTGTGTGTGTGTGTGTGGTGTGATGTGTGGGGGGTGTGTGTGTGTGATGTGTGGTGTGTGTGGAGGTGTGTGAGTGTGTGTGTGAGAGAGAGAGGAGCGTGTGTGTGTGTGTGTGTGTGTGGTGTGTGTGTGTGTTGTGTGGTGTGGGGGGTGGGGGGTCGTTATTTATCACCTGGGCAAGGTCATCAACCTGGCAAGAGCCTGACGCCCTGACACTGCCTACTACTGCTGGCGACACTGCCACACCAACCCTACGTAGCCACCCACCTTCACCACCACCACCATCACCACCACTACCACTACCACCATCACCACCACCGTCACCACCATCACCATCACCACCACCGTCACCACCACCACCATCACCACCATTACCACCACCACCATCACAACCATCACCATCACTTCACCACCATCACTACCACCACCACTACCACCACCACCATCACACCACCACCATCACTTCACCACCACCATCACCACCACCACCACCACCACTTCACCACCACCACCATCACCACCACCACCATCACACCACCACCACCATCACCACCATCACACCACCATCACCACCACCATCACCACCATCACCACCACCATCACCACCACCACTATCACACCACCACCACCATCACCACCATCACCATCACCACCACCATCACCACCACCACCACACCACCCACCACTCACTTCACCACCACCACCATCACCACCATCACCACCACCATCACCACCACCACCATCACACCACCACCACTACCACCACCATCACACACCACCACCACCACATCACACCACCACCACCATCACTACCACAACCATCACACCACCACCACCATCACACCACCACCACCATCACTACCACCACCATCACCACCACCACCACCACCACTTCACCACCACCACCATCACACCACCACCACCATCACACCACCACCATCACCACCACCACCACCACCACTTCACCACCACCACCATCACCCACCACCATCACCACCATCACCACCACCATACACCACCACCACTATCACACCACCACCACCATCACCACCATCACCATCACCACCACCATCACCACCACCACCAACCACCACTTCACACCACCCCACATCCACCACCACCACCATCACACCACCACCACCATCACCACCATCACCACCACCATCACCACCACCATCACCACCATCACCACCACCATCACCACCACCAACTATCACACCACACCATCACCACCACCATCACCACACACCACCATGACAACCGCCACCACCATCACCCACCATCACCACCACCATCACCACCACCATCACCACCACCACCACCACCATCACACCACCACCAACCACCACCACCACCACCACCACCACACCACCACCACCACCACCACCATCACTACCACCACCACCACCATCACCACCACCACCACCACCACCATCACCACCACCATCACCACCACCACCATGACACCACCACACCATCACACCGCCACCACCATCACCACCATCACCACCACCATACACCACCACCATCACCACCACCACCACCACCATCACCACCACCACCACCACCATCACCACCACCACCACCACCACCACCACACACCACCACCACCACCACCACCACCATCACTACCACCACCACCATCACACCATTAGGCCTACACCAACCTTCCCCTACCACCGCTGACTTAGACTGAGACTGTCTTGATGCAGTGAGAGAGAGAGAGAGAGGGGGGGGGGGGGGGGGCTGGGGGGGGGGAGAGGGGGGAGAGGGAGAGAGAGAGGGGGAGAGGGGAGGGAGGGAGAGAGAGGAGGGTTGAGGGAGAGACAATGGGCGAGAGAGGGGGGAGTTTTAGTTAAGTTTATTCTTTTATATCGAGGATAATGTAATAAGCACTTATGAGCGTTTTTTGTTTTTTTACATCCTGTCCCCCGTGTGTGTGCGGTTTTGTAAATTCTTCTGTCATCTGTTCCCACGGCACATAATGGCCTGCCTACTCTTACGAAAAGCGGAAGAGGATTTAACGTGTGCGCAAGAGGGAGAATGGAATGAAGAGGGAGGGAGAATGGAATGAAGAAGAGATAATGAGAGAGAGAGTGGGATTGAGGGAGAGAGAGAGAGACAGACAGAGGGGGAGAGAGAGTATGAAAGGAACAGACAGACAGACAGACAGAGAGAATGTGACAGAAACACACACACATACATACAGAGAGAGAGAAGAAGATTTAAAGTTGCCATAATGATACAAATTTGGAGAGAGAGGTATGCAAAATTAATAGGAAGTAAAAGAAACAACAGTGAAGAGAATGAAGTCAGTATCAACGTTAACTCACAATGTGGAAAAATGCCCCCCCCCCCCCCCCCCACCCTTAAAACAGACAAATCTGCAGAGACTCGAACCCAAGACCTCTGCTACTGTCAAACCACGAGTAAAAACCTCTAACCACAAGGCCACTCTGCCCCCCAAGACCGTGCTACCTACCAGATGACTTTCCACACGAACTATCCCGTATCACAAAACTAGGTAGCACTTCTAGAGAACTGCTGTGACTTGAATTTATGTCCCAGCGGAGATTTTCGGTGTGTGGGGACTGCGCTCTATACATGAGAAGCTTCTGAAACACAGGAGCGTAGGGAATCAAGGCAAAGGACTTGCTGCGGCCAAACAGTGTTCTATTCTATCACCATGCTACCGCTAGGCGGCAAGCTGAAAGCCACTTGGCTGCACGAAGTGTATGATGAGCCATTCATGGACTGGCAGCTCGGCATCACCGACCATGAGAAATGGACTCTGGCTGTCACAGCCAAAGACCCTTAACTCGTCCTCCCCTTGTCAGCGAGTTGTCGGTCTTGACAATCATTTGCAGACCATTTCAGGGGAGAGGAGGCTGGAAAGGCGCCGGAGACTGAAGGGTCGTGTGGAATATTGGTTAGAAATGGCTTGACGACCATTCATCGGTGCGGATGTAGTTCTGAATCTGTCTGACTGAATGAGAGTTGTATTGCATATCGTGAAAAAGACACGTTTTGCTTTGGTTAAGAGTTTTGTCCTAAAACTTTCTGTGGAACAATGTAACAAACATTGTGTGTGTGTATATATATATATATATATATATATATATATATATATATATATATATATATATATATTGTATATAGTGGACAAAATCATTTCACCCAATACAATCCAGTAACGCTGTTTATAGACGCTGACCACAGCGGTCATATCCTCACTTTATCAATAATTTAAACATCATGTCCAAAACTAACTATAACTATATACGGGTTGTTTGCTTTGTGTTTTGTTCCTGGGCTAGAGCTCCGAGGTTCACCAACGGTGAGATTTTGCGCACGAGACCGTTTTAACCCACCACTAAGGTAGCCACATTCCGACTTCGGGAATGTATATTACAAATTTAAACCAAGTCTCCTGTCACTTTTCCTATCAACACCCTAACCAACGGTAAGGGACAACCCAGGAGGGTCGGTCTTCCTGGTTAAGTGGAGGTGTTTTGAGATGAGTGTTAAAAAAATACAGCAGTGAACTCACGGTTGCAGAGAAAGGGAGCTGGCCTTTGGAAGCAGCGATGCTGGAAGTTTTGAATTCTCTGTGAAGGGAGGGGTTGCAGTCACCCAGCGTCACAGAGCAGTGCCAGACTTGTCTGTCTGTCTGTCTGTCTGAATCCTGGCTTGCTGTGTTGGCTGGCTGCTGCTGTTGCTGCTGCTGCTTCTCTCCCGCCCCTGTACTGTGTTTGTTTGCATACATGGGCCAAGTTGTGGGCTGGCGGAGTAGAGAAGAGAGAGTGAAGGAGTTTGGGCCGTGAACAGAAAAATACACACACTGATCGGAGTCTGCCAATTCCTTTACTTACTAACTGTGCATGATGTACATGTGGAAAGCAAGTTCTTGTAGAAGTGAGCGTGTATATATATATATATATATATATATATATATATAATATATATATATATATATATTTGTATGTATGTATATATATATATTTAATGTACGGAATTTATATAGCGCTGAATCTTGTAAAGCAATAAATCAAAGCGCTCTTTTTTCTTTTTTTTCCCTGAGGACAATGGAATAAGTACTCATGTGCTTTTTTTTTACATCCAGACCCCGTGTGTATGCGGTTTTGTAAATTTTGTCATCTGTTCCCACCGGCACACAATGGCCTACTCTTTCGAAAAGCGGAACAGGATTTAACGTGTGCGCAAGATGTTCTGCATGCGTTCGCACACGGGGCCTCGGTTTATAGTACTCATCCGAAGACATTTAAGAGAGAGAGAGAGAGAGAGACGAGAGAGAGAGAGAGAGACGAGAGAGAGAGAGAGAGACGAGAGAAAGAGAGAGAGAAACACACAACAAAAAACACACTACACACACACACACACACACACACACACACACACACACACACACACACACCACAACACAAGGAACTGTCTGAGACAGAGGATGGTACTAATTCAAAAACTTCATTGAGTGAAAGATGTAAAGTAATCATCAATGTTTTGGGCTGAATTCATTTGAAGTTGCTAAAAATTCAACGGCACTCCATTGTGACAAAATTTTGTTTAACAAACATTTCTTCTTCGTCGTCGAACGCTTATGCAGCAACTATTGTTGTCTGTTATATGAGCGAAAATGCGTCACGCTGCCGTTAAGCGCCTGACAAGTCAGGCCCAGCGCATCCGTAATTAACATTATTATAATTATGGTGATATTCGATAAATGTATGTGTTTTCTCTGTAGTCGCAACATGTCTTCGATGTGATTGTTTGTGGCTTTGCGTTTGAACGGAAATAATCCACGATTAGTTTTTGGAAAACCTGTGATAAAGAGCATCTTTTCTTTACCTGCCCGAATTCCAGGTTTACTTGCAGTTAGAAGTTGAACAGACTAGTTCATCTGGTGATTTGAGGCGTAAATTGTAATGCGTACATTGTTTTTCAGGTTTTACCATAGTTGACTGCGATTTTATCTCTTTTTGTGTGTGCCTGTTTTTTTGCTTGGTCATCTATAGCTGACAGATATAGGGTGTATTGGTCTTCACGTAGAAGAAGACTGGTGGAAATAGAATTCACACACCCACACAAACACACGCATGCACGCATGCATGCACGCGCACACACACACAACACACACACACATACGAACACACACACACACACACACACACACACACACACACACACCACACACACACACACACACACAACCCCACACGAACACACACACACACACACACACACACACATACTGACCAAAATCTTTTCTTCCCCATGATCATTCCAGATATCACAATGACAAGAACTGCGTTGATATCATTACCGAAAATGAAACACAACAAAAATCCTGACACAACACCTAGTCAACGAGTACTTGCATTGTTGCTGCTTCTGCTGCTGCTGCTGCTGCTGCTGTTGATGCTACCTACTACTCACCTTTTGACATTATAACCAAACTCTAACGAACAATATGCATCAAACAAACAAACAAACAAACAACAAACAAGCAAACAAACAAGCCAGCAACCTAGCATCTCACTGGCGTGGCGGCGGCGGTGGGTGTTGTGCCAACAGCCAGGCCTGGGCTGTGCCATTCCATGCCAAAAAGGCTGATGAAGACAGGATGCTGTGTCATTAGGGGGAGTGGGGGCCCCGGAGGGGGGAGCTGTCACAGATAGGAAATGATGCCGGGGCCCCCGCACACAGCGGCCTTGTCTGTCACCTCGCCCTTTTGAGCTCCCCTCCCTCCCTCCATCCCTCCTTCCTTCCATCACTCCGTCCATCTTCCTCACACAACTGCAGGCTTTGATTCTTCTTCTTCCTCCTCCTCCTCCTCCTCCTCCTCCTCCTCCTCCTCCTCCTCCTCCTCCTCCTTCTTCTCCTCCTTCTCTTTCCTCCTCCTCCACACAACTGCAGGCTTTGTCCTCGCGTCTCACCATCTTCTTCACTACTAAGGCCGACAACCACCACCACCACCACCCACCACCCACCACTACCACCACCACCACCACCACCACCCCTGCAGTTCAAGACCCTACCGCCAGGGAGCCAGCGAGCGCTGACAAGAACCGGAACTCTTCTGCTCTTCCGACAAGAGAGTCCCCGGATGTGGCCTGTTTCTCTTATCTCCCTTTAGCCTTTGGAGTCCTTGGTGCTGGGGAGTCTGGGGTTGGGCAGGGTGGCTAGGAAGGAGGAAGAGGAGGACTGGTCTTCTCAGAGACTTTTGCAAAAGGGACAAGCAAGACAGGGGGCCAGCAGCAGCAGCCTAGCGGATGCGCTTAATTCATCTTCTTTGATTAAGGAGGAGAGTCTGTGTGACCGAACCTTGGGAAAAAAAAGAAAAAAAAAAGAAAAAACACAAAACCACCAAGAAAACGAGAGAGAGAGAGAGAGAGAGAGAGAGAGAGAGAGAGAGAGAGAGAGGATGTTTCACGAGCAAATGAGGAGGGAGGAGGGTGGTGGGGTGTCAAGACGTCAAGAGTCCTAGTCTCTCCCTCTGTGTCTCTCTCTCTCTCTGTCTGTCTCTCTCTTTCTCTCTCTTTCCTCTCTCTCTCTCTCTCTCTCTCTCTGTCTGTCTGTCTCTTCCTCTCTCTCTCTCTCTGTCTCTCTCTCCCTCTCTCTCTTCCCTCTCTCCTCTCTCCTCTCTTTCCCCCTCTCTCTCTCTCTCTCGCTCTCTCTCTCTTTCTCTCGCCTCTCTCTCTCTCCCTCTCTCTTTCCCCCCCCCCCCCCTCTCTCTCTCTCTCTCTTTCCCCCTCTCTCTCTCTCACGGTCCCTGTTATTTTCTTTGGCTGAGGGGACGAGTAGCCCACTGGCGTGCAAGCGTCTCCTGTTGACAAGCCATGGTCACTAATTAGCGCCACGCACGCGCCTGCCTGCCTGTCTGCCTGCCTGCCTGCCTGCCTGTCTGCCTGCCTGCCTGCAGTCTGCCTGCCTGCAGTTTGGTTTTTTTTTAAAAACCCTCCTCCTCCTCCTTCTTCTTCTTCTTTCTTCTTCTTCTTCTTCTTTTTCTTCTTCTTCTTCTTCTTCTTCTTCTTTTCTCTTCTTCTCTTCTTCTTTCATCATCATCTTCTTCTTCATCTTCTTGTTCTTCTTCTTCTTCTTCTTCTTCTTCATCTTCTTCTTCATCTTCTTCTTCTTCTTCTTCTCTAACTGCTGTGCTCTGACCGTGGGATCCGATACAATGGTGATGAAACACTACCCTCACCTGACCTGTCCTGTCCTGTAGTCTGGGGTGTTGTGTGTCGGTCCGTTAGAGATCATGCGGGTGTTGTCCGGGCTCTTTTCTCTCTTGCTTCTTTCTCCAGGTGCTTTAGGTTTCAAGGCTCGATCCAGTATTGGGTTGGACTGTCCGTCTGCTTTTTTTTCGCTGGTTCATTTGGGTTGTACTGAAATTGAAATTTTTGGGGGCGAGGGGGTTTCAATTACGTGAAAATCTTGGGGTGTGAGTTTTCTTTGAATTAGTCAAGTCTGATGTGTGAGTTTTGTTTTAATTACGTGAAGATTGCGTGGGAATTAGGTGGGGTGGGTGAGTGGGTGGTGGTGGTGGTGGGGGAGGTGGAATGATGGTGGTGTTGGGTTTGTGGTGTGTGGTATGGATGGTTGGGGGGGGGGGGGGTGATGTGTTTGTGGTGTGTCTGCTGTTGAAGGACTAGCTTTGTTTTTCATGCTATCGCTACGTTAATGTAGAAAATTAGGCTTATCTCTATTCCAACAATTTTTAAAAAATCTATTTCTTTCAAGTTTCTGTATTCCTTTTGTATACGCTCCCTCGGGTGTTTTGGAAATAAATCTAAAATCTAAAATCTTGCAAATCAGTCAAGTTCACATGAAACAGATGTCAAGCTGTCTTTCTCCGATTCACAACCGTTCTTTGTGGCTGGCAATGTCGACATATTTCTGCTCGAATATTAGGTATCCCCTTACTTCCAGAGACAATCACTTTCTTGTTAAACCCTCGTCAATGAACCATTCACCAACCAAGTAGATTTTTTCTCCGAAAAGAAAACCCAGACTCTTATCAATGTTCTTTTTTTTTTTTTTTTTTTGTACATCACCCATATGCCAAACCAGCCGTGAAAAGCAAGCGAATGTTATGTCAGTTGGAAGCTTGCAGAAATAAATTCAGAGAAGGAGTGGGAGGGGTGGGGATAAGGAGGAAGTTTTCGGATATCCTGTACAGGCGCTTGAAGCTGGCATCATTTATAGAATAGAAGGTGTTTGAGTGTAAGCTTCTCTAACAGTCGATCCTCTGTCAGTACAGGCGCTTGAAGTTGGCATGATTCATGGAATAGAAGGTTTTTGAGTAGTAAGCTTCTCTAACAGTTACCTCTGTCAGTACAGGCGCTTGAAGCTAACATCATTCATAGAATAGAAGGTGTGTGAGTATAAGCTTCTCTCACAGTTAGCGTTCTGTCAGTACAGGCACTTGAAGTTGGCATGATTCATAGAATAGAAGGTGTGTGAGTGCAAGCTTCCCTCACAGTCAGCGCTCTGCCAGAGTTATGAAGGATTGGCGGCAAAGGCCAGCCTTTAGTTTTCCAACTGCAGGTGGCATTGTTTGTGGCGACAGCCGTGCGAGTGTGGACAAGAGAGAGGTGTAAATTAACGTGCATTTCATAATGCCGCCACAACCAGGGTTTTTTTTAACACAGCGCACATACACACACACACACACACACACACACACACAGAGACAGAGGAGGCCTTTGAATGGGGCCCCTTGGCTGTGCGGTTTCTAAAGAGTTAATCAATAACTTGTGTTTTGGCCCTGCAGAAATGTCAAAACGTTTTTATTGGGAAGAAATAATTGCTGTCTGTGTTGTGTTTGTCATTTGTCTGTCATGTGTCCTATCTTAGTTTCGTCTCGTTTTTGTCTGTCTCTATCGTGATCTGTCGTCTCATGTCTTCTCTTATTAATCCAACCCGTGAAAAATTTTTGTATTACTGGAAGGAAAATGCACCATCTTTAATCGGTCCGGAAGGTCTTAGCTAATGGTATTCATCGAAGCACGGTATGGTAACTCTTATCGTAAGCTGAAGTAAGGGTGAATTTGAGTTCGAATGAAGTGTTGATGAGGTAGTCAACGGTAACTCGAGTATATAGGGTGAAGAGATATTATGAGAAGTGTTAGTAAGCTTATCATACCGTTAGCGTTGCAATGGAGTTGAAGAGGATATTATAGAAAGAGTGTGGAGAGCTCTCAGCAGTGAGGCTGAGAGTATGAAGGATTGGCGGAAAGGCCAGGCTTAGTTTAAAGAGGTGGATTTTTGGGGAAACGGGATGGTTGGAAGAGAGAGGAGAGAGAGAGGCATTATAGAGACGCAAAGGTTTTGAGAAGAGAGACACATACAAGAGACAACACGAGAGACTATAGGGAGAGCTGAAGGGGACGGGGGGTAGAAGAGAGTTAGAGAAGACGGTTGGAGCGAGAGAAAAGATAGGAGAGAAATAATGCAGATGTTTGGGAGAGAGAGAGAGAGTGGGGGTGAGAGGGTGGAGGGACGAGTGGTGTGGGTGCTGAGGAATTTGGAGGAGAGAGAGAGATTAGGATGAAATGAGCACCACGTTGGGAGAAGAGAGAGATAGTGAGAGGAAGGAGAGTGAAGAGGGAGGGGAGAGGAGGAGGAAGAAGAAAGGGGAAGGGAGAGGAGAGAGAGAGAGAGGAGAGAGGAGAGAGAGAGAGAGAGAGAGGAGAGAGAGAAAGAAGATGAGAAGACGGGATGGTTGGGAGAGAGAGAGGAGGGGGGGGGGGGGGGGGGGGGGGGGGGGGGGGGGGGGGGGGGGGGGAGGGGGGGGGAGCGAACGAGAGGCGCAGCAACAAGGGAGACAGACAGTTATGAAAAGTCGGAAATGTAAGAGTGTTGTTTCCCCTCCTCTCCCTCCCCACCCCCCCCCCCCCCCATCCCCACCCCACCCCCACCCCACTCGCTCTCACTTACCCTTCACCCCCACCCACTATTTGCAAAACAAACGGAGTAAAGCCCAGACATCATTGCAGACTAGTTTTGCTTCAGTCCCACCCCCCCACACCCCCCACCCTCTATCTATCAGCTTTCTCTCCCTTTTTTCCTCCCCCCCCCCCCCTCCTTTTTTTGGGGCTGCTTTCTCTCCCCTTTCCTTGCATTCTTGTCACTTTGGGTATAGTAGTAAGTACGCTGATTTTCGTGAGGGGAACCAGTTACACAAACTGAGTGATTGTTTCAGACGGGATTTGGCTGAGAGACTGTCATTTTTGGAGTGTATGACGAATTAGAAACAGGCAAAGGTAGTCTGCTACAAAGTCTTAGTGTCAATGATATATTTGAAGTCGTGAAGGAACTACATTTTGTGAGTGGTGTTGTGGTTTTACGTAAGTATGTGGTAATTGATAACCAACACCCCTGCCCATAAAAAAAGGTTTTCGACGAATTTTCTGGGGTTTCTTTTCTTACCATTCTTGAAGAAAAGAGTGGCAGGGGAGAGAAACGAAGCGAAGGCTATCGAGAGGATTTTTATGTAAACTGGAGATTATTGTGAGATAAGAAAAAATCCGCAACAAAAAAAACTTCTGAGAGTTCCAAAACAGAAAAGACAAATCAACAAGATTTATAGAAAGGGGTGAACATTTTCGATGCAGTGATGATAAAACAACTAAAAAACCAAAAACTAAACTGTTCAAAGTTTAAATTTAAAAAAAAAAAAAGCATCTGACAAAGCATCTAAAAGAGCATCTAACATTATTTCATAGATTATAACAACAAACAGCTAAAAAACAGTGAGTATGACCTGATCATATTGGTGGAACTTGGTACTTTGATACCAGAATAGAAATGCCTGCTTCTCGTTGATCTGCCGTCAAACACAGAGCAAGCCTTGTGTCCAAAGTGCCACCAAGTGCATCAGATATCCGCTCGCAGAGGGTGGGTTGCACTGGGCTGTAGTTCTTACTGGCACTGGCAATAATGGCCACGCCTGTCTGTATAACTTTGCCAGTCCCAGTGCTTGTCTTTGCTCTTTATCTCACCAACACCCGGGCAATACCTGGGGAAATCTAGATGCAACAGTGGCATATTATTTCACCGGCGAAAATTAAACAGTCCGCGGCTTTCCCCAAGAACACACGATACAGTCTGTATCGTATAAAAAAAAAAAATAAAATAATAACGTCCGTTCACTCGCTTCATTGGAATAATATTTTTCTTGTGTCAGAAGATCGTACTTTGAGAGGTGGATGATGCGGTAAGAGGAATCTGGTACGACTTATTCCTCAGCATCTTGAGAAAGCTGACTGTGGGTGTATATAGAGTTGAGTGAAAAGACTTCTGTTGGATCAGAGAACGCTTAAAGTGTGTGAAGAAGGGTTCTTCTGCCTCTAACAAAATAACCGCACCGCGCCGCCGGAAGTGCGTCATAGCAGCAGGTGCTAATCTGAAACACCCAAGAAAGATGGTGGCAGGATGTTTAGACGTTCACCCGCCTAACAAGTCAACCGTGAGGTTCTGGGTTCCATTTCATAGCCTTTGCCCTTTCTTTCCAGTTTGACTGAAAAAAAATCGATTTGAATGTCAAAGTCAAAGTCAAAATCCTTCGGATGAGACTATAAACCGAGGCCCGTGTGCGAAAGCACGCAGAACATCTTGCGCGCACACGTTAAAAACCCGCCCCGCCTTTCGGAAGAGAAGGCCATTTCGTGCTGGTACCGAACTGATGGAAAGTTTCAAAAACGCCCGCACACAGGTGTCGTATGTATTGAGACACCATCCCTGAAGTCGGAATGCGGATACCTAAATGATGTGGAGGGTGGAGGGAGGGAAAACGGTTGCATACGCAACAATCTCACCATTAATTTTGGGAAACTCTCTAGCCGAGGAACGAAAATTCCCCGAAGTGAGAATACGGATACCTTCATGGTGGGTATAGACTGTCGCATACACCAAAATCTCACCATTTCATGAACCTCGGGAATCTCTAGCTGAGGAAAGCAACACACAGACACACAGCCCACACACACAGACCACACACACACCAACACACACACACACACACACACACACCACACACACACCACACACACACACATACACACACATACACAGCACGCACACGCACACACACACACACAACACCCCACACACCACACACACACACACACACACACACAAAACACCGCAATCTGACTGCCCCGGGGTGTTCGATTCCCGTTCGAGGGGATATTTTCCCCTTGAGTTAACATCAGTACAGACTCCACTCTCCCCTCAAAAGTCTTTCGGATGAGACTATAAACCAAGGCCCCGTGTGCGAACGCACGCAGAACATCTTGCGCACACGTTAAATCCTGTTCCGCCTTTCGTAAGAGTAGGCCATTGTGTGCCGGTGGGAACAGATGACAGAATTGACAAAAACCGCATACTCACGGGGGACTTGATGTAAAAAATTTAAAAAAAAGCACATAAGTGCTTATTCCATTATCCTCGATATAAAAGAATATAAAAGAAAAAAATATTTTTTAAAATGAATGTAAAAAACCAACACCACACACACACAGATTTTTTTTTTTTTTTGCGTGTGTGTGGCCTCAGTTGCATGCAGGTCACGGAACACCATAGTTTTTTGTTGTTGTTGTTTTTTTTTGGGGGGGGCGATGTTCAACACAACACACACACACACATACACACACACACACACAGATCACCAGACAAACTCCCCACCACCCCGTGTAACTCACTCTTTAACCCTTGCCCTCCCTTCCCACTTGTTCGCAGGGCACAGCGGCGTCAACCAACTGGGCGGGGTCTTCGTCAACGGGCGGCCGCTGCCGGACTCCACGCGCCAGCGGATCGTGGAGCTGGCCCACTCGGGCGCCAGACCCTGCGACATTTCGCGCATCCTGCAGGTCTCCAACGGCTGCGTCTCCAAGATCCTGGGCCGCTACTACGAGACGGGCTCGATCCGGCCGCGGGCCATCGGGGGCAGCAAGCCGCGGGTAGCCACCTGCGACGTGGTGTCCCGCATCGCCCAGTACAAGCGCGAGTGTCCGTCCATCTTCGCCTGGGAGATCCGCGACCGTCTGCTGTCGGAAGGCATCTGCAACCAGGAGAACATCCCCAGTGTGAGTTTGGGTGTGGGGGTGGGAAGGGTGGGGAGGGTGGGGGGTTTGGGGTGGGGGGGGGGGGGGGGGGGGGGAGGGTTGTTTTGTGTGTGTGTGTTTTTTTCTTGGGGGTGGGGTGGTTGTGTGTGTGTGTTCTTTTGTTGTGTTTTGTGTTTAATGTAATGTATGGAATTTATATTTTCTTTGTTTTGTGTGTTGTTTCTTTGTTTTGCTGTGGTTTTTTTCTGTTCTGTTTTGCTGTTCTTTTCTTTTCTGTTCTGTTCTGTTCTTTTCTGTTCTTTTCTTTTCTGTTCTTTTCTTTTCTGTTCTTTTCTTTTGTTTTTCTGTTCTTTCTTTTCTTCTTTCTTCACGTTCTTTCTTTATTCTTTCTGTTCTATTATTTCTTCTCTTCTTTCTTTACGTTCTTTACTGTTCTTTCTTTTCTTCTTTCTTCACGTTCTTTCTTTATTCTCTCGTGTTCTATATTTCTTCTCTTCTTCTTTACGTTCTTTTCTGTTCTATTATTTCTTCTCTTCTTTCTTTACGTTCTTTTTCTGTTCTATTATTTCTTCTCTTCTTTCTTTACGTTCTTTTCTGTTCTATTATTTCTTCTCTTCTTTCTTTACGTTCTTTTCTGTTCTATTATTTCTTCTCTTCTTTCTTTACGTTCTTTACTGTTCTTTCTTTTCTTCTTTCTTCACGTTCTTTCTTTATTCTTTCTGTTCTATTATTTCTTTCTCTTCTTTCTTTACGTTCTTTTCTGTTCTATTATTTCTTCTCTTCTTTCTTTACGTTCTTTTCTGTTCTATTATTTCTTCTCTTCTTTCTTTACGTTCTTTTCTGTTCTATTATTTCTTCTCTTCTTTCTTTACGTTCTTTTCTGTTCTATTATTTCTTCTCTTCTTTCTTTACGTTCTTTACTGTTCTTTCTTTTCTTCTTTCAGTCTGCTCTTTCTTCTTCTGTCTGTCTGTCTGTCTGTCTGTCTGTCTGTCTGTCTGTCTGTCTGTCTGTCTGTCTGTCTCCTCTCTCTCTCTCTCTCTCTCTCCTCTCTCTCTCTCTCTCTCCCCCCTGTAAGTGTGTGTGTGTTGTGTGTGTCTGTCTGTCTGTCCGCTCTTGTATTGAAAGTGTATTCACTATGTGATATTAGAAGAGGGGTGTGTGTGTGTGATGGTGTGTGTGTAGTGTGTGATGGTATGGTGTGTGATAGAGTGTGTGTATGTATAGTGTGTGTGATGGTGTGTGTGATGTGTGTGTGATGATATGTTTGTGTGTGTGATGTGGTGTGTGTGTATGTATAGTGTGTGTGTATGTTTAGTGTGTGTAATGGTATGTGTATAGTGTGTGAGATGTGTGTGTGTGATGTGTGATGTGATGTGTATATATAGTGTGTGTGTATGTATAGTGTGTGTATAGTGTGTGTGATGGTATGTGTATAGTGTGTGTGATGGTATGTGTATAGTGTGTGTGATGTGTGTGTGTGATGATGTGTGTGTGTGAAGGCAGGGTTGACAATGTGTGTGTGTGGGGGGGGGGGGGTAGGTGGGGAGGGGGGAGGGTGGTGGTGGAGGAGTTGTGTGTTGGCGTCTTCATGCAAGATTAAGTGACAGTCCCTGACTCTGACCCCTCGCCACTATTTGTCTCTGCCACTGTGGCACTTACCTCCCCCCCTCCCCCCCCCCCTCTCTCTCTGTCTGTCTCTGTCTCTGTCTCTCTCTCTCTCTTCTTTCTCTGTCTGTCTGTCTGTCTCTCTGTCTCAGCTCTCTCTCTCTCTCTCCTCTCTCTTCTCTCTCGTCTCTCTCTCTCTCTCTCTCCTCTCCTCCTCCTCCCCTCTCCCTCCTCCCTCTCCTCTCCTCTTCTCTTCTCTTCTTTTTTCTCCTCTCCTCTCCTCTCCTCTCCTCTCCTCTCCTCTCCTCTCCTCTCCTCTCCTCTCCTTCCCCTCCCCTCTCCTCTCCCTCTCCCTCTCCTCTCCTCCCCTCCCACCTCTCCTTCTCCTCTCCTCTCCTCCTCCTCTCCTCTCCTCTCCTCTCCTTTCCCCTCCCCTCTCCTCTCCTCTCCTCCCCCCCTCCCCCCTCCTCTATCTCTCCTCTCCCTCCTCTCCTCTCCTCTCCTCTTCCTCTCTCTCCTCTCTCTCTCCCCTCCTCTCTCTCCTCTCTCTCTTCTCTCTATTCTCCTCCCCTCTCCTCTCTCCTCTCCTCTCCCTCCCCTCTCCTTCTCCTCCTTCTCTCCTCTCCCTCTCTCTCTCTCTCTTCTTCTTCTCTCCTCTCTCTCTCTCTCTTCCTCTCTCTCTCTCTCTCTCTCTCTCTCCTCTCTCTCTCTCTCTCTCTCTCTCTCTCTCTCCTCTCCTCTCCTCTCCTCTCCTCTCTCTCTCTTCTCTCTCCTCTCTCTCCTCTCTCTCTCTCTCTCTCCTCTCTCTCTCTCTCTCTCTCCCCTCTCTCTTCTCTTCTCTCCTCTCCTCTCCTCTCCTCTCCTCTCCTCTCTCCCTCTCCCTCCTCTCCTCCCTCCCCTCCCCTCTCCTCTCCTCTCTCTCCCCTCATCCTCCTCTCCCTCCCCTTCCTCCCCTCCTCCCTCTCCTCTCCTCTCCGCTTCTCCTCTCTTCCCATCTCCCCCTCTTCTCTCTCTCGTCTCTCTCTCTCGTCTCTCTCTCTCTCCCTCTCTCCTCATTCTCTCTCTTCGCTCTCATGTCCTCTCACTTCTCTTCTGCTGTTGCTTTGCTTTAAAGTCAGAGAGAGAGAGAGAGAGAGAGAGAGAGAGAGAGAGAGAGAGACAGAGACAGAGACAGAGACAGAGACACAGATGAGAGACAGGGGGGAGGGGATGGAGGAGGTGGGATAAAAATTCGGACAGTGCCTGAAATAAGAAAAGTTTATAGGATACGACTGTCGCATGGCGTCCTTCCATATTTTGAGTTTTTTCCTTCTTTTCCCCCCCCCTCTCCTCTGTGTGTGTGTGTGTGTGTGTGTGTGTGTGTGTGTGTGTGTGTGTGTGCTGTCTGTATGTCTGTCTGTCGGTCGTTCTGTTTATCTGTGATTCATGCTAGTTATGTTCCCTACTTTTTCCCAGTTATGCTACTGACTGTGACGATCATTACTATTGTTAGTGTTGTCTTCGTCGTTGTTAATAACATTAACCACGTTCAAACCTCTTTTCTATCCTGTCCTTTAAAAAACAACAACCCAACAACAAACAAAACCAACTCAATGCAGTCACATTCATGAGATATGTAAGTTCAAACAGTGCTTTTTCTTCTTCTGCTTATTCTTCTTCTCCTCCTCCTCCTCCTTCTTTCTTTCTTTCGTCTTCTTTCTTTCTGTCTTTCATTCTTTTTTTTCTTCTTCTTTCTTCTTCTTCTTTCTTTTCTTTCTTTCTTTCTTCTTCTTTTTATTCTTCTCCTCCTACTCCTCCTCCTTTCTTTCTTTCTTTCATTCATTCTTTTTTCTTCTTCTTCTGTTTCTTCTTCTTCTTCTGTTTCTTCTTGTTCTTCTTCTTCTTGTTCTTCTTCTTCTTTCTTCTTCTTCTTCTTCTTCTTCTTCTTCTCTTCATCTTCTTCTTCTTCTTCTTCTTCTTCTTCTTCTTCTTCTTCTTCGTCTTTCTTCTTTTTCTTCTTCTCCTCCTACTCCTCCTCCTCCTTCTTTCTTTCTTTCTTTCATTCATTCTTTTTTCTTCTTCTTCTTCTTCTCTTCTTCTTCTTCTTCTTCTTCTTCTTCTTCTTCTTCTTCTTCTTCTTCTTCTTCTTCTTCTTCTCCTCCTCCTCCTCTCCTCCTCCTCCTCCTCCTCCTCCTCCTCTTTTTTCTATCTTCTTTCCGCCGTTTTTTTTCTTCTCTCTTTCCCCGTTGCTGATTGCGGGTCTGCTGTCCCTTTAACAATGCTTTGTTATTCCAAGGAGAAAGAGAAGAGACGAGGAGACAGTGCGAGGGAGGGAGGGAGGGAGGGAGGGCAGTTGGGAGGGAGAAGGGGGGGGGGGGGAGGGAGGGGGGTGGGGGTCACAGTGGCTGATGAGCCCAGATCACACAAATCTCCTGCCAAAAATGCAAATCGAACTGATCAGAAGCGTCAACAGGATGGTGAAGACAGAGATAGAGAGATGAGAGGAAGAAGAAGAGAAGAAGAAGAAGAAGAAGAAGAAGAAGAAGAAAGGTTAGGGTGGTGGTGGGGAGGGTGGGGGACTAGTGGTGGTGGTAGCGGTGGTTGTGTGGGGTGGGGGTGGGGTCGGAGGAAGAGGGAGAGAGGTGGGTTTTGTTGGTGTATGTGTGTGTATTTGTTTAGGGGGAGTGTTGTGTGTTTGTGTGTGTGTGTTGTGTGTGATGTGTGTGTGTGTGTGTGTGTGTTGTGGGTGATGTGTGTGTATTTGTGTGTATTTGTGTGTATTTTTGTGTTGTTTGTGTGTGTGTGTGTTTGCTTGCATGGGCACGTGCGTGATCTTCAGTTTAACGTCTATTCACATTTAGTGATTGTAGACGTGCGTATGTGCGTAAATGTGTGTGTTTGTATGTGTGTGAAAGAAAGAGAAAGATAGACATGCAACAGACAGAAATACATATTCACATCTGCAAACACACACAGACACACACACTCACACTCACTCACTCACACATACACTCTCTCTCTCTCTCTCTCACGCACACACACACACACACACACAACACACACACACACAACACAACACACACACACACGGAATACAACACCCACCCGCCACACCCACCCCCCAAAAAAAAGAAACCTCCGGAAAGAAATCACTCCTCTTCCCTTTTGTTCTTCCTTTCTTTTTTACGATTTTTCTGTCTTTTGATATCGGAGACTACTTTTTTTGTGTGGAGGGCGCATTAATCTGGCCGGCGGAAATGACGCGTATGCTTCATTAGGCGGGCGTGTATCCCTCCGCCAATGGCGGCGCTCTCTGCAGACGGCATTGTCTCCCCTTTGTTTCAGCAGACTACCTTTCCCACGAAGGTAGTAGATAGCGTAGGGTATCGATTTCTTGTTTACTACCCAACCATTTGAGCAGCGCGATCCAGTCATCAGCATTTTTGTGTGTGTGTTTTTGTTTTGGAGTGGGGTAAGGGGGGGGGGGGTGGTTGTGTGTGTTTGGAGGTTGTTGGTTTGTTTGTTGTTTTCTTTTGTTTTTTGGTGGTTTTTTTGTGTTTGGTTTTTTTTGTGGGTTTTTTGTGTGTTTTTTTTTGGGGGGGGGGGGGGGGAGGGGGGGTGTTAAAGGGTCATCTTCTTCCTGCCTGGATACAATTATTGGGCTTTTCTTTCTAGATTTTTTTTTGTTGGTGGTGGTGGTTGGTTGTTGGTTTTTTGTGTGGTTTCCTTTTAGTGTGGCTGCCATTTTTATTTTTGAAACCGTTTAAAGTTTTGTGTGTGTGTGTGTTTGTTTCGGGAAGTACAATTGTGTGTTGTTAATGATTTGCGTTTAGGGTTTGGAATGGTGGTTTTTAAGCACAGAGAGAGAGCGGGGGAGGGGAGAGGGAGAGAGAGCGAGGGAGAGGGAGAGAGAGGGGGTGGAGGGAGGGAGAGAGAGGGGGAGGGAGAGAGATAGAGAGGGAGGAAGGGAGGGAGAGAGAGAGAGAGAGAGAGAGAGAGAGAGAGAGAGAGAGAGAGAGAGAGAGAGAGAGAGAGAGAGAATTCGAATAGTTCATTGAGGGTAATTGGATAACCGAGAGCTAGTTTATATACTAGGTCCTCGTGGTAAAAAGGGAAACAAAAATAAGTCAGAGAGGGGAGGAGAGGAAGGGATGGAGAGAGGGGAGGGAGGGAGAGAGAGAGTAAGGGGAGGGAGGGGGGAGAGAGAAGGATGGAGGGAGAGAGAGAAAGACTAAGATGTGTTTGCGCATCACTGGCGTTGATGGTTTTGTGGTGGATAGTAGTCCAGCAATTCTCTCTCCCTGTCTTTGTGTGTGTGTGTGTGTGTGTGTGTGTGTGTGTGTGTGTGTGTGTGTGTGTGTGGTGTGTGTATGTCTGCGTGCGTGCGTGTGTGTCTCTGATTCACTATTTCTGTATTTTTCTTGATTCTTTGTTTGTTCAATCTGTCCATCTGGTTTTACCAGCCTGTCTGAATGTCTGTGTGTCTGTCGCATTTACCACCTGCTTCTTTCTCCTCTGCCTCTCTGTTTCTGTCTGTCTGTCTGTCTGTCTGTCTCTCTTCTCTCTCTCTCTCTCTCTCTCTCTCTCTCTCCTCTCTCTCTCTCTCTCTCGCTCTCTATCTATCTATCTATCTATCTATCTATCTCTTCCTCTCTCTCTCTCTCTGTCTCTGACTGACTCTGTCTGTCCGTGTCTCTGTCTCTCTTCCTCTCTCTTCCCCACTTCCTCTCTTTCTCTCTCCTCCTCTCTTTCCAGTCTTCTTCCTCTCTCTCCCTCTATCTGTCTCTCATGTCTGTCTGTATATATCTCTCTTTTCCCTCTCTTCTCCTCTCCCTCCCTCCCTCTCTC
>CM054158.1:45720280-45722780 GCA_028751875.1 Rapana venosa | reverse complement strand
GTTTCTGTAAACGGTTTTTAAGGCTGGCTATTCGTCTTTTTCAGCTAGCTGTGAGGTCTGTTTATTTTAGGACCACTAGTGCATTAGAGGGACAGGACAGGAGAAAGCTTTTTTACAGTGTGTTGTGTGTGTGCGTGCGTGCGTGCGTGTGTGCGTGTAAGTGTGTTGTGTATTGTTTTGTTTTGGTGTGTGTGTATGTTTTTATTTGTTTATTCTTTTATATCGAGGATAATGGAATAAGCACTCATGTGCTTTTTTTTACATCCAGTCCCCGTGTGTATGCGGTTTTGTAAATTTGGTCATCTGTTTCCATGTGAGAGAGTCAAAGTCAGAGTCCAATTTTTATTTCCAGATTTGTGTGTGTCAAAGTCAAAGTCAGAGTCAGAGTCAAATTTATATCCCCAGATAGTACGTGTTTTATGTATTCATTTATGTATCTATTTATTCTTTTATTTAGAGGATAATGGAATAAGCACTCGCGTACGTTTTTTTTTTACATCTAATCCCCGTGTGTATACATTTTTGTTAATTTTGTCATCTTTAGCACACAATGGCCTACTCTTCCGAAAAATGAACGGGTTTTAACGCGTGCGCAAGATGTTCTGCGTGCGTTCGCACACGGGACCTCGGTTTATAGTCTCATCCGACAGACTTTGGGGGGGGGGGGGGGGGAGAGTGAAGCTCTGTTATGAACTGGTGTATGTGTTTTTTGAAAGAGACACACTCTGAAAAGGCCTAGGTTGTGGCACACAACCGACATACTTAGAGAAAAACTGATGAAAACTTCTACTGTGCGTTATCCAGTGATTCCTATCAGAGTAAGGGATATTGGTTGAAAAACAGACCAAAAATACCGTGTAAAAAAATATGTCAAGCAGGATACAGTTAACAGCGAGCGCTTTCTGGAGAGGACCCATTTACAACAAACAAGAAACAGAAACAGTATTTGAAAAAAATGAAAGGCACATTACGCAACTAAAAAAGGACAAGACTTTTGTTAAGAAAATTAATAAAACACAACACAACAAAACAAAAAACACAACAGCAAAAAACGTGTCAAAAAAAAACACCCAGCAAAAATCCACAACAGATGAAAACAAAATATAAACAGAACAACAGCAAAAATTAAAAAGTATTTTCAAAAATCATACAAAGAAGGGACAGGATGCTTACAAGCAAGGGAGACAACGCCAGTCAGAGGGGGAGAGAACTCATAAAAAAGTATTTTAAAAAACAAATTAACAAACAAAAACAACAGAAAACGGCAAGAAAAAATATGCAACCACAAAAAAAAAAAGAAATGCAGAGGACGCAAGTAGGTGTATAGGGAGAGAAGGACGCAACCATGATGGGAGAGGACGCAATGCAAGAGGGAGAAGACGCAATACAAGAGAAGGAGAGGACGCACAGAGACTGTCCATGGTTTCGTGGCAAAATAAATGGAGAAAAAACTGACCCAAGATGGCACAATAGAATAGGAGAGAATAGACTAGGGGAGAGAGGGGAGAGAATAGAATAGGGGAGAGAGGGGAGAGAATAGAATAGGGCAGAGTGGGGAGAGAATAGAATGGGGCAGAGAGATAATAGAATAGGGGAGAGAGGGGAGAGAATAAATAGGGTAGAGGGGGAGAGAATAGAACAGGGAGAGAGGGGAGAGAATAAATAGAGTAGGGGAGAGAATAGAATAGGGGAGAGAATAGAATAGGGCAGAGAGGGGAGATAATACAATAGGGGAGAGAGGGGAGATAATAGAATAGGGCAGAGAGAGCAAGAGAAGCAAGAACAAACAAGTCGATAGGGAAAAGACGACATTTTGAAAAGGAGAAGACTACAATAGAACTTAGATCTCGATTACGTGATGAAGAGAGAGAGAGAGAGAGAGAGAGAGAGAGAGAGAGAGAGAGGAGAGAGAGAGAGAGAGAGAGAGAGAGAGAGAGAGAGAGAAAGAAAGAAAAGAAAGACCCCGAAAAAGAAGAAAACAAGAAAATTAAAATAAGCTCAGGAAAAGGGAGGTAACACACACAGTTATCAGCCAAAGGGGAGAGGAAGAAAGGATGGAAGGAAGGAGGGAGAAAAGAAAAGACGTAGTGGAAGTAAGAATGAGGGGAGGGCGGTGACAGTTGGGGGGATGGCTGTTATATGAAGGGGGAGAGAGGTAGGGAGGGGACAAGGGGGGGGGGGGGGGGGGGGGGGGGGGGGGGGGGGGGGGGGGGGATGAAGGATGCTTACAGCTCCAAATGTGACAAGGACAACATACCTTCCCCCCATAAAAGTGCCACTCTCTTCCGTATTGCCTCTGTGGTGTATTTGTCTTTTTCTTACACCTCTGTCTGTCTGTCCTGTCTGTCTGTCTAGTCTTAAGTCTGTCTTAAGTCGGTCGGTCTGTCTGTCTCTTTCTGTCTCTATTTCTCTCTGTCTCTCTGTTTTCTGTCTCTCTCTCTCTCCTTTGGATGAGACTATAAACCGAGGCCCCGTGTGCGAACGCACTCAGAACGTCTTG
>CM054158.1:45712780-45715280 GCA_028751875.1 Rapana venosa | reverse complement strand
GAAGGGATCGGGCGGTTCGTTCACTTTTGTGATGTTCAATGAAAGTGTCTGTGAAAACACAAACATTTCTCTTTTTTTCAACATTAATTCTGGTGGCAGTCATTATTCTTGAACAACTCCACAACAGTAAACATGAACTAAAGAAAACATAGATGAGGAAGGAAAAGGATAAAACAACATTTTAAAAAAAAAAACTTGAACCACAACAGCATAAAACATTGGAACAAGTTTCAGTGTGTGTACAAACTCACAAGCCATCAATCCAGTGCTTCCAAATTAGCCGTTAAATAACAGGAAGACAAACTGTCAGATGAAAAGACATACAATACAGACTGACTGACATTGACTAAACACGCATATGCTGGTCAAAAGAACAAGAACAAGTTGATATGCTGACTGCCATCATCATGATTATCCTTGGTTCAGTCTTACGACAGTAAAAAGGTAAAGGTGTCCCATAACCTATAAGGTCGTAGGGGAGCGAGGCGTCAAAAGACCTCAACTTCTCTAAGGGCCAGCATATTAAAGGCGGCGCCCATCTCCTCTCCCTCGTTGCTTTACCTTCCTTGACCCTAAAAAGGGCAGGTACCCATTTACAGCTGGGTGAACTGGGGGACTGTACTGAAGCCAAGGCGCGCAAACGGTCACCCATCCAAGTGGTAACCACGCTTGATGCTGCTTACTCTTAGCTGGGGGGGTAATGAGTGCTCTGACCACTGAGCTATCCCGTCTTACAATACGGACAATCAATCACTCCTTAAACCATCTAATATTTTTCCTGCTGCTGCTCTCTCTCTCACTCTTTCTCTCTCTCTCTCTCTCCTCTCTCTCTCTCTCTACTCTCATCTCATCTCTCTCTCTCTCTCTCTCCTCTCCGTTCTCTCTCTCTCTCTCTCTCTCTCTCTCTCTCACTCTCTTCTCTCTCGCTCTCTCACTCTTTCCTCTCTCCTCTCTCCTTCCCTCCCCTCAACCCCCCTAACCCCCCTCCCCGCGTTGATACGTGCTTGTGCAGCAAAGACAATAATTCACAGCATAAAAATTAATCAGTGACAGTGTTTTAAACCTCGGGGATAAATCACAACGGCCACAACCACCACAACCACCACCAGGAGCCCGCTCACGGCCACTATGCAAAGCAGCCTCTGCCCCACCCTGCCTCTGAATCCACCACTCAAGCCCTGAGATATTAGGAGGGGGGGGGACCCAGCCACATCAGGAAACAAACCCCCCTTCTCAAAAAAAAGAAACCCCCGCTGTCACCAAGTTAATTTTTCATCCCCCCTGACATTTCCTATACGTCATGAAGTCTTCAGCACGAGTCTGGCACCAGCTCAAACAGGGGTTGGACCTTAAGGTACCATCTGCTTCACCTTCTAACCTCCCTCACCACATTGCCTCAAACCCGCGGAGGGATAACCCCCCCCCCCCCCCCCCCCCCGGCCGCGTAGGAATACAACAAAAGGCCCGCTACTCTTTTAGCCATGGTGTCACGTTGTCAGACCTCCAACCACATTGCCTTTAGGCGCGCTGGAGCGTGGAGGGCACGTGACAAGCCAGGGACTACTTACACGCAATAGTTGGCTCGCTTGAATGACAGACAAAACTTGGGGGTTGTGTGTGAAAACTGGTAGTCATTTTTTTTTTTTTTGGGGGGGGGGGGACTGGTGGTGGTGGTGGGATGGGCTGGGGGAGGTGAGAGGATAGGGATGGTGGGGGGGGTGGGGGCCTTATTCTTATCTCACAGAGTGCAAGGAGATTAAGTTTGGAGACCTAGAGAAATGGGATCACTTTGGAGAGAGGGTGGGAGGGGGGGGGGGTGTGCCAGATTCGGGGTCATACCTTTTCTTGGACATGTTTCTCTGGAGGTTTCCTTCCTCCCTCCCCCCCCCCTTCCTCTCCATCCAGAATGTCTGTCTGGTGTCAGTAGGAGGGTCAGGGTGAGTCAGTGAGGGAAGGGGGGGGGGGGGGGCAGGCAGGGAGGAGGAGAGAGAGAGAGAGAGAGAGAGAGAGAGAGAGAGGGCTGGAGAGCTCTATCCCTGATCCTGAAGTGTCCTGAGAAGATCTTGGGAGGTGTCACGAAAAGCGAGCTTGTCTGTCGTGACAGTTTCTACTCTTCTTGTTCCGCAGCTGGAGAGATAGGCCACGCGGCTTTTAAAAAAATATTTATTATTATCGCGTGTATCTACGTACCAATCGAAGGAAGCTTGCCATAAGTCATGTGACAAGATAGCGGATGTGATTGGTTTTCTGCCCCGTTGGTTCCGGGTGTGTTGATCCCTGGTCAGATCTGGAGGGTGGGTGGCGTGTGGCGAGATTTGAAGTTTTCGTCTCACTTTTTATCTCAAGTCTGATTGATACCACAGTGATTCCAACTTTTTTTTTTTTTTTGGAGGGGGGGGGGGGGCAGTGTGTGTACACGGGCACGCACGCGCGCGGCGCGCGCACACACATACACACACACGAAGTTTGTAAGCCTTTTTGATAAAAGTCTCTCTCTCTC
>CM054158.1:45660280-45707780 GCA_028751875.1 Rapana venosa | reverse complement strand
CTTTTCCTCCTCCTCTCCTCCTCTGCCTCCTCCTTCCTCCTTTCCTCTCTTCTCTCCTCCTCCCTTCCTTCTCCTCCTCCTTCCTCCTCCAGCCTTCTCTATCCTTTTCCTCTCCTCCTACCTTCCCTCCTTCTCCTCCTCTGCCTCCTCCTCTGCCTCCTCCTTCTCCAAGAACAGTGCTCATTACGACCTGTCCTTTGATCCCCCTTGTCTGCAAGGGTACTTTTGTTTGCTGTGGTTATCGCTCTCCCTCTGTCTCTCTCTGTCTCCCTCTCTTTCTATGTCTCTCTCTGCCTCTGTCTCTCTCTCACTCTTCCCTCTGTCTTCTTTGTGTCTGTCTCTGCCTGCCTCTCTCTGTCTCTGTCTCTGTCTCTCTCTCGCTCTCTCTCTCTCTCTCTCTCTCACCCCCCATCCTCTCCTTCTCCTCTCTCTCTCTCTCTTCTCTTTCTCTCTCCGCTAACATCTTGTTTTTCCTTGGCCAAAAGCTTCAGAGCCAGCTAGACTGGAATCCCTTGAAGCCCCTCCCTCCCATCCTCCCTCCCGTCCTGTCAGCTAGCCGAGTGCAAAAGATCAGGACAACAGAAGAGTGCATCATCAGGCGGGTAGTGCAGGGAGGGTACCGACCGTACGGCAGTAAGCCAGGGTGTTCAGATACCCGCCCTGACTGATTCCTCGGATCGCTCTCTCTCTCTCTCTCTCTCTCTCTCTCTCTCTCTCTCTCTCTCTCTCTCTCTCTCTCTCTCTCTCTCTCTCTCTCTCTCTCTCTCTCTCTCTCTCTCCACCCAACCCATCCACCCATCCACCCGCGCTACTAGTCATCGTCAGGCGTTTTTGGAGCCCCACCTTCTGAAATATTAATTAACACTTGACGCATCTGCATTTTGGGTTTTACTCTCTCTTTCTCCCTCCCCCCCCCCCCCCTCTCTCTCTCTCTCTCTCTCCCTCCTCCCCAGACACCTCAACCCCACACCCCCGCAGCAAAAAAAAAAAATCAAATTCCGTGCGCATGAGGGAGCGATTTTCCTCTTCGCTTGCCCGCCTCCTCCTCCCCCCCCCCCCCACCTCCCCCCATCCCCCCCCCCCCCCCCCCCCCTACAATGCTCATTTGCATCTTTGCTGTCTTTGTCACCTTCACCCATCTTAAAACCTCATCTCCCCTTCTCTCTCTCTCTCTCTCTCTCTCTCTCTCTCCTCTCTCTCTCTCTCTTCTCTCTCCTCTCTCCCCCCCCCTCCCTCCTGTCCCCTCTCCCCACCCCCCCACCCCTTCCCCCCCTTCCAATCTCCCTCCTTCCTCACTACTAACGTCTTTTCGTCATCGTCTGCTCCTCGTTTATTTCCTCAACACCACGCACACTTCATGTGAGAGATAATAATTGTCGGGGAATTTATTAAATCGGCGTGAAGAAGGAGAGATGGAGGAAGGGAAGGGAAGGGAAGGGGAGGGGAGGGGAGAGGAGGGAGCGGCTTCCAAGAAGAAGAAGAAGAAGGAGAAGGAGGAGTGTGTGGGGTGGATGGATGGGGTAGGGTGGGGATGAGGGTGGGGGGGGGGGGGGGTTAGTTATGGGGCCAGCCATCTTCACGGTCACTGCACACATCCCCCGTAGGCTGCTTGCTTGCTGTAAGGCTCGAGCTGTTGCCTTGTCCAGCCAAGCCCCACCCTCATCCCCCACCCCCCACCCCCGTCCTCTCCCATCCCCACTTTCCCCTCCCTCTCCTCACTCTTCCAACATCGTCACCCACCCACCACCCACCACCACCCCCCCCACCACCCACCCAACCCAATGCTCTACCCCTCTTCCCTTCTTTCCATCGGCATTACCTCATCAGTTATCTTTCACATCCTCTGCTTCTGCTACCTTTCTTTCTTTATTTTCTTCCTTTTTTTGTAGGGAGGGGGGGGGGGGGGTGTGTTCCAGGTTGGCCAAGCAAGTTTCCTCTCCCTCCCGTCGTCCTCCCTCCCTTCACCTCCCCATTCTCTCATAAACAGGCACGCGCGCGCGCGCACGCGCAAACACACACATACACTTTTACTATAGTCTTTTCTCAGGACCCTGCATTCTCCCGTCTCCTTCCTATAATCAATAGCTTTGTTCTGAAAAAGTTTGCTTGTCTAAATCACCTAGTAATGAATTGGCATGAAACCGAAAGAGAAAACACAACACACACACACACAACAACAACAACACACAAACACCATACACCACAACGCAACACAACAACACACCCTCACACACTACGCACCCACACTTACACTCTAATCCTCAAAACTCTCAAGTTAAAAAACAAACAAACGTGATAGGCCTAACGGTAGGTCTGGAAGAAGGTAGCCTAGCTAGCTCGTCATTGTCATCACCACCACCTCTACCACCACCACCATCACCACCACCATCACCACACCACCACTCCACCACCCTCCACCACCACCTCCACCACCATCATGAAGCTGACCCCGATCCTCCTGATGAAGCCAAAGTCTTCCTGCGTCATTTCCGCCTGGGGGCAGGCGATGTTCAATGCCTGATAACGCCAGAGCTCACAGGGCCCCTATCCTTTTTAAGGGCCTGATTGACTTTAGGGGCTGGCAGGGCCCCTATCCTTTTAAGGGGCCTGATGACTGTAGGGCTCACAGGGCCCCTATCCTTTGCCTGGGCCTTGCTCAGAGAACCCCTATCCTTGATGACTGCAGAGCTAGTTCACTGGGCCCCTATGTATGTACGTGCCCCTGCATGCTGCCCCTCGCCTCTCTCTTCCTACTCCTCAGCCCTGCGCTTGGATTTCCTTTCTTGCGCAGTCCTCCGTGAAAAGAGATGGCCCCGACCTGTATCATTACGCATGGAGGCCACCGTCAGAAGGATGGATACCTGTCTCATTTGCTCCTTCTCACCTCAAGCCTCCTTAAAACCCTTGCTCTTTTTCTTTCAGAATCTGTTCCGTGGCTGGCTGTATTGTTTTGCTGTTGACGAAATGGGAAATATTGAAAGTCTGGAAAATCGAACGTCTTTTCTTCTTCCATCTTCTTCCCACCTTAAAAAGAAAGGAAGAAGAAGAAGAGAGAGAGAGAGAGAGAGAGAGAGAGAGAGAGAGAGAGAGAGAGAGAGAGAGAGAGAGAGAGAGAGAGAGAGAGAGAGAGAAGGGCGCGGAAAAACAATTACAAGAAGGTTGAAAAAAGAAAATTAACATGGGATAAGTCCAGAATGTGTGTGTGTGTGTGTGTGTGCGCACGCGCGCGCACGCGCGTGTGGTTTGGTTCCAATTTTGTTCGTCTGACTGTTCAAAATATTGGTGTCGGTTTTGGTTTTGTTTTTGTTTTCTCGTTTTTCAGCTAAGAGCTCCGAGATTCACCCATGGTTAATTTTTTTGCGATGAGACCGCCCCCCCCCCCCCCATCCCCCCCGACCCACCCCCCCCCCCCCCCCACCCCCTCCGCTCACACACACACACACACTACGTACGGAGCCGCATTCCGACTTCAGGGATGGTGTCTAAACACGAAAGCTGTGTGCATGCGTTTTTTGAAATTTGCTTCATCCGTTCCTACCGGTACGAAATGGCCTACTCTGCCGATAGGCGGAACGGGTTTTAAAATGTGCGCAAGCTGTTCTGCGTGCGGGGTCTTGGGTTGTAGTCTCATCCAAAAAGACTTTGACATTCAGTTCAGTTTTCCCTCGTTACACTGGGAAGAAAGGACAAGGCTAGGGATCCATTTTTAAGCCCATTGCGTGCTGCATTAGTTTTGGCTGTTGGACACCACACACCGTGTTTTGCTGTCTCACCTGGCCTTTCCCACTGCTGGCAATGCGTGCACACACACGCACACACACACACACACACACACACACACCCTAGCAAAATGAATGCACTGCTTATTCAATTGTAAAGGTAAAGGAGTCCCATAACCTATAAGGTCGTAGGGGAGCGAGGCGTCAGAGACCTCACTTCTCTAGAGCCAGCATATTGAGGGCGGCGCCCATCTCCTCTCCCTCGCTGCTTTACCTTCCCTGACCCTAAAGAGGGCAGGTACCCATTTACAGCTGGGTGAACTGGGGGAACTGTACTGAAGCCAAGGCGTGGCGCAAACGGTCACCCATCCAAGTGGTAACCACGCTCGACGCTGCTTAACTTGGCTGGGGGAAAGCGAGTGCTCCGACCACTGAGCTATCCCGTCCCCTATCAATTGTACCATCTGAAAATAAAAGCTTGACTTTTGACTTTGACACACGTGTCAGTACATTCGCTGAGCTACCTTGTAGGGGCAAAATAATAATAATAATAATAAGTCCCGCGTACGGCCTCCAGCCTACCCCCCCCCCCTCTCTCTCTCTCTCTCTCTCTCTCTCGCTCTCTCTCTCTCCCTCTCTCTCCTGCTCTCTCTCTCTCTCCCTTCTCTCTCTCTCTCTCTCTCTCTCTCTCTCTGGCTCTCTCTCTTTCTCCTATAAGGTAGCATGTCGCATCAAAAGGTGGTGATTTATAGAGGAACGAGCGATTACACCGCACAGAGAGGGAAAGAGAGAGAGGGAGTACAGCAATATTACATCCTTCACACGCTCTTATAAAAAGCGGAGACCTTGTGGTGGTAGAATATTGATGGGGGCAAAAACCAACCCTGGATATATACAACAACCCCACCCCCACCCACCACCACCACCACAATCACCACCATCACCGAACCTTCCTGATCATCACAAAGAAACAGCAGTCCCGCTACCTTCTTTTATGTCCCCTTGTGGGGGGAGGGGGGGGGGGGGAGAAGGTGGAGAGAAGGACGGAAGGAAGGAGGAGGAGGGGAGGAACAGGAGTGAGTGCGTGAGTGAAGCTGTGGAGGGCGCAAGGAAAAACGATGATGCTGCTGCTGCTGCCGAGAAGGCGTGACCTAAATCTGGTGATCGATAAGTAATCAGAGGGAGGTAGAGATCGATATAGGGGAGGGAGTGAGTGAACCAGCGAGCGAGCCAAGCGAGCCAAGCAGGCACACAGGCCTCCCAGAGAGAGATAGAGAGAGGGAGAGAGAGAGAGAGAGAGAAGGAGAGAGAGATAGAGAGAGAGAGAGAGGAGTAAGCTCAGGACTGCCCCAGAAGGTGGTGGACTGGGTGTGTAAGAAGGAGGCCCCTGTCCTTTACAGTCCCTGTGTGTGGCTCGCTATTGGTCGTCGCTGTTTGCCTTGTCCGTGCCAGGTCTCCTGCTATCCCTCCCTCCCTCCTTCCTTCCTTCCCTACCTCCCTACAGACCTTGAAGGAAGGCAGGCAGACAGGCAAGGCAGGCAGACAGGCAAGGCAGGCTAAGCAGTATAGACCCGTTTACTGCCGAGGCTCATTTCCTCTCCCAACCTTGCTTTACACCCCCCATCCCTGAAATGGCCAGTCCGCCCGCCGCCCGTTTGGCGGTTTAATTGCCCGAATCGAACGCGCTCGAACGCGAAAAACGGCGGCGGTGATTTGTTTAGGAGCAGCAAATGCAATCTGTGCGCGGGGCCACTTTTGGGGGAGTGGGATGGGTTGTGTCGTGGGGGTTGGGGGGGGGGGGGATTGGTGTTTCTATTGTCACGCCCACACTCGCTTCGATCTCTTCTCGACCTTGGCTATAGGACAAAAGATGGTGGGGACTTCTTTTCTTCTTTTTTCTCTCTCTCCCCCCCCCCCCTCTCTCTCTCATCTTCTCATCTCTCTCTCCTTCTCTTCTTCTCCCTTGTTCTTCTCTCTCTCTATCTCTCTCATCTCTCTCTCTCTCTCTCCTCTCTCTCTCTCTCTCTCTCTCTCTCTCTCTCTCTCTCTCTCTCTCTCTCCTGCTACCGTCGCTTTGGTGTTCCATGTGAAAGTTTAGACCTGGCTTTGATCTTTGTGTGTGTGTGTATGTGTTGTGTGGTGTGGTTTTGTGTGGTGTTGTGTGGTGGTGGTGGCGTGGTGTGTGTGTGTGTGTGTGTTGTGGTGGTGGTGGTGTGCGTGCGTGTGTGTGTGTTTTGTGTGTGTGTGAGTGATGGGGACTGGCTTTACACTAGGAACATAATGTCGGTATAGATGAAAGTTAATCAATGGCTCTGACCAGGACCATTACGATCTCTCTATATAGACTCTGTGTGTGTGTGTGTGTGTGCGCGCGCGCGTGCGCGCATGCCTGTGTACGTATGTACGCGTCTCAACGCACCCCCCCCCCCCCCCCATTCCCTGGCTTCTTCATCAAGGAGAAGCACACACAAACTCCAATCAAGTTCTCGCAACATTATGTCTCGCCATCAATTCAGTATCGACCGTTCATCCTGACGCCTTTATCAATCAATCAATCACCCACACAGGATTCAAACTTTGACTAGACTACAAGGCAACGCCGCCCATAATGCGCGGGCTAAGTAAGTAATAATAAAATAAAGCAAGGAAATAATAAATAAACCCCACGGAGCGAGCGAGGGAGGGACGGGGAGATAGATTAGCCATGGAGGACATGTGTGTCATGGCGGCCTTTGACACGGCGACCACAAAGAGTCAGTGCGCATGCCCGGAGCGTCTAGGCGGAAATCGATGTGTCAGGCTGCTTGGGCCTTCTTCTTTGGATGTTCTTCCGCTGACGTCTTTCCTGGCTTGTAGGAAGAGAAGAGAGGAAGAGGTGGGAAGGAGGGAAGGAGGGAGACAGGGAGGAAAGGAGGAAGGGAGAGAAGAAAAAAAAGGTAGAAGGAGAGAAATAAAGATGGGTTGTGCGTGTGGTGGTGTGAGGATGGGGAGAGAGAGAGAGGAGGAGAGAGAGAGAGAGACAGACAGACAGCAGACAGACAGACAGAGAGCGAGAGAGAGAGAAGAGAGAGAGAGAGAGAGAGAGAGAAGAGAGAGAGAGAAGTAGGGATGAATGAAGACTGGATGTGTCTTTCTGTTTGGTTGGTTGTTTATCTGTCTGGTTGTCTGTGTCTCTGTCTGTCTCTCTCACTCTCACTCTGCATTTGTGTGTGCATTTGATAGATAGATAGATAGATAGATAGATAAATAGATAGATATAAAATACAATTATAAGGCAGAAGTGAGTGAGTGAAGAGGGAGAGAGGAGAGAGAGAGAGAGAGAGAGAGAGAGAGAGAGAGAGAGAGAGAGAGAGAGAGAGAGAGGAGAGAGAGAAGGGGGGTGGTGGAAAACAGTCAGACAGACGGATGGACAGAGAGAAAATATGTTTGTATGTCACACACACATACACACCACCACGCACACACACACCACACACACACACACACACACACACAACACACACACACACCCTAGCTGCTCGAAAGAGCACAATGGAAACAGACAGACACACACAAAACACTACACACAACACACACAAACACACACACACACATACACACACACACACACACACACACACACAACACACACACACACACACACACACACACACACACACACACACCCTAGCTGCTCGAAAGAGCACAATGGAACAGAGAGACAGGCAGACACACAGAGACACACAGACAGACAAACAGACACAGAGACACACAGACAGACTGACAGACACAGAGACACACAGACTGACAGACACAGGGCAGAGCAGGGATCGAGTCCTCCTGAGCAATGGAGAGGGGAGGAGACTGGACGGGGGGGGAGGGAGAGGGGGAGAGGATGGGGAGGGGGGAAGGAGAAGGGGGAGGAGCTGTCAGGAGACGGCAGGAAGCGATGTCTATTGGAGCAGAAAGAAGACTGAAAGGGTTAGCTGACCTCTACCCTCCTCCCTCCCCCTCCCCTCCCCTCCCCTCCCTTCTCCTCTTCCCCATCCTCCCTGCTTCATCTCCCCTCCTCCCCTCCCCTATCTTCTCTTCTCTCTTCTCTCCTCCATCCCTGACTCCGCTAGCCTAGCTTCCTCTTTCTGGCACTATCAGTGCTGTTACTTGCTGCTGCTGCTGCTTGCAAGTCAGTCTCTCTCTCTCTCCTCTCTCTCTCTCTCTCTCTCTCTTCTCTTCCTCTCTCTCTCTCTCTCTCTCTCTCTCTCTCTCATCTCTCTTTCTCTCTGTGCTCCCCGCCCACAACTCCCTTCATTTAATAATAATAATGATAATAATAATGTATGGAATTTATACAGCGCTGCATCTTGTAAAGCAACAAATCAAAGCGCTTTTTAAAAAAATGTATGGGTGTGTATGCTGTTTTTAAAAATTTTGTCATCTGTTCCCACCCGCACACAATGGCCTACTCTTTCGAACAGCGGAACAGGATTGAACATGTGCGCAAGATGTTCTGCATGCGTTCGCACACGGGGCCTCGGTTTTTAGTTTCATCCGAAGGACATTTCTTCAGATCTCTCTATCTTTTTCTTTCTCTCTCTCTTTCTCTGTCTCTGTCTCTGTCTCTCTCTGTTTTTGTCTCTCTCTCTGTCTCTCTCCGTCTTTGTCCCTCTGTCTGTCTGTCTGTCTGTCTGTCTGTCTGCTCTCTCTCCTCTCTCTCGCTCTCGCTCTCGCTCTCTGTGTTGTCTGTGTATTTCTGTTTCTGTCACACACACACGCACACACACACACACATACACAATCAGTTACTTACCTCTCTCTCTCTCTCTCTCACTCTCTCTCTCTCTCATCTCTCTCTCTCTCTCTCTCTCTCTCTTACTCCCTTGGAAAAAAAGAAATAAACAAGTAGATAAGATAAATAAATAAATAACAGAAAGACGAAACTGGGGTGCATTGATTGTCAACACTATGATACTACAACTTTCCATTTCGCACAGGTATATTAGAGAAAGGTATCGTTCCTTTAGGGTAATAGCGAAGAGAGACAGAGACAGACAGACAGAGACAGACAGACCGAGATATGGACATATATACAGACCTTGTGAAGGACTGGTGCAGGTACATAGTTTAACCAGTGAAAACTTTTAATTGTCTGTAAACATCGTTCCAAGTTCCGATGAATTGACCGATTCAGTCTCCAAATCAGAAAAGTTCGCAGGGACATTAAAATAACCACCACCACAACTAAACCAATCACTGACAAACCACACGAGCACAAAAAGAAACAATCCCTCAAAAGTTGATTTTAGATAATTCAATTGTCGATGAAGGGACGGGAAGGGCGGGAAAAAAAGCTAATTCTGTAAGGACTTGGTTTGCACCTGTAAGTAGATTGATTGTGCTAAAGTCCCAACGGAGTGATACGATTAATTAGGGCCTGGTAATTCGGTTTGCACCTGATTGAAACAAAATATTGAAGCAACACTGGTGGATGGCAGTGTCTAAATGTTTTTAGGACATTATGCTTTAGATGGTGCAGTGATTCATCATCTTTTTTTGTTGTTGTCATTTTCTGTTTCTTCAATTCCTCGCCTAGAGCTCCAAGGTTCACCAATAGTGAGATTTTGTGTATGCGACCGGTTTTTTTTTACCTACCATTAAGGTAGCCGCATTCCGACTTTGGGAATTTTTTTGTCTTTAGTTTCTCTGGATTTTTCAGGTTGAATTCTGTTTGTTGTTCATGTTTTTTGCCAGTTTGTACATTGTTTCTTTGTTTCGTAGGTTCCCTCTTACATACACTTATGTGTTCTCCTTCTTAAAGGGAGTGATCATGTATGAATTGTAAATATTGATATTTTATGTTATTTCTTATTATTTTCTCGTTATTACCTAGATCGCTATAACCGCCATGTGATAAACACATTACGGAAATAAGATGTGGCTATATTGCTTATGTTGATTTTCTCAGGCCTGTTATTTATCTTATGAATAATAAAGAAAACCTGTTTCACCAAGCAGCATTATAGGCATTTTGAATTTCCACGGCTTTTTTTTCCTTGCGTTAAATGGCCCTTAGCTTTTCTTAATAAGCGCATTCCAAAACACACCAAGACGGCAAGTAATGGTCATAATGATAAGGACAATAATCGCCGATCTTGAGCAGTTCAGCCTTACATTGATTTCTTATTTCAAACATTCCGATTAGAGAAATCTTTTCAATGATGCGTATGAAAACTAGCACACGGTGGCCCACTAGAGTGTATATCTTCTGTTTTAAAATCCTATATGTCTGCTTTGTGTGCACAGAGAGCGAGAGAGAGACCAGAGAAGAGAGAGACAGAGAGAGAGAAGAGAGAGAAGAGAGAGAAGAAGAAGAGAGAAGAAAGAGAATGATGGAAGAAAAAGCAAGAAAGAACGAGAAGAAAGGAAAAGAAACAGAAATAAAAGACAAGAGATTGCTCTCTCTCTCACACACACAACCACACAACACACAGAGCCTACACACACACAAAACACACACCACACCACACACACACACACACACACACACACACAACACAGAGCCGCGCGTGCCCACGTACACACACAAAGTTCAATCCTTTAATACGATCATTAAAGGGGGGAAACAAAAGGCTCAAAAAGGAAGAGTATCCATTTAATGACGCTGATCTTAACCCTCCCAGTACACATCATTAGCAGGCCGCCATGACGGTTCAAGTTGACGCTGATTGGCGGAGGCAGAAGATGACGTAGGTGCCACGTGCTTCCTGAAGCCATTTTGTGGTTAGAGTAGAGAGCGGCTTAAAAAAAACCCAGGCCGTCTTTGATTGGACAACATTTATAGTCGGCACAACTGGCTCGAACCATTAGTCTGCGGTTAGAAGCACTCATCGTGGCCACTTTCCTCCTTTCATCTTTCTTTTGAAGTGGGATAAAAGAGAAAGGGAGCTGGGGATCGAATCACAGGCTCCCTGCCTTTTATCTGTGGAACTGTCTCCTCCTCCTCCTCCTCCCTGACCTCTGCCTGCCCTCCCTGAAAACAGTTTCTGTTTTTGTCTGGATTTTGTTGTTTTGTCTGTCTCAATGAGCATCCTCTCTCTCTGTCCACTTAGACATTTTGTCACTCTTCATCTCTGTCTCTGTCTCTGTCTCTCTCCCTGCCACATTTTGAACTCTGTCTCTGTCTCTCTTCCTGTCTTCTCTTCCTTCTCTCTCTTCTCTCTCTCCTCTCTCGCTTCGCCACATTTTGACGCATCATTTCTGAATAATACGTAAGCCTCCAGAGATCATTTCTTATTCTTATATTGATATGATCTGAAAAAACATCCAGCACACGCAAACTTCTCATCCTATGTATGCTTACACTCTCAGTGTGATTCCCAGGTGGGGTGAGTGAGAGAGAGTGCATACTGTAATTATATTCTGGGTTGTTGTTGTTGTGCGTTCCCCAGCTTTACACCCTGGGGGTCACCCATAACATGCACTCTGACTCACTCATCCCACCTGGGAATCACTGTGAGATAGGAAGTACACCGGGTGAGAAGTTTGCGTGTATTACTTTTTCAACCATACTCCGACTTCAGAGGATTTTTTCTCCTATAAAGGAGAGTGCATGTTGTTATGTTAAGAGCTTGTCATGGCTGAAGGCAATCTCAACACAACATTTTACAACATAACAACATTTTAATGTAGGCCTTGGCAATTAGCTGACATCAATAACTGACACAACTTTTGGCCTGGGCCAGATATTCTGGGTGAACCCCTGGGTGTTAAGCTGGGGAACAGACGGGTGTAAGAAAATAACATCGTCGATTCTCTGTTTTTCTTTCAGAAAACTTGTGGAGACTTTTTTTTTCAAGTACGTGCTTTGTCTTTCTAGTTGTAGGCATGTATTGTAGGTATTTTTTTTTTTAAAGTGTTAACGGGGTTAAGCGTGGCATTAATTTAGCACTGAATTGTTCCAGAAATGGCAGTTATGGAGAATAAAGTTGTCGTGAAGGAAATAAATTTATTTTTTGCTCCATGGGCATGTGTGGCCAGAACGAAGATTTACGAGCCCAACTGAGCTAACAAGAAAGGTTTGGTTAGGTGAATTATGACTTTGTGTGTGTGTGTGTGTGTGTGTCCATCATTATAATTACATAAAGCTGCATGATTAATAGGCCACCATAATATGTTGGGAAGGGGGAGAGGGGTCGGGTGTCACCTGCCACTCCTCTTCTTTGTGTCCATCTCACCTGTACGAAATGCACCTGGAGATTCTTAAGCTGAAGAATTCGAGAACAGGTGAAAGAAAATAAAAAACAAAAAAAGCCACCTCAACCCCGGAACGCTTGACACTCATTCTGTACAGGAATTCAATTCAGAAGGTACTGATCTTATAGTTTACTCTCTGGGGCACAGGCAACCAGTGGAGGAGAGATCGCAAGAGAGGAGTGATGTGCTCAGATTCTTTTTGGGGGGTGGGGGGTTGGGTGTGATGTTTTGATGTTTTAAAAAATGTTTTGTTGGTGGTGGAGTTTTTCGTTTGTTTGTTTGTTTTTATTGGGTTGTTTTGTTGTGGGTTTTTTTTGGGGGGTTGGGGGGGGGGGCAGATTCAAACTAACCACCACTAGCAGGGCCGGAGGTAATTAACTGCGGGTGCTTGAGGCCGAGGGACTTGTCCCCCCTAACCCTAACCCCTAACCACACCCCCTAACTCCCCTAACCACTACCCCCTAACCACTACCCCGTAACCCCTACCCCCTAACCACAACCCCCTACCCCCTACCCCCCTACCCCCTAACCACTACCCCCTAACCACTACCCCTAACCCCTACCCCCTAACCCCTACCCCCTAACCACTCCCCCTAACCCACTACCCCCTAACCCCTACCCCCTAACCACTACCCCTAACCACTACCCCCTAACCCCTACCCCCTAACCCCTACCCTAACCCCTACCACCCTAACCCCTACCCCCTAACCACTACCCCCTAACCACTACCCCCTAACCACTACGCCCTAACCACTACCCCCTAACCACTACCCCCTAACCCCTAACCCCTAACCCCCTAACCACTACCCCCTAACCACTACCCCCTAACCCCTACCCCGTAACCACTATCCCCTAACCACTAACCACTACCCCCTAACCACTACCCCCCTAACCCCTACCCCCTAACCACTACCCCCCTAACCACTACCCCCTAACCACTACCCCCTAACCACTAACCACTACCCCCTAACCCCTACCCCCTAACCACTACCCCCTAACCCCTACCCCCTAACCCACTACCCCCTAACCCCTACCCCCTAACCCACTACCCCCTAACCACTACCCCTAACCACTAACCACTACCCCCTAACCACTACCCCCTAACCACTATCCCCTAACCACTAACCACTACCCCCTAACCCCTACCCCCTAACCACTACCCCCTAACCACTACCCCCTACCCCCAACAGTCACCCATACCTCAGCCCATGGCTGATAGGACAGGACAGGACAGGACAGGACAGGACAGGCCCAGGGTTTGTTGTCCACAGGGGCGCGCAAATTGCGTGATTGAGTGTCTTGTTTCAGGAGGACTCTCTCTCTCTCTCTCTCTCTCTCTCTCTCTCTCTCTCTCTCTCTCTCTCTCTCTCTCGTCTCTCTCTCTCTCATCTCTCTCTCTCTCTCTCTCTCTCTCCCCTCTCTCTTCCATTAGGGCTTATTATTGGCAGGCTTGATCCTCCAACCCCCAACCCTCCCTCCCCACACACACAACACACAACACACAACACCACACTCTTGTTGTTGTTTTTCTCTTCACTCCCCCTCTCCCTTCCTCCCTCCCTCCATCCATCCCCTCAAACCACTGCTGTGATTCTGAGACCCCCATCTTTGACAAGTTGGGAGGGGGGGGGGGGGAGGGGGGGGGAGGGGGTTGAAGGAGAGGGTGGGGGGGGGGGGGGTTGGAAGGGGGAGGAGGAGGTGGTGTTGAGGTAGGAGAGAGAATGGTGCTTTAGAGGGAGGGGGGGGGGGGGGGAACTGAATTCGTGGGTGATTTGGTGTGAGGATTTGTTGTTTTGGGGGTTTTTGTGGGGGGGGGGGGGGGGGGGGGGGGGGGGACTGAATTCCGTGGGTATTTGTGTGTGGGGTTTTTGTTCTTTTTTTTTTTGGGGTTTTTTTTTGTTTTTTTTTTTTCTTTTGGTTTTTTCTTTGTTTTTTTTGTGGGTGGGTTTTTTTTTTTAGGGTGGGGGTATTTTTAAAGGTATGATATCTGTGGGTTTTCTTTTTTTTCGGGGGGGGGGGGGGGGGGGAGGGATTTTGTTTCGTTTTCTTGCAAACAATCCGCTGAACGTTTTGGTAAAATTTTAAAAAGTCTTCATTTTTATAGCTCTTTTCTTATGCTACGTCTGTTTTCTCTGTCTGATCCCCAATCCCTCCCTCCATCTGTTTTTCTGTCTGTCTGTATGTCTGTTCTGTCCTGTCTTTTCTCTCTCTCTCTCTCATCTCTCTCTCTCTCTCTCTCTCTCTCTCTGCTCTCTCTCTCTTCTCATCTCTTCTCTCCCTCCTCTCTCTCATATAAAATAGATAGGCGCGTGTGAAAAATGGCTCCGGAGCCAATATATTTCTTGCGACGGATGATGAAAAATCACATCGTTATTATTGTGTCTGTCTCTCTTTCTCTCTCGCGCGCGCGCGTGCACAGTAGCCTCCACTCTGTGTATGTGTCTGTGAGTTTATCTGTGTGTTTGTGTGTGTGTATGTTTATCCGTGTGTGTGTGTGGTGTGTGTGTTCTTTGTGTGTGTTTATCTGTGTGTGTGTTGTGTGAGTGCGTGTGTGTGGCTTTGTGTGTGTTTATATCTATGGTGTGTGTTGTGTGAGTGCGTGTGTGTGTGTGTGTATCTCTGTGTGTGTTTATCTCTGTGTGTGCGCGTGCGTGCGTGCATGGGTGTGTGTTTTATATCTGTGTGTGTGTGTGTGTTTATCTGTCTGTCTGTCTGTCTGTCTAACACTAACGCAGCGAGCTGTATGTATGAGCTATGTAGGTTAGAGGCGACTGTCTCCCAGTTGTCCGCCCCTTGTGTCATACTGCGACGTTCATCGGCGCACCGGCAGGGGGAGATAAGCCATTTCTTATCCAAGGGGAGAGAACAGGCGACAGGGGAGAGAGAGAGAGAGGGAGAGAGAGAGAGGAGAGAGAGAGAGAGAGAGAGAGAGAGAGAGAGCAGGCGGGACAGAGAGAGAGAGAGAGAGAGGGAGAGAGAGGGGGAGAGAGAGAGAGAGAGAGAGAAGAGGGAGGAGACGAGAGAGAGAGGAGAGAGAGAGAGAGAGGAGAGAGAGAGATAGAGGGAGAGAGAGGAGAGAGAGAGAGAGAGGAGAGAGAGAGAGAGAGAGAGAGAGAGAGAGAGCAGGCGGCACAGAGAGAGAGAGAGAAGAGACACAGAGAGAGAGAGAGAGCAGGCGGCACAGAGAGAGAGACAGAGACAGAGAGAGAGCGAGAGAGGATATGTTGACGGGTTTTCGCGTTGTGTCGCCATGTCTTGTAATGCCTGTATAAATGTCTCTCTGAAGCTTATAAACTTGTCAGTCCTACCTCCTTCATTGCCCAGCTGACTGACTGACTGACCGAATGACCACCACTGGACCACAAGGGTCAGATCAGGCAGGGGCAGGAATTTGTCACCCTTTCTTTCTTCAGCCCTGGCTCGTCCATCTTGTGGCGACGAGGGGAGCTGTAGGGGGGTGGGGGGAAAGGGGGATGGATGGATGGATGGAGGGGGGGGGGGGAGCTTCTTTATTGCGGTGTCTTATGACACGTGTTAAAGGATAGATACTGTCATCATCGTCTGGTGTTTTCAAATCATTTAGGAAGCTTTCGTACTGATGCAGTCATGAAATCCGTAATCTCCGCCGGGACGTAATAACAACCACAGCAACAATTCATAGGGGGAAAAAATTCATACCGATTCATTTTTTTGTGTTGTTGTAACAGGACTGTTCGGTCTTTTTTTTTTTTTTAGTTAAAAAACATCATGATGTGATTTCACTATTTTGATGTCGCCTTGTGGTAAAAATTCAATCCAACCAGGTTAATTTTGTTGTCAGTCAAGGGGTATGTATATTCAAGGAATTTTTTTGTCCACTCTTATGCGTGCAGTGTTAACAGATCCAAGGACATGCTGTTACCATTTGGAACCAGAGTAGGGCGGATTGAGGGGAGGGGGGGGGGGGGGGGCGGCGGAGAGAGACAACTGTAGTTGTTAAAGTTGGATGTTGTTATTGGTGTTGTTCTTGCACGTATCTGTAGTAATAAGCAGAATGGCTACTTCAAACTCTCTCTCTCTCTCTCTCCTCTCTCTCTTCTCTCTCTCTCTCTGTCTCTTTGTCTCTCTCTGTCTCTTTGTCTCTCTGTCTCTCTGTCTGCTCTGCGTCTCTCTGTATTCGTTTGCATCATTTTGCTTTTGTGTTTTTCTTGCAGTGTTTTTTCCCTTCCCTTTTCATGTTGAGGGCTGGATGAAAAAAGTGTTTATAACTTAATCTATCACCTTCGCGAAATAAATTTGTCTGTGTGTGTGTGTGTGTGTCTCTCTCTCTCTCTCTCTCTCTCTCACACACCCCACACACACACACACACACAACACACACACAGGATACACACAACACATGCCAGAGCTGCTCGCATCACGTCAGTAACAATGAAAACAGCACAATCATAAAAACAATGACGGGAAAGGGAGATGGTTTTTATTAGACACAAGTCCAACTGTCGGAGAGCGGGGGTGACACCATCCAATAAATTCTCAAAATAGTTTATGACTCTCTCTGTCTCTCTCTCTCTCTCTCTGTCTCCCTTCTCTCCCTCTCTCTCTCTCTCTCCTCTCTCCTCTCTCTCCTCTCTCTCTCTCTCTCCCTCTCCTCCTCTCCCTCTCTCTCTCTCAAGTTGTAAAATGATGTCGTTACCCTCCAAAAACCACGCCACTCTTAACCCAAGCTGGTAGATAAATTCAAGAGAGAGAGGAACGAAAAGCGGAAATTACGTAACATGTCGTCGCGCAGGCGCCATGGTGGAAGGAAGAGGGCAAGAGTGGCCGCCCTTTGCTCTGCGCGACATCTGTAACTGTGCGCAAATTGTCTCAGCGGTGGAAGCTCGGGATGGTCTGTCTCCCTTGCGAACCTGGCATCCGAAATTTATTCTTGTTTGGCTTAGGTTGTGTGTACGTGTGGGTAGGATTATTTTTATTTATCATCGTGGCTTAAAGGGCCTGCCGACCGCTTTGAGCCTTGCCAGAGATGAGCATACGTAAATGTATGCATACGAGCACGTAGGCGCACACGCGCGCACATACATACATACATACATACATACATACATACATGCATGCACACACTCACTCATAGAGGGAGACAGAGAGATAAGGGGTTGGGGTAGAAATTGGTTGGACATAACGACATGCACATAATTGCCAAGAAACCTGAGATTCTGCACTCTCATAAGCTTAGCAGATTATCCCAATTTCTCATGCACACACTCTCTCTCTTTCTCTCTCTCTCTTTCACCACCGCCATCAATAACGGAAAAAAGGTACCCATTCCAGCACCAATCCTTAACAGTCCCCCTGACGATGTCTGACTGCAAACGATGTCCAACACCATCACCACCAACACCAACAACCACCTCTATCACACCATCGCCACACTACCATTAATACCAGAAACCCAACACTATTTCAGCACCAATCACCCCCTAAAGTAAGAATGCGGCTGTGTGGTTTAAATGAGGTTTATTCATTAATAAGCCTGGAACAAGCATAGCATGATGAACGTAATCAGCATAGCAGTAGCAACAAGCAAGTAGCTTATGTTGCGCTCAAGTGCAACATCCACACTCTTATGGCGACTGATGATCCGTATACTGACCATGAATGCGGCTGTTTATTTGTTGCCTCTATTTTTCCCTCTAGTATTCTCACAGTCTGTTAAACCCTTGACAATTATCTAGTTGACTCACGTTTTGTTCAGCAGTTCAGTCGCAGTTTAATTTTTGCGTATTAAAATAATGCTAGAGTACTCATAATAAGCATTGCTAGTTGTACTCATTGCATGTAATCGGTGCTACTAAGTAGTAATGAAAGTATGTTCAAAGAAGATGGAATGCAGCTACCTTCATAAGGAGACAAAAAAACAAAAAACCAACAGGTTTGCATACACAAAAATATCACTATACGTGAACCTCAGAATTTTAAACCAAAAAACAAAAAACAACCCCCAAAAAATCTTCCAGCACACACCAAAAATTAGGGGAGGGGATAGCTCAGTGGTCAGAGCACTCGCTTTCCCCCCAGCTAAGGTTAAGCAGAATCGAGCGTGGTTGCCACTTGGATGGGTGACCGTTTGCGCGCCTTCGCTTCTTCAGTACAGTTCCCTCCAGCTGTAAATGGGTATCTGCCCTCTTCAGGGTCCAGGACAGGAAGAGCAGCGAGGCGAAGAGGAAGATAGGGACCCTCCTATATGTGGCCAATAGAAAAGCCGAGGTCTGACGCCTCGCTCCCTTACGACCTTATAGGCTATAATAATGTATGGAATTTATATAGCGCTGAATCTTGTAAAGCAACAAATCAAAGCGCTCAGATTTTGTTTTGTTTTGTTTGTTTAATCGAGGATAATGGAATAAGCACTCATGAGCTTTTTTACATCCAGTGTATATGCGGTTTTTTTTAATTTTGCCATCCGTTCCCACCAGCACACAATGGCCTACTCTTTCGAAAAAACGGAACAGGATTTAACGTGTGCGCAAGATGTTCTGCATGCGTTGTTGGCACACGGGGGGCCTCGGTTTCTAGTCTCATCCGAAGGAAGTTATGGGACACCTTTACCTTTTACACACTTGAGCGCTTTGATTTGTTGCTTTACAAGATTCAGCGCTATATAAATTCCATACATTTTTTTTTTAAAAGACCGTTAATACAAAGTCTTTCTCGACCAACGTGGTCTGTGGCTTATCTCTCGGCGGTGCTGATGCTGATGCTGGTGCTGGGTTTCAGGTGTCGTCCATCAATCGCGTGCTACGGAACCTGGCCGCGGAGAACCAGAAGGTGATGGGTCAGGGGTCCATGTACGACAAGCTGGGACTGCTCAACGGCCAGGGCTGGCCCCGACACAACCCCTGGTACTCGCCCTCCGTCTCCATGGCCGGATTGGCTCACCCCTCTGCCTACCCGCCCGCCCAGGCCTCCTCGCTAGGTCTGGACAAAAAACGTGAGTGGTTCGGTAAGGGAGTATACGTGGTGTTGTTGTTGGTTGTTGTTGTGTGTGTGTTGTGTGTGTGTGTGTGTGGGGGGGGGGGGGGGAGGGGGGTTGGTGTGGTGTGTTGTGGGGGGGGGGGGGGGGTGAGGTGGGGGTGGGGTGGGGGTGTGGGGGTGTGTGTGGTGTGGTGTTGGGTGGGGGTGGGGTGGGGGCTGGGGTTGATGTGTATGTGTGTGTGTGTGTTGTTGTTGTGTGGTGTGTTGTTGTTGTCTTGTGTGTGTGTTGTGTGGTGTGGTGTTGGGTGGGGGTGGGGCGGGGCGGGGGGGGGGGGGGGGTGATGTGTGGGGGTGGGGGGTGGTGGGGGGGGGGTTAGTTGTCTGTGTGTGTCCCTTTGTTTCTGTCTTGTTTTGTTTGTCTCTGTGTTTGCCTGGCTTTGTCTTTCTCTGTCTGTCTCTCATTGTCTCTCACTGTCTCTATGTCTCACTGTCTCTCTCTCTCGCTCTCTCTCATTCTCTGTCTGTCTTTCTCTGTCTGTGTACCTCTCTGTGTGTGTGTCTCTCACTGTCAATATGTCTCTCTATGTCTCTCTCTCTGTCTGAACAGAATCATAAATGTTTCTTATGCAACATGTTTTGGAATGTTGATTATATACACACACCCCCTTCATGAGGGGCCAAGGCCTATAATGAATAAAACTTTCGCATTCGCATTCGCATTCTCTTCTGTCTGCCTCCATGTCTGTCTCTATGTCTCTCTGTTTCTCTGTCTCTCTCTGTCTCCCTCTGTCTCCCTCAACCCCCCTCCCCCTTCCTCTCCGCAATTATCATTAGTTTTAACTGTCTCTCGGCATGGGGTCTCAGCATTCTCAGATACACACACACACACACACACACACACCACAGTTGCAGCAGCAGTCGATGATAATGATGGCGATGATGGTGGTGTGGAGTTTTCAATACCAGCGAAACCCGCCCGCCACAACGTGTGTTGCACACAGGTACCAGCGAATAAAAAAACAACAACCCACTTTCTGTTCTTTTAAGCACCCGAGGGTTTGTCGAGCAAAAAACAAAGTTCTCTCCCCCCCCTCCCCTCCCCCCTCCAACCCCCCCCCCCCCCCCCCCCCGCACGGCATCGTCGCCGCACCTTGCGCCACACAACATTGATGACGGTAATTCTAAAGATAAAAAAGAAACCACCAAAGGCTTTTGATGTTGCACAAGCAATACTAAACTATTTTCTTTTTTTTTTAGTGGTGGTGGTTGGTTTCTTCACAAATGGGGGTTAGGGGGAAAGTTAATTGGTGGTAATTGTTGTTTCGCTTCTTCCAGAGGTTTTTTTTTTCTTTTCTCTCTCTTCCTTTTTCTTTTTCTCCTATCTTTTTTTCCCTTTCTTTCTTTCCTGGTCTTAAGCTTTCCGGTGGTCTAATGAGTCAGTATTGAGGACAGGAGGGTTTTGTCTGAGCTGACTGATCCTCCCTCCCCCTGCAAAAAAAAACCAAAACCACACACAAAAAAAAAGGTTTGAGGGCTTCGCCATGTTGGGGAAGTGAAATTATGTGGGTATTAGTGGTGTTCGTTCGACTTCTTTGAACTACTGCCATCTTGATTGATAGACAGAGAAGGGGGGGGGGGAGTGAGAGAGAGAGGGGGGGAGAGAGAGAGAGAGAGAGAGAGGAGTGTGGGAACGGAGGGAGGAAAGGACAGAGAGAGAGAGAGAGACAGATAGACAGACAGACAGACAGACAAAGGCCTCTGAACTCTGAAATGGTTTATTGGCCTTAGGCCACAATACACTTTTCAGGGACAAAAAATAAAAGATGCACACACAAAAATGAAATGGAGACAGAATGACAGACACAGACAAGAGATACACGCACGCGCGCAGGTACACACACACAAACGCACACACACATACACATGTTAGTGTGGTATGTTTTATGCTTAAGCCTTTTAAAAAAAAGAGGGGGGGGGATACGTCACACACACACACACACACACGACACCACACAACACACACACACACACACACACACACACACGTAACCAAAATAACAAAGAAGATATAATGATACATGAATAAAACATCGTATTATGCATGGTATTCTGAAAATCAAAATAAACCCCATTCTTTCTGAAACCAGCCATTTTTCTCGTAACTGAGATGCCTTTACATAACAGCAAAGACAAATTACGAACATTTTCAGCTGAAGTCAACAACATCATTAGGACGAGGGACAGATTTCTCACAGAAAGAGAGAGAGAGAGAGAGAGGGGGGGGGGGGGGAGATTTTAATTGCTGTGTTGTCTTGGGTTTAACCCTTTCATCTGTGAACTTGTTTGTCACTGTTTGTCATATGTTACAACTCCAGTCTTCTTACCTTTTAATGGGTTTCGTTTCGTGGTGTGTGTGTGTGTGTGTGGTGTGTGTGTGTGTGTGTGTGTGTGTGTGTGTGTGTGTGTGTGTGCGCGCGCGCGCGCGCGCGCGTGTGTGTGTGTGTGTGTGTTCTTGTTGTTGTTGTTGTTGCTTCGATTTGACGTCTGTTCACTCAAAGTGATATTAGACGATGGGAAGGGGAGGGGAGGGGAGGGGACATTGATGTTGATGGTTGTATGCTGTGATATTGGTATCTGTTGCTAAATTTCTTAGGCAGTATACGGAAAAAGGCTAAGCAATGATAACAATAAATAAATACATAAGAAATGCTAATACGACTTAAAACTATAACGAATGTCCTATAGGACTGTTCCTTAAAGATGTGGTGTGTGTGTGTGTTGGTTTTTAGTTCCTTACGCTCTCATCTTGTTTTGGTTTGGCTTCTGTTTTCTTCCTTGTTAAGGTTTGTTTTCAATTTTTAGACCATACTGTGTTCAAGGAAAAAAGAGTACATAAGAATCATCCTGGTATAAGATGCATATCAACTTTTGAAAAGTATTTATAATAAAATGGAATAGAAATAAAACGAAAGAAGATAAAAATAACAAACCTGCCATCTCCCAAATGAAATTGTATAATAGTCTGTCCTTGGACCACGCCATAAGCCCTAGTTGGCTTCTTGTTGCTTACACTGTTTCTGAGCGCAACAAACATTTTTTTCTGAATATTTTTTGTAACCAGAACAAACTGAAATAAAAAAGAATAAAATTAAGTTCAAATGAAACTAACGTGAAGGATACATCTTCCTCGGCTGTACAAAATCCTCAGTTCAGTATTCATGAAATACACTCTTTCTCATTGACTTGCAAGGAAAAGTACACTTTTTTTCAAGTCAAGTCAAGTCAAAAACACTTTAATCATCCCATGAAGACTTTAATCATCCCATGAAGACTTTAATCATCCCATGAAGGGCAGTCGTATGACCAAAAAGTGTACTTTACTCTTAAGTTATGATATAAATTATTGTAATCTCTTTGAAGAGTAGCCAGTGGCCATGAATGACATGAGGCATACTCAGCATGCAACCTGCACTAAACGCTGAGGTCATCACAGGAAGTCCACACACAGTCCTGAATAGATACCCACATGTTCAGAAGGGAAAAAAAATGCTGCTTCCCTGGGGAATCAGAATCATTGTGGCCAAGTGTCTCTCTCTCTTGGAGCAGTTGAATATGATCATTACTGCAGCCCAGTTGGGGGGGGGGGGGGGGGGGGGGAGGGGAGGGGGGGGGGGGGGTCGAGGGTAGGGAAGGGTGGTGGAGGTTAAAACCGTCACTTCCACTGTTGTCCCTGGGCTTTATACATGTCATTTCCGGCCTTAATTGCCCCACAATGCACTTCGTTAGCCAGGACTATAGCCCCGTTAATTATGCATAGCTTTAATGGACAGGTGAACTTACAATTCCAGGACGATTCTCTCCCCCTCCCCTACCCTTGCTCCTGTAGGGGGCGCTCTGATTGGCCCCTTCCGCCCGTCGCCTCCAGGCCACAACGAGGCTCCTTCCCTTCTTACCGGAAGTGCCTCTGTGCGCATGCTTAAAGGGCGATGTCACAGGGTCCCTTTCCGCCGATTTGTTCTCAGGTCCCTGTGCTTTAAGGTGGGAAGGAGAGACAGAGAGAGAGAGAGAGAGAGAGGAGAGGATGTGGGCACGGAATCTTTGAAACGTGTCGTTGAAAGAATCGTTAGGGCATTGAGCGACTCAATACAGAAGCTGTCTCTACGAGTGGAACTGTATTGAGAAAGAGAGCGAGAGAGAGAGAAGGGGGAGAGAGATGAAGGGTGGTGGTATTTTTTTTTTTTTTGAAGAGAAGGGGGTGAGGGGAGAGAAAAATAAATCAAAAGGCGTGTAACATTTATTTGATGGCCCCCTCGCGCCTTCCTGGCGCCTCTAAACTTCTTCACACACTAAGCAACAAACGGGAGAGAGAGAAAAGGGGGGGGAGAGAATCTCATCCAACCTTTTTCTTTTTTTCCTTCTCTCTCTCGCTCGCTCGCTCGCTCTCTCTCTGTGTGATTTTTTAACAATTTTTTTTTTATTTTATTATAGCTTCGCCCATTCTATTCTATGTTCGTCGTCATCGTAGTCGTCGTGGTCGTCGTCCGTCGTAGTAAAAGGAGCAAAAGTTGGTTGGGTTTTTTTCTTCTTTTTTTTCTTTTTTCGGAAAGTCCGATTGTGTTTTCACCTTCCACCAGCGTGCGCTGGTGTTTCCTTCCTAAAAACCCCTGGGCGCTTTTCACTCTATTAAAGACAGTGGCGGCTCACCACCCCCTCCCACCCCCCACCCCCCCCCCCCCCACCCCCTGACAAAAAAAAAGGCCAAGTAGTGAAGGAAGGCGAAGGAAGAAAACGTATTGAGCTCAGGACTGACAAAAGCCTCAATGAGGGTTGGGGCGGAAAGTGGCTTCCTTGACTTATTGCAAAGAGGGGGGTGGGGGGAGCTACCCCCTCTCCTCCCTCTCTCTCCCTCCCTCCCTCCTTCCTTCCCTTTCCCTTCCCTCCTTCCTTCCTGACTGAAGGTGGTATTGTTGCATGTCGTCGTCCTGTCTAGAGTCTGCATTCATCAGGTACCTCTAATCCGCCCAGCTCCAGAGAATGGAGGGCCAACAGAACGACGATTAAATCCGCCCTCCTCTCTGGCTTGCCTTTTTTTTGTTGGCCTTTTCTTCTTCTTCTTCTTCTTCTTCTAGCTTCTACTACTGCTACCACCACCACTATAGTAGTAGAGCTTAGCTTTTGAGTGTTGAGCGCTGAGCGGAGCTGAGCAGAGAAGAGCAGAGCAGAGCAGTACGCCTTTTTTGGTGACTGGGGTGGTTGAGGGTTGAGGTGTTTTTTTTTTGGTTTGGGGTTTGGTTTTTTTTGGAAAGGTTTTTTTTTTTCTTTTTCTTCTTTTAAAAGACATTGAATCAACACCGCGAGAGGCGCCGATCAGTGCGATTTTGATGACTGTCGCGAAGTGGTGAAAAGAAAGAGCGAGAGAGAGCGATAGCGAGAGAGAGAGACAGAGAGAGAGAGAGAGAGAGAGATGAGAGAGAGAGAGAGAGCGGAATAGAAAGAGAGGTGTGACGGATTTTTTTTCTTTCTTTTCTTTTTTTTGTGTTGGAAAGAGAGAGGAGAGAGGAGAGGGAGAGAGATGAGAGAGAGAGGAGAGATTGGGGGGGGGGGGGGGGGGGGGGAGAGAGTGTTGTCCTGCGAGTCGATTTTTGTATCATTTGTTGGTTTGGTTTGGGTTTGTTTTTTTTCAGAACCTCTTTTTCCACTTCTGTTTCTAAAATAGTTTAACGTCGATCTTTGCTTCCCTGAGCTTTTTTTGTTTCCTCCCGTTCCTCCCGCCCCCCCTCTTCCTTCCTCCCCCTTCTCCTCCCCCCCTTTTCTCTCACCCCCCCCCCCCCCCTCCTCCCCACCCCTTTTTTTTTCCCGCGCCCACCTACCTTTTTTCAATCAAAAGTGAGGTTGAAATAGAAAAGTCTGTGACAGTGGGAATTTGCTTTGTCAGTTTTTTTTTTCTTTTCTTGTTTTTTCGTCCATCTTTCTTTCTTTCTTTCTTTCTTCCATCTTTTCCCTCCCCCTTCTGAATGGAATGGGATGGCGCAGTCAGGATGTGTTTGCTTTACAAGATTCAGCGCTATAGAAACATCAGATATCATTATCCTTCGGATGAGACTATAAACCGAGGCCCCGTGTGCGAACGCGTGCAGAACATCTTGCGCGCACGTTAAATCCTGTTCGGCTTTTCGAAAGAGTAGGCTATTGTGTGCCGGTGGGAACAGATGACAAAATTTACAAGACCGCATACACACGCGTACTGGATGTAAAAAAAAAGCACATGACTGCTTATTCCATTATCCTCGATATCAAAGAATATTTAAATAAATAAACAAATAAAAATTATCAGGCTACCGAAATGGTGAGAGGTTAAAACAAATAATAATAACGGTCGTGATCGCAAAAATCTCACCATTGGAGCTGTAACCGGGAAACAAAAATTAAAATAGAAGATAATTATAATGATTATCATTAATAAGCGGGACAGTATCACACGCATTCTGACTTGGGAAGGGGGGGGGGGGGGGGGAGGGGGGGGATAACTGTGGAATTATTTATATTTTCTTGACAGAAGATCCTAAACTTCGCAAAGACAGCGTGGTTCTTGTCAGAATTTCACTTTCCTGTAAGTTTTGAAAATGTAATAGTGTTACACTCTGAAAACTGTATCAAAACGTCTAACACGAATTATATGGCCCGAGTGTGAACGCACCCATACCGTTTTGCGCACATGGTTTTGTTTTGGGTTTTTTAAATCCATCGTTTGTTGAGAAGCAGTCCAGCTATAAACCGGTAGTATGGAGGACACGACCATACCCAGCATGCAGCGTGGAAAGGGATAAGCTCCGCTGCGTTCAACAGATTCCCGGGGGAAAAAATTTTGTGCAATGCCCCAACAGCTTGACTGAGTTCAGGGAAAAGTCAGTCAAAATCCTCCAATGGAAGCAAATATAATTATTACGTCCAGTTTCAAAAAGTCGTTTCGAAAAACAAAGCAACAGATAAATTAATCAATTAATAGAGAAACGAATAAAGTCAATGAAGAGATCAAAACGAATGAATCTTTGTCTAAAGTCTTTTTTTCACAATGATGATATTAAACGAGGGGAAAAAACCCAATCAAAACGAAAATTGAGCTACTTTTGAATAAGATAGATTCTCCAAAGTCGGAATGCAGCTGCCTAAAAAGATAGTGGGCAAAAAGAAAATGATCGCATACGCAACAACAACAACAAAAATATCAACATTGATGAACCTGGATCTCTAGCCGAGGAATAAAAATATATTAAATAAACAAAATAACCAAATAAATATTATATACTAAATAGATAAATAAGTGAACAAAAATAGGTAAACAAATTAATCAATAGATAGAGAAAGAGAGATAGACAGACAGACAGACATACAAATAGATAGATAGATATACAGAGAGAGAGATAGATAGATAGAGAGAGAGAGAGACAGATAGATAGATAGAGAGACATACATACATACATACATAATAATATAAGATAAGATAAATACACAATATATCATAAAGAGAGTAGAGAGAGAGAAGAGAGATGAGGAGAGAGAGAGGAGAGAGAGAGAGAGAGAGAGAGACAGACAGACAGACAGACAGATAGATAGATAGATAGATATCATACATACATACATAAGATAAGATAGATACATCAATAAATATCATAAAGTAGCGCCTTGTTGAACGCTTACCAGCCATCCCCCCACCCCACCCCCAACAACAACAACAACAAAAAAAAGAATGATTACAAATGACTACTGCCCAGGACCAGCTCCCTGTTTGAACAAGTCTGGCTGGTGTGGGGGTTTTCCCCCAGTACAGTGTTTCTTGCTGGGGGCCACTTGAGAGCAGGCTGGTTTTATCCACAGCACCAATACCCCCCCCCCCCCTCCCTCTTCTCCCCCCCCCCCCCAACCTCACAGCCAGCACAAATATTAGGGATACCAATCACACTTCCAGGGGCCCACTCTGCCTACTTCAAATTCCTGGCGAATTCTTTTCCTTGTAGAGGAAAGAAGAACTCCCGCACCCCGCACTGTTCAAAATAGTAGTATACAAGAATGGGACCAAAAAGAAATACGTCTATTGTTGGAATGTATTGTTTGTTGTTAGTGGTGGTGTTGGTGTGGTTTTGTTGCTGGGTTTTGGTTCTGTTTGTTTATTGTTGTTTTGGTTTTTTTGTTTCGCTGTTTGTTTGCTTACTTTAACGTATTTTCGTAATAATTTTTTTTAATGAATAAAAGAAGCAGAATATCATTTTTAATGAATCTAATTTATAGCTTAATGACAAAAGTTGCTGTAGTTAACAGTAAGTGGTAAATGCTTGATTTTTGAAATTATTGTTGTCTCTTTGTACTGGTTGTGTGTGTGTGTGTGTGGTGTGTGTGTGTGTAATTACGGGAGTTGTGTTAGCGTACAATTATCTCAGATAATTATCTTGGGTCACTTTCTTGTTTGAAAATACACTTTGATCGATGATCTGTTTCCTAGTCTTTCGGAGGAAACAGTGAACTATGGCTTAAGTTCATTGCAGCCTGATCAGTGACATTAATAAATACAAAAGTTGTTCGTGAAATTTTGTGAGAAAAAAAGGCCTTCATGGCATTGACCAACAAAAACAAAGCAAGCAACAGCAACAACAACAAAAACCCAAAGAAAAGAATTTTTTTTAAACCAACCCTCCACCCCAAAAAAACACACAACACCAATAGCGAAAGCATAATATATAACAAGCAACAGCATTAACAAAAGCTCTGTAAAGACAACAGCGGCAATGATAGTAATAGATGGGTATATGATAATACTGATGATAATATTATTTATTATTGTCAAATAATGATAATAGGAATGACGATGATAATTATAGTATTTATAACGATGATGATGATGATAATAATAAACAGCAGCAACAATAGTGATAATAACACCAATATCTAACTAAACGTCAATAAACAAAACCGCCACTGCCCCCTTTATTCCCCGCCTAGTCCTTCTACTAAGGCAAAACAGGCAGAAGGATTTAATCAGACAAGTTCATAACCTAAACGACACACTCGCTCACACACCACTGCCTGGTCTATACACACCATTATTGACAACTCCTTGCCTCTATGTCCACTATCACACCCCCACCTCTGTCCACTTTCGGTCAAGGCTCAATTGATCGGGACCTGCCTCTTCAGAGGGCCATGGTCAGGGCTGCCAACAAAGAAAGGGTCAGAGGGAAAATGGACTAGGGTCAGTGGGCTGACCACAAGGGTCCTGTTCAGGCGCGTGAAGCACCACTCGGGCTGACCCTCATGCAGGGCTCAACAGCCTTGTTGACCATTGTCCACTGCTTTTGTGGAGATCTGAGGGTGGGGAAAAGTTTTGGGGGGTTGGGTTTAGCTTAAAGGGTCGAAAAAGAGAAAAGAGACCTTACAACAGTGAGGGAGGGGGTAAAAAAAAAAAGGATCAGTGTAGCAATGGCTTTTACTCCAACATTCTTTTGATACAAGGGGGGAAAATTGAACACAACTGTGACCAATCCAGTTGCTTCTTCCCCCCCCCCCCCCTCATTTTTGTGGAGAATAGTAGGTTTGAGTGTTTGTTTATTGGGGGGCCAGCTGAATACAGAGGCACGTGCGTGTGTGTCTGCCTGCCTGCCTGCCTGCCTTGTCTGTTCACCAGCATTGCTGTCACGATAGTACTGCTAGCGAGGGCAGCTGGTATGGGGAAAGATTTACCAGGGATTTCCTTACTGGAAGCCCTAGTAGGGAAGTGTCTGTACTTGACCAGGTGACCAGTGGAACAGAACAAAACACAAGGGAAAAGAACAGAAAGGTGTAACGTAACAGTCAAGGGATTTCTCCCCCCTCCTACCCACCCACCCTCCAGGCACCAGGGATGTTTCTTGTGGATTGGTGGGATGGGCCGAGTGGACAACAAAGCTTTTAGACCACGTGCGGCCTGCTTGACCTCCCCTCACTTGAGACTAAGGAGAGGTCACACTCCACTCCCCATCTGGTCAGCTGCAGCCTTCAGAGAAAGAAAGAAAGAGAGAGAGAGAGAAGAGAGAGAGAGAGAGAGAGAGAGAGATAGCTAAAGGGGCGCTTTAGCAGCTAGTAGGAGGAGTCAACTTTGTTTCATGTTGCCCTTAAAGGGGGGCGGAAAGGGAGCAGGAGTTGTGGCCCCTGCAGTGTCTGTAACCCAACCCCTCATCAGAGGCTCTTGGGGGAGGAGTGGTTTGAACCCTGGGCCCTCAGCTCCCCCTTTTAGAGGACTGGGCTCTGCTGGGCGTTGAAGGCTTGGAGAACAGGCCAGGAGTGAAGTGGACACTATTGCCTTCGTTAGTAGGGGTCGCTCACACCCCCAGGGCCTAATTCGAGGAAAATGAAGATTCCTCTTTGGGTTGGGGATTCGCTGCTCTGCTAACAGGACGGCCACATGTCAATGGTTTTCAACTTTCGAGACCTGACCAGAAGACAGGGGTCGCTACTTCATTAGTGAATCTCTGCCTGACCAGGGGGTTTTCAACTCTATTTTTCTGTTCTCTCTGTTTGGATTTTTTTTTGCTTGCGTATGTAGTTCATACTTCTTCTCCCTCCCGTGGGGATGCCATTGGGCCTGTCAGTATGAATAGCATCCATCCCCATCTTCTGGAAATTCTGTGCTAGGAATTCCCTCTTTTCTATCCCTTTCTTTATTTCTGCTTCGTTCCTTTTTCTTCCTGTCACGTCCACCTTGTCTATTTTCTGCCTTTTTGGTCCATTCTCCTGCCTGTTTTTCCTCCAGAAAGACTTAAAATATAACACTTGTCTCTCATGCTGAAGACAGATGCGCTCGTCTTGACTTGTACATTGTGCAGCGCAGCACATTTTCGCTCATATGACAGACAACAGTTACCGTTGCTGTCTGAGCGTTTGCTGAAGAAAAACCAGAAGAATGAAAGTGAATAAGCGGTCTGGCACTCCTCAGTACCTGCAATGCTGTATAGTCTTTTATGTGTCTCTCCACTTACCACCTCACGAATGAAGAAGTCAAGAGACGCATCCCCAATGAAATCGGCCCTATAGTGACCTTCAAACATTTGTCAGACAACGAAAACTGAAGTGGTTTGGTCATGTCACACGCTCCTCTAGCTGGTCTTGCTAAAAACAATCCTACAAGATACGGTGAGGGGAGGAAGAAGAAGAAGAGGCAGACAAAGGAAAAGATGGGAGGACAACATTCGAGAGTAGACAGACATGGAGCTGAGAGACACCCAGAGAGACGAGAGGACTGGAGAAAGGTGGTTGACAAAGCTTCGAAGGCGCCCCAAAGGATTCGGAATCTGAGGGATCCGTGATGGTGACCACTGATTCAAGGAGAAAACAGGACACAACATCAGATTGAATACTTCACAAAAGTCTGCAGTTTTGTGACCTAGCCAGTCTCCAGTCGCACTGGACTGGTGTGTAGACTGAAAATAAAGTTGAAGAGGGTGTATGTGTGTGTGTGTGTGTGTGTGTGTGTGTCACTGTGTGTGTGTGTGTGTGTCTGCTTTGCGGATGGGGGGGGGGGGGGGGAGGGAAGATGTAGTTCAACAAAACGAACATAACTTAAGTTTCAGAACAAGCTCTCTCTGTGTCTCTGTCTCTCTCTCTCGCTCTCTCTCCCTCCCTCCCTCCCCTCCTCCCTCCCCCACCCCTTCTAAGCTATTCTTCTATTGAACAGATGGCGGGGTGGGGGGGCACAAGGCTAACGGATTGTAGTGGCCCAGCAGTGGTGGTGGTGGTGGTAACAGGTGGTGATAAGGACAAAAATCACTACTACTACTACCGCTACCTACTACTGCCGCTGCTGTTGCTGCTGCTGCTGTTGTTGTTGCTGCTGTTGGGTATCTGATCATGAGCACCCCTCAGTTTACCTCCCCCTCCTTCCCTCTCCTCCTCCTCCCCTCTCCTCCCCCCACCCCCCCTCCCAGTCGAGTCGCTCATCTCTGTAGTCGTCGCCGCCGCGTGTATTGATTATTACAGTAGCGGTACTCACAGTCATTGATCTCATCCTACCCGTCTGCTAGGGTGCCTTTGAGGTCTGAGTGCTTTAGGGGGATGAGGAGGGGGATGGGGGAATTGTTGGTTGTTGTTGTTGGTTGTTTTGTTGTTGTTTTTTTGGGGGGGGGGGGTTGACTGGGATTTTGTGGTGTGTTTTTTTTCATTTCTTCCTTTCTGTAATTCTTTGAAGGAAACTACTCGCTTTTTTTAGAGTGTTTGTGTGTGTGCGTGTTGTGTGGCTTGTGAAGATTTATATCATCGGTGTGTGTGTGTGTGTAGACGCTAGAAGGCAGGTACGCGCGCGCACACACATACACACACACACACACACACACACACACACACACACATACACACATATACACACACACACATACACACATATACAACACACCCACGCACACACACACGCAGAGAGAGAGAGAGAGAGACAGAGACAGAGACAGAGAGACAGGCAGACAGAGAGAGACACAGAGAGAAACAGACAGAGAGAGTGTGTCGTTTGGGTTTTTGTTTTTTGTTTTTTCACCATATCCATTTTTAATCCTTGACACAAACAGAAATGAACCAGCCCCAAATACACCTGTCAGCCTTTCCTTTGATCCTCTTTTTGTTGTTTTTGGTTCATTTAGGATGAAAATAACGTCAGACACGACACTACAGGTGTCCACATATGGACATGTGTACATATATCACTTTTCGAGAGAGAAACAAACAACAAAAAACAAACAAAAAAACCTTCGAGCAATTGTTTGACCCTATTCAGGCTAGACGCTAATGAAAAATGATTGGTTTAAGCGTATCTACTTCTTCTTATGATGATGATGACGACGATGATGATGATGATGGGATGATAATGAGATGATAATGATGATGATGATGATGATTGTTGTTGTTATTAAACAGAGCAAGTTACATACATATGAACAACAATCACCAGCAGCGTAGCAACAACAAGCTTAAAGGTGATATTGTGCTCAAAAGATATCACTGTTATTAGTATGACGACCGGTGGACAGAATAATAATAATAATAATAATAACAACAACAATAATAACAATAATAACGATAATAATAATAATGATAATAATAAACAATAATAATAAATGGAATTTATACAGCGCTATATCTTGCAAAAAAAACCACCAATACATAACCGTCTTCCTGATAATGCTCAGTGCTGTTATTCTTCCGAAGTGGGACATGGTCGACAATATTCTGCTTTTCTAGTTCAGCTAGGCTTTATCTAGATAGCATAAGCTCTGCTCTACTGTCTTGTGTAGAGTAGTACATGGACTTTTTCAGCAAACTAGAGAAATCCGAGGTATGATTTTCAGAAAGTACTGTAGTGGGTTGATGGCGCAGCGGTACTGCACATAATACAGAGCGCGGAAGGTCACAGGTTCGATTCTCGTCTAAATCCAAGCTGTCCCTCCTCCATCCCAGTAGACCATGAATGGTTGGTTGTCTGGGTTCCAGTCTTTCAGATGAGACTATTATCTGGTGTGCAGTCTATATATTCAGTGCACCAATTTTTTTTTTAAAGGTAACAAGTTCTGTAGAAAAAAGAGTATGTTATAGGGATACATGTACACTAGCGCGCACACACACACACACACACACACACACACACACACACACACACACCCTTCGGACGAAACTATAAACCGAGGCCCCCGTGTGCGAACGCATGCAGAACATCTTGCGCACACGTTAAATCCTGTTCCGCTTTTCGAAAGAGTAGGCCATTGTGTGCCGGTGGGAACAGATGACACAATTTACAAAACCGCATACACACGGGGACTGGGTGTAAAAAAAAAGCACCTGAGTGCTTATTCCATTATCCTCGATATAAAATGATAAATAAATAAATAAATAAACACACACACACACACACACAGAGGCTGCATTAACGGATGACGCGCTATCCACGGAAAAAGCATAAGCGACTTTTCCTGCAGAGAAACCCTGCTGTGATTGAAAAGGGGCTCAACACAATACTTCATTGTCTCTGAAAATACCGTGTACAATATTGCTGACAGCGACATGTGCTCGACAATAATCATTGTCTGTGAAATATGGGGAACAATATCGCCTGCGATGTGACCGATTGGAAAGACGCGAGAGAGAGAGAGAGAGAGAGAGAGAGAGAGGAGAGAGAGAGAGGAGGAGGGGAGAGAGAGAGAGAGAGAGGGACACAGACAGAGAGAGAAGGAAGAGAGAGAGAGAGAGAGAGAGAGAGAGAGAGAGAGAGAGAGACAGACAGACAGACAGACAGACAGACAGACAGACAGAGACAGAGACAGAGAAGGAGAGAGAGAAGAGAGACTTTTTTAAAAAAATATCGAGGATAATGGAATAAGCACTCTACTCACACGCAGAGAGAGAGAGAGAAGGACAGAGAGAGAGAGAAGGACACAGAGAGAGGACAGAGAGAGAGACGGAGAGAGAGAGAAGGAGAGAGAGAGAGAGAGAGAGAGAGAGAGAGAGAGGAGAGAGAGAGAGAAGGAGAGAGAGAGAGAAGGACAGAGACAGAGAAGGACAGAGAGACAGAGAAGGACACAGAGAGACAGAGACAGAGAGAGAAGAAGAGAGAGAGAGACAGAGAGACAGAGAGAGAAGGAGAGAGAGACAGAGAGAGAGATAGAGAAGGAGAGAGAGAGAGAGAGAGAGAGAAGGAAAGAGACAGAGAGAGATAAAGGCGACGTGGCGCGGCCCGGCAGGCGGCTGTGACCAATGGCCGCGCTAATGGGCGATAACTGCTGTATGTCCAGCACTACGCTGTCCTTTCTCCTTCAGCTCTGGGGTGACAGCTTGGTTTGCCATCACCACACCACACCACACCTCCCTCTTTCCGCTGAACTGAAATGTAGCTAGGGCCTGTTGTTGTTTGCTAGGGTGGTTCTAATAAATATATTTATTTTTTTTATACCACTTTAAGTCACGAGATTTCTCTCCGTGAAATTCGGGCTGCTCTCCCCGGGGAGAGCGCGTCGCCACAAGAGCAGCGATACCCTTTTTTTTAATATATATATATATATATATATATATATGTGTGTGTGTGTGTGTGTGTGTGTGTGTATGCCATGGTATAATATCGTGTTAATAACAAACATATTTTTAGTATTTCTCATTCAAATTTTATGAGAGATAGTCCTATATCCCGAAGTCAAAATACAGCTACCTTAATGGTAAGGGTGGGAGGGGGAGTGGGGGGTGGGGGAGGGGAGAGACGGTCGCACACGCAAAAAAACACCTAACCTAAAAACCTCTCACAAATATCCAAAGTATCAAAATATAGCATACCCCAAGCTTCTAATGTAATCCCCATTTCACCCTAAAAATTGTACCAGAAAAGAAATGTATCATAAATTATGCAAAAGAAACAAACAAAAGAAAAGTGGAACAAAACCTCTTTAAAAAGGGAAACAAAAACCAACACTAAAATAAAACAAAACAGGCCGAGTATAGAAAAAGATAAAGCACGAAAAAGCGAGGAAGTAAAATTTACCACACCAACAAAAAAGAAATAAAAACCAAACAAGCAAGTATATAAGCAAGATCAACCAACCAACAAATTAACCATGTAAAGAATGAAGCAAACATAAAAGCTATCATACATTTTAGTTTTTCTTACTTTTTTGTTTATTTTTGTTTCGGGGGCTCTTTTTTTGGTTTTGCTTGCTTGTTTGTTCGTTCGCTTCTTTGTGGGTGTTTATGCATAGAAGGCAAAATACAGGCGAATAGAACCAAACATCTGAAAAAGAAGAAAGAAAAAAGGGTATGAAAAAGTGCCCTGATATGAGATTCCTAGAGAACATTCTTTTTTCAGATAAACTATATCAATGAACTCGTAAAACAGAACAAAAATCACACAAGAAAACGAAAGCGGGAGCAAATGTAGATAATAACAAGTGGAAGAAAAGTAAAGAAGAATTGTTGGTACAAAATTCTCATATACTCAGGGTGTGATTATGGGATGGAATTTTTTTAAGCAAAATCCCAATATGCTCAGGATATAATTAAGCGACAGAATTTTGATACAAAATTTCTATATACTCAGAGTATAGTTATACGAAAGAATTTTGGCGCAAAATTCCCATAAACTCGGGATATGATTATACAACGGAATTTTCGTACTAAATTCCCATATACTCAGAATATAATTATAAGATAAAATTTTGGCACAAAATTCCCACATTCTCAGGATATAACTATAAGATAGAATTTTGGCACAAAATTCCCACATTCTTAGGATATATTTTATACGATAGAATTTTGGCGCGAAATTCTTACAATCTCAGGATATAATTATGCGATAGAATTTTGGCACAAAATTCGCACATTCTCATAATATAATTATAGGAGCAGAGAGGAGGAAAGAATTATTCTCACAGCAGTTGTTAGACCCATCTATATTAAATGTCGGAGGATCTCCCTCTATCATCTTTATTGTTAGAGTAAATTAATTCAACCAGTCAGTGGAATCATTGTTTACTGCCATGCTGACCACAGAGGCCATATCAGGGATGTCACCTTGTTTATTTGAAGGCAGCTTACTGTGTCATCAGTTTAAAAGTCCATTATGATCAATATTAGGGATGGTAGCTGAACTGTCTACGTCTTCACCAAAGAACGCAGGAAAAATAAAGCAACCATCAAAGTTAAACCACATTGTAAACCTACTACATTTTTTTTAAAACAAAAAAATATATCCCACAAAACGGTGACTACCAAACCTAAAATTGATAGATTTACCTCCTGAAATGTTTGTAGCCTGTACATATTTTAAATCAATCAAGTCATGCTTACATAAATTACACGTGGTACATTTTGATTTTACGTCAAAATTTTGCGTGTTTTCTTCAAGGGAAAAAAAATCACATTTTAGGGTTAAATTAACTTGTTCACCACAGAGTTTCCCTTGCAGACAAGAGCTTGTAACCCCTGCAACCACATTCAGCTCCTCACAAACGCGTGTCTGTTTCAAACAGCCACAGTACAGAAGCCATTACGGACATTCAGTTTAAAAGTGGACCACCCTGGTCCATTTTTGATAAGCTGTGGTATTTCCCAAATTTGTCCCACCATGGTCCATTTTGGACAAGCTGTGGTATTTCCCAAACCCGTCCCACAGGGTGGCCTGGTGGGGAAAAGGCCTCTGAGTTAATTGTGGCTATCCAATCGCCACTCAGTCCCCTCTCTTGCCCGGCCCTGGGTTTGCAGCGGCGCTGGACTGGGGCAGAGGAGGGGGATGTAATCTTCGCGCACGTGCGCGGTCACTTTGATAGCAAGCAAACAATCAGACGTAAATTTGTCTCCCTTTCAGCGGTCACGCCGCTGTCATTCACTTGCCTCCCTTCCCTCGCGCGTGCAAGGACCACGCGCAGTCTCGGGGATTCACGTGCAAATCTCGCGCCACCACGCGCAGGCTCGTGACCCCCGGCGGCCATTTTCTCGTGTAGGGTGCGTGAACGGGGCGGGATTAGACGTTTGGCGCAGGCGTGGTGGGCTCATTAATGCCATTGCGTCACGACAGTTTGCGGCGTGACCTGACGTCAACGCGTGACCCCGGCACGTCACAACCGTGCCGGCAATAATGTCAGGGAGGACAGTCATTGTGGAGGGATGGAATTGACGGCTGACCCAATGGTCGATCTGTCAGCACCGCATTAAGTCCTCACCTCGCCTGCAACACATTCACCACATCGCGGAGGAAATAGCCGCCACATCCCTAACACACATTCATCACATTGCCAAGGAAATAGTCGCCACAGCCCCAACACACATTCACCACGTGCATCCTGCTTGTCTCTTGTCATCATCACCACATCAGTATTCAAGGTCCTTGCCACAATTGTATCAAACACTTTTCAAGTCCATCACAGGCCCTGAAAGTTTCTTTCTTATGTATTGTTTCATTTGTGTGTGTGTGATGTGCTCTTTCCTACGCATCTTTCGAGATATATGTCGTTTGATTCTTTTCGGTTCAGAACGTGTGCAGAATTTTTGCCCACTAGTTTTAAGATACCTTATGTCTTAGAAAAATGAATAGCTTTGCATGTAGCCACATATGACTTCATGTCGGATTGGCAAGAAAAGCACACACACACACCACAGGAATCAAGGATTCATTTTTCTTTCTAAATCTTGTGGCCCTTTTGGGGCATAATAATAATAATAATGTAGGGAATTTATATAGCGCTGAATCTTGTAAAGCAACAAATCAAAGCGCTCAGATTTTATTTCATACCACTTTAAGTCACGGCAGATTTCTCTCCGTGAAATTCGGGCTGCTCTCCCCGGGGAGAGCGGGAGAACGCGTCGCCACTTAGCACTGCGCCACCCTTTCACCCTTTTTTTTTTTCTGCAGCTGTATTTGTTTCCCTATCAGCATAGAGGATATAAAGTACCAATCGAAGAAAGTATCAACACTTTGAAATTCACCTTGAACGATTACTGACCAACACGAATTCGGTGAAAGGTAAATCCAAATAACAAATTTATTTCTTACCCTGTTCAAGTCGCCCCATCTTTAAACACACTGGCCTCCCTGCTTTTATTTAAACAAATTTCGAAAACTTAAAACTGGCATTGGTCTCAAATACTTCCTTTTCCGTTCTTTTTCTTTTTTTACATTTCAATTTCGGAGATCTTTAAATTGGGAAGTTTCATTTTGAGAGCAAATCCCTTTCCAATTTTGCCCATGTCACAATTTATTGCAACAATCGGAAGCTTGTGATAACTTCATCTTTTCGGAACTAGTGAGTAAAAAAAACCTTGTGTCTGCTAGGTCATTTTGTATTGTTCTTTGGCGTGCATGCGTTTGAAGTTAGTATCACAAGTCATAAACATGTCTATTTAAGAGAATATCAATGTTTATAAATAAATCATAGTCCTATGTTTGAAAAGGTCACTTAGGTAAGAACGGAATATATACACGCGCGTGTATGTGCGTGCGTGCACGCACGCGTGCGCATCACACCACTGACGTCATGGTCCCCCTAACAATTCTCACAGTACCATAACCCAAAAACACCACCTTTGTTTTCTGGTATTAAAAAAAAAAACCCACAAAAAACCCCTACACTGATCAATGGCAGTGATCCACGTTACACATACGGCGACAGCACCCGAACGACCCACATATACATTCACTCCCCCCTTATCCAGTAAAGAGAGAGACTCGCTGTATATGTGTGTGTGTGTGTGTGTGTGTGCGTGGATGTCATGTCTACCTGACCTCTGATGATCCTGTATAGGGACTTGCAGTGATGACTGATGACGCCCTGACATGGTGTCCCCGGGAGTCAATCCACAATCACTCCTCCACAAGGAGAGAAGGGAAGGAAGAAGGAGGAGAGAGAGAGAGAGAGAGGGAGGGAGGGGGTAGGAGAGAGAGGAAGGGAGGGAGGGGGGGGGGGAGGGATAGGAGAGCAAGACGAGATGGGGCGGTGGCAGGGAGGCACTTTCTGTGTGTGTAACCCGGTCCTGGTGCTGGAGGAGCTCGATATCAGTGAAGGAGAAGAAGCACACCCTCACCTTTCCTCTGACCCCGCAGGAAGGACAGGGTGCCGTTCCTTTTGTACCCCCGGTGGGTTTGGGTCGTATCATCTTGAAGCTGCCTTGCCTTTGAAGGCCCCGGACTTCAACCGGCTACCCCTGGGTCGCCCGGTACGGCCCTACTCTCCGGTTTCTCTCCCTTGGCTTCACGCACGCATGCGCACTGTGCGGCGGGAAGGTTAGGAGGCGACAAAGTGGTGCAGGGTTATGGGCCTTCTGCATGCGAGACTTGAACTTGAAGGGGTGGTGTGTGGGGTGGTGGTGGTGGGTGGTGGTGGGATTTGTTACCGGGATTAGTTAAACTAGTGTATGTACGCTTGTTTGCGTGTGCAGATTGTGTGTGGTGTGTGTTCTTCACACACACACCCACACACTGTATGGTAAATTTGGTACTTACGATTTAAAAATCAGAATTAGAAGGGGAGTAAAAACAACAAAATTCTGAGCTATCAAATAACCGTACAGATCAGAAACAAAAAGAAAACGAGGGAGAGAGAGAGAGAGAGATGAAATTATTTTTATTTAAAATAGGGTGTAAGCAACACTTGGTTTTTAGTTCCACCTTTACTGGGGAGGGAGAAGACACAACAAACGTGAGAGACAGACAGTCAAAGAGACAAGACACAGACAAGACAGACAAAACCAAAAAAGAACCAAAAGACACCACACCCTACCACCCCACCCCCACCCACAAAATACTAACCAGTATGTACTCAGTCCCCCTGTCCTTGTTTAACAACAGGGGGGGGGGGGGGGGGGGGGGGCGGAGAGGGGGGGGGGGGGGGAGTTCAGGTACGTAAGAACGGAAATTGTCACTTCCGATCTTCAGTCAGTGTTGAAGCCAAGCTATGCATGTCATGTCATGTCATGACTAGAACGCCGTGACAGACAGACCGACAGCAGATCCACCATCACACACACTGCACTAATCCCCCGTGACTGATGGTTGTGCTCCGTTCATTGTGGCTGATCTTGTCGCCCTGTACCTTATAAGGGGTAGCCTAGTTGTATGCCACCGCCCTGATCTTATAGCCTACCTCCTCCCAACAACACAATAATAATAATTGCTCTGGAACATTTAGCTCAGCAGGTTTATTATTGAGGGGAGTGATACGCTTGCTGGTGGAACATGTTGCTTTGGGTTCCATCTGTATGAAGATTAAGGGTGTGTGTGTGGTTTTTTTGGTCTTCTGGTCTTCAGCTAGAGGGGACGGGATAGCTCAGTCAGTGCACTCGCTTTCCTCCAACAAAAGGTTAAGCATCAAGCGTGGTTACCACTTGGATGGGTGACCGTTTAGCGCGCCTTGGCTTCAGTACAGTTCCCCCTTAGTTCACCCAGCTGTAAATGGGTACCTGCCCTCTTTAGGGGTCAGGGAAGGTGTACAGAAAGCAGCGAGGGAGAGGAGAAGGGGGACCACCCGATTTTCTGGCCCCTAGAGAAGCTGAGGTCTCTGACGCTTTGCTCTCCTCCAACCACATAGGTTATGGGACGACAGCTTTTTTTTTAAACAACACACTTGCTCTGGAAGCTCTTAACTCGGCAGGTTTTTGGTTTTTGTTGGGTTTTTGTTTGTTTGTTTGGGGTTGGGGGGCGGGTTGTTTTGGGTTTTTTTGGGGTGGGGGGTAATAGGCTTGTTGGTGGAACATTTTGGTGTTTGGTTGGGTCTACATGAAGATTAGGGAGTGGGTTTTTTTGTGGGGGATTTTTTTTTCTGTCTGTTCCTCAGCCAGAGCTCTGAGGTTCCACCCGATAGTCAGATTTAAGATTTTGCGTTTTGTGCCCAGCATGAAGGTAGCCGCGTTCCGACTTCGGGGATGGAGTAGGGTTTGACTTCCTTTTGAGAACTCTCTGTCTCCCTCCCTCCCTCCCTCCCTCTGTCGTGAAATTTTAAAAAATTGCGTTTGTGTTCTCTCTCTCCTCTCTCTCTCTCTCTCTCTCTCTCTCTCTCTCTCTCTCTCTCTCCTCTCTCTCTCTTCCCTCCTCCCTCTCCCCCCTCTTCTCCTCTTTCTCGTGAAATAGATTGTGTTTCTCTCTCTCTCTCTCTCTCTCTCTCCTCCTCTCTTCCTCCCTCTCCTCTCTCCTCTTCGTGTTGTCTGAATCATGTCTTTAGTAGTGTCATTATTGTGCAGTGATCTGGGTGCAAAAATATTCTGAGATTACAAATCAAGGGTCTACATGTAGCACGTACGAATAAGGGTTTGTAAAAGAAAACTCGGCAACAAGAAAGTTCGTTTTCTGGAGCAAAAAAAATTGTGTTATTGATATTCTTACTCTTATAGACAAACAGTTACATACTGTAGCAAACGCAACAGAAACAGAAACAAAAATGTAAAAAAAAACACCGAAAAAACCCCAACAACCAACCAAACAATATAACAAAAATATAACGGAAATGCGCCTTTCCCGTGGACATCCGCCCAGATTTCGCATAGATTACGACAGAACAAAACAAAACACAGGAACAAGCAATCCCTTAATGATAATAATAAATTAAAAAACAACCAACTCCCACGAAACTCTAATCATATAATTATCAAATAAAAAAAATGAAAAGAGAATCCATATCCACTCCGAAAGTCTCGTCACATTCTTTCTAAAATTGCATAGGGGATATAAGCCAGAGAGCTTTACACCAGATGTAAACATAAAACGGGATCCAGTAGTGGTAGTGTGTGTGTGTGTGTGTGTGTGTGTGTGTGTTGTGTGTGTGTGTGTGTGTGTGTGTGTGTGGTGTGTTGTTGTTGTTGTTATGTTTTTAAATTCTTTTATATCGAGGATAATGGAATAAGCTTTTTTACATCCAGTCCCCGTGTGTATGCGGTTTTGTAAATTCTGTCCACTGTTCCCACCGGCACACAATGGCCTGCCTACTCTTACGAAAAGCGGAACAGGATTTAACGTGTGCGCAAGATGCTCTGTGTGCGTGCGTGTGTGTTATGTGTGCATAAGTATGTATGCGCGCGTGTATATGTGTGCATAAGTATGTGTGCGCGCACGTTTGCGTATAATTATGTGCGTGAGCGCACGCGCGCGTATGTCACCCCCACACACACGGACCCCCCCCTTCCCGGGGTGTCATGCAGGATAAATAGCGGCCTACATGTCCCCCCCCCTAGTCTCTCTCTTGGTTCATGATGGAGTGCTCTAATCCAGCAGGCCCCAGGCAGGACGAGAGTTCCTGGGATTCGGGGCTGAGTTATGACGGCTCCAGACCTTAGACGCTCGCCGCGCGGTTATATCACGGCTGGACTTTTGGCGGCGGCTTTGTTCGTGCAGGGGCTGACTTAGGGAAGAGGGGCTGTCGGGGATTAGGCCTCTGTCAGAGATAAGTGGTTATGAGCCTGCGGGGTCAAGCCACGTCCCTCCTCGCCGACAAGTGAGGTCAGCTGCCGTGAAAACGTCATCTGTCGACGTCACCTTGGAAAGGGGGATGGAGGGTGGTGGTGGGTGGGGGTGGGGGTGGGTGGTGGGGGGTGGGGTGTGTGTGTGTGTGCACTGTTGTTGTGCAGTGTGATGTCATTCTGCGTGTGTTTGTGTGTGAGAGGGAGAGAGTGTGTATGTGTGTGTGTCTTCCCCCCCCCCCCCCCCCCCCCCCCCCCCACTCCTCTCTCAGTCTCTGTGTCTCTGTCTGTCTGTCTCTGTTTCTCTCTCTCTCTTCCTGTGTCTCCCTGTGTCTCTCAGTCTGAATGTCTATCTGTTTGCTGTCTCTCTCTCTGTCTGTCTGTCTGTCTCTCTCTCTCTCTCTCTCTCTCTCTCTCTCTCTCTCTCTCTCTCTCTCCTCTCTCTCTCTCTCTCACGCACACACACGCGCGCACGCACACACACACACACACACCAGCCTGTTTGTTTTGCATTCTTGACGAATGTTTACTTCCTTAACGCATACATAATTATTTCATGGAGAAAGAAAGGTAGCTAGCCTCCTCTGGACTTTATTAATAACCTTTTGCACATGCTGTTCACCATAGAACACCTGATGGATGCATAATGTCTCAGGCAGTGATAAACTTTATGGTCTGTCTGACTGACTGTCTGTCTGTCTCTCAATCATCTACCTCATCTACCCCTCTCTCTCTCTCTCTCTCTCTCTCTCTCTCTCTCTCACACACACACACACACACTACACTCTCTCACTCACCAAACACACACACACACACACACGCAGCACACACCGCACGCACAAACGCACTCTCTCTCCTCATCTCGACTCTCTCTCTTCTCTCTCGTAATCTTCTGTTCACTTCATGATGGTGCCCCTTTAAACTGGAATTGTCTCCCCTTGTCTGTCCGCCAGCGGGCGACACCAGCAGCAGTGGATCTCCCAGCGGCCAATCAGAAAGCATCAATGGCGAAACAGACGAGCAGATGCGCATGCGTCTGAAGAGGAAATTGCAACGAAACAGAACGTCCTTCACCGCAGCACAGATTGAATCTTTGGAAAAAGGTACATGGAGGAGTGTGTTTGTTTATTTGCTTGTTTGTTATTTTGCTTTCAGCATTGATGGTTATAGATAGTCTTTTTTTTAGAGAGAGTATCCAGTCAGATACTGTGGGTAATAAAAGAATGCACTACTTTTTTCCCCCCGCCAAAGCCAGCCACAATTTTACCAGTTTCATTTTGTCCTTTTGTCAGTTGTAGAAAAGAAAGTGTATGAAATAAGTAGATGTGAATAGACCTTAAAGTGAAGATACTACTACTACTACTACTACTACTACGCTACATTAGAGCTACACTACTACTACTACTATGCTACATTAGAGCTACACTACTACTACTACTATGCTACATTAGAGCTACACTACTACTACTACTACTATGCTACATTAGAGCTACACTACTACTACCTACTACTTACTTACTATGCTACATTAGAGCTACTACTACTAGACAAAGAGTCATATTGTACTACTCTATACGCTAACATTGATGTACATATTGTACTTACTATACTACTACACATACTATAACGTACATTAGGCTACACTATTACTCTACTACTACTACTACTTTATCTACTACTAACTACTACTATACTACTACTACTACTACCACTACTACTGCTGCTGCTTGCTTCTTTCTTCTTCTTCTTCTTCTTCTTCTTCTTCTTCTTCTGCTACTACTACTACTAGAAACAAAAAATCTCATTCTGTCCAATATTGCCTTCATACTCTGAATATTTCCGTCTAGCATTGTCAGTTGATGTCATAATTGATACGTTCAGCTTTCATACTCAGAAGCTATAATGTCTGTGCTACATCTTTTGTGGCACTGCATAGTATAATTTAGCAACATAACATACACTTATTGACGTGAACTTATCAACCGTCTTTTTAGTCACAAAACCCCCCAGACTTGATGTTAACTGTATGTATGTGTGTTGCAGAATTTGAGCGAACCCATTATCCTGATGTTTTTGCCAGAGAGAGACTGGCACAAAAAATCGACCTGCCCGAAGCTAGAATACAGGTACCTATCCATCTCTCTCTCTCTCTCTCTCTCTCTCTCTCTCTCTCTCTCTCTCTCTCTCTCTCTCTCTCTCTGTCTCTGTGTCTCTGTCTGTCTCTGTCTGTCTGTCTAGTCCCTCTCTCTGTGTGTTTTGTTGTTGTTCTTTTTACATTGTAAACTTTTGTTTTAAAACTAAATGAACTATTTTGCATTGGGGACTTAAACTTATTTCACAAATGTAACACGCTAGAAGAAAGATATGGCGCAGTTTTGTTGATGGTGTCGGGTTTTTTTTCTTTTAAAGCATCAAAGTTTTGGGGTTGTTGTTATTGTTCTAGTTGTGGTTGTGTGTGTGTTGTGTGTGTGTGTGTGCGCGCGGGTGAGGAGGTGGGTATTTTGGTTTAGTTTGTTTTTTTCTTGTTCCTTTTTGGGGGTTTTTAGGGGGGTGCTTATTATTATTATTTTTTTGGGGGGTGGGAAGGTAGCTAGTTTTGGTTGATTTGTTTACTTGTGTGCTTGTTTGTTTCATTATTTTTGGTTGAGTATCAGCTTATCAAACTTCTTTTCTAGTCGATTGTGCGTCCTTTCCTTTTTCTTTAAAGATTATCTTTATTTGTCTGTTTTCACTTCCACTTTGGCAGTCTCTGCCGACATGAAACATCCAGTCAATATTTGTGTTACTTATTTTACTTGTCTATCTGTCTATCTATCTGTCTATCCATCTGTCTATCTATGTATCTGTCTGTCTATCTGTCTATCTATCTGTCTGTCTATCTATCTATTTATCTATCTATCCATCCATCCATCCATTTGTATGTTTATTTGTTCCCTTTTCCCCAGGCAGTAACTTCAATTATTGATTTTTGTTCTGTTACTTTTTTTTTGGTTTGGGGTTGATGGGGGTTTTTTGTGTTGTCTTTTTAATGCACTCCAGTATTTTTTGGATTCCCTTGTGTGATGTAATTTGTTTTGGCTTGTTTTTGTGTTTGTTTTGGGGTTCTTGTTTTTATTTTTACTCTGTAAAGAAATTGAAAACAAAAAGGAACAAACACTAGTTTTGTAAAAGGTCAAGTGTCTGTTAATGAGGAATAACTTACTTTTTTTGATGTTTTTCTTGGTTGTTGTTGTCTTGTGTGTATTCGCCTTCAATCCGGGTGCACTGATACAAATACAAACACTTACGTTTTCATTCAACGGTGCTTTTTCCTTTTATACCCCCAGGAGAGTGAGCTTGTTCATGCCATGGTGTCTTTCCTTTGCGCCGCAGGTGTGGTTCTCCAACCGTCGCGCCAAGTGGCGGAGGGAGGAGAAGCTGAGGAACCAGCGGCGGGACTCGTGTAACGGCAGTGCTCGCCTGCCCATCAACCCCTCCTTCACCAACACCATGTACCCCGCCCTGCACCAGCCCATCGTCTCCATGCCCGACAACTACAGGTCAGTTGGTGGAGGAGAAGGATGTGAGGAGGAGGAGGGTGTGAGGAGGAGGAGGAGGAGGATGGTGGTGGTGGTGGTGGTGGTGGTGGTGGTGGTCTTGATGATGAGGATGATGATGATGATGGTGGTGGTGGTGGTGGTTGTGGTGGTGGTGGTGGTCTTGATGAGAATGTTGATGATCTTGATGATGATGAGGAGGAGGAGGATGTGAGGGTGATGATGATGATGGTGGTGGTGGTGGTGGTGGTGGTGGTGGTGGTCTTGATGAGAATGTTGATGATCTTGATGAGGAGGAGGAGGATAGTGATGACGACGAAGACGACGACGATGATGATGATAATGATGATGATGGTGGTGGTGGTGGTGGTGGTGGTGGTGGTGGTGGTGGTCTTGATGAGAATGTTGATGATCTTGAGGAGGATGAGGATGGTGATGATGATGACGACGACGACGACGATGATGATGATGATGATGATGATGGTGGTGATGGTGGTGGTGGTGGTGGTGATGGTGGTAGTGGTGGTCTTGATGAGAATGTTGATGATCTTGATGAGGAGGAGGAGGAGGATGGTGATGACGACGACGACGACGATGATGATGATGATGGTGGTGGTGGTGGTCTTGAAGAGAATGTTGATGATCTTGATGATGAGGAGGAGGAAGAGGATGGTGATGACGACGGCGACGATGATGATGGTGGTGGTGGTGGTATTGATGATAAGAATGTTGATGATCTTGATGAGGAGGATGTTGATGATGATGACGATGAGGAGGAGGATGAGGATGGTGATATTTGTGTTGGTGTTGTTGATGATGATGATGTTTGTGTTGATGATGATGTTTGTGATGATGATGGTGTTTGTGTTGATGATGATGATGATGATGATGATGATGATGGTGGTGGTGGTGGTGGTGGTGGTTGTGGTGGTGGAGGAAAAAAATCTATGGAGGATTTGACAGCATGTCCTTAGAGAAGAACACCATGCGATGCAGCTCAGTAAGTACAATACAGTGCAATTTAATACAACGTAATACAATACAATGCGTTTTAATAAATACGATACTAAATGATATTATATAAATGATACAATGCAATGCAATACAATACAATGCAATGCAATGTAATACAGCACAATACAATACAATACAATACAACACAGTTAAGTACAACACGGTACAGTACAGTGCAACGCAGTGCAGTGCAGTGCAGTGTCTATTGATGAGATCGGTGACTGCATGACTAAAGCTGTGATCACTGTGTGTTGCAACTTTGTCTATAACAGTAATTCGTCATTATCTTGATAATGACGGACGGTAACTACATATCTTGATGATGACTAGAGTGGTGATTGGTATGTGTTGCAAGTCTATAACAGTGGTCCGTCCTTATATTGATGAGAACGGCGACTTCATATCTTGATGATGACTAGAGTGGTGATTGGTATGTGTTGCAAGTCTATAACAGTGGTCCGTCCTTATATTGATAAGGACTGGCAACTACATAATTATCTTCATGATGACTAGAGTGGTGATTGGTGCGGGTTGCAAGTCTATAACAGTAATCCGTCCTTATATTGATGAGGACTGGTAACTGCATATCTTGATGATGACTAGAGTGGTGATATTTATTTATTTATTTATTCTTTATTATCGAGGATAATGGAATAAGCATTTATGTGCTTTTTTACATCAGTCCCCGTGTGTATGCGGATTTGTAAATTCCGTCATCTCTTCCCACCGGCACACAATGGCCTACTCTTACGAAAAGGAAGAACAGGATTTAACGTGTGCGCAAGATGTTCTACGTGTGTTCGCACACGGGACCTGGGTTTATAGTCGCATCCGAAGCAAGCCTATAACTGTGAGACATCCTTATATTGATAAGGATGGTAACTACATATCTTCATGATGACTAGAGTGGTGATTGGTTCGTGTTGCAAGTCTATAACAGTAATCCGTCCTTATATTGATGAGGACTGGTAACTGCATATCTTGATGATGACTAGAGTGGTGATTGCTCTGTGTGTTGCAAATCTTATCTTTAACTATGATCCGTCCTTATAAGGACCGCGACAACATGTATGTATGTTTGTCCGTCGTGTTCGACGATGACCTCCAAAACATCAGAGGAGG
>CM054158.1:45637780-45655280 GCA_028751875.1 Rapana venosa | reverse complement strand
TATCACACAGAACTCTGACCCTCTCAGGTTTTGTTTTATTTTAAATCCCCAACAAGCAAACTCCGCGCCATTGGCAACGACTGTACATGTTCCTCCTCGTTGTGTGCAGGCCTGATATCACCCGGGGTGTCGGTGCCCATCCAAGTTCCGGGCCACCACCAAGACATGGGGGCCCACATGGGGTCCATGGCCACCCAGTACTGGCCCCGCATCCAGTAACCACGCTCCTCCTCTCCGCATGCGCAAGGGACATGCGCAGTGGCTCCTCAGTGGTGGTGGACACACGTGACCCACACTATCTTGAGCTGAGGGGAGGACAAGACACCACGCCGTTCTTCTTCCCCCCTCCCCCTCCTTCCTCCTCCTTCTTCTCTCCCTCCTCCACGCTCTGCTCGTTGGTGTGACGCTGTTTGCAAAAAAAGTGATGCAAGCTTCATCACTTTACAAATTCAACTCCCTCTCTTCCCCCCTCCTCTTCGCGTGAACTTTTGAGTCAAGTGAGGCTGAAATAACCCAGGAATGGTGGTGGGAACATTCTGAGAGAGAAAAAGGCTAGACAGAAGTGTGTGTGTGTGTGTGTGTCCGCGCACGCACGCACGCGAGTGTGTGTATGTGTGAGAGTGTGTCTTCATGATTTACCGCGATGATATTAACCACCCCCCCAAGCATTAAGTCATTGTCTCCAACCAAAACCATCTTGCACTACAGTCCTGACACCTACCTGCCCCTGTTCACTACAGCAGCATGCCTGACTCACCAGACAGCTAAAGGATGGCACAACTTGGCGTGGTCCTTGTCTTGTGCCAAAGCAGAGTTTGTGTGCGAGAAAGGGAGGGAGGGGGGGGGGGGGAGGGGAGGGAAACAGTGACAGTGAAAACAAACCTGGTCGTAGTGGTTTGTTTTTTTCAAACTTCGCTCAAAAGTCCAGTTTGTTGAGGTCTCATTTTTGGAGTTGGGAGATTTTCTGTGTGTGGCGCTGGACACGGGCGAAATGCTCAACAGTCAGAGTGACACGTGTGTCGTTCCTTACCGCGTTAGTTGGAGAGTGTGCGGATGGTATTGAAGATGCCTGCATCTCGTCATCAACTCCACTGTCTGGGCTCCCAAATCTCCAGACAACCATCAGGACTACAAACTCCAGCTCTAACCAACCCAGCTCCTCACCCCTTCCTTCTGCAGCCTGACGTCACCACGGAGAACGTGAGGTCAGCGATCCTTGCGCGTCATTGCCCACCCAGACTTTCAAAAGTGTCTTGGCTGTGGAGGGGTTCACGGCTTGGGACGTCCCCCGGTTGTTCTTGTTAACACTTGCACGATGTCCTCATCTCACGCGAATGACTGGACTGACTAAACCCCCCCTGGGGTCACTTCCCAAGAAGTACGTCATGGGCTGGCCATCTTGAGAGGCTTCGGCATCACCAACTCAGGGACCTCAGCTGCCTCTTCCCTGCCCGGTAAAGCAGAGCGAGCTGATTCCGCATTGATGAAGAAGGCTTTTCTGCCACTCCACTCAGACGCCACCACCACACAGCCGCTGCTATCATCCGCTAGCTATCACTGCCTGTCCCTCCAGACCCACTACATACAGTTGGCAGACAGTCAAGGCAGAAGGACAGTTCCTAACATCCTGCCTTATAAATCTATGACCCTCACCTAGGTCAGTGGACCCACAATATCCTTCCCCTCCCCCCCTCCCCCACACACACTCCTTTTCTTTCCTGCAGTCAGCAGCAGTAGGAGAGAGAGAGAGAGAGAGAGAGAGAGAGAGAATGGACACTGTGAGAACAATAGACAGACCTGGCCCAGTGACTTTTTTTTAGCTGGTGTGGAGAAGAACAGATCAAAGTGAGAAAAGAAAGGAATTGACACATGAAATAAACCTAAAACAACAACAACAAAAACACAGGACAGCCAAACAATAGCCAGAGAGTGACTCAGGTTGTGGGTAGTTATGACCTTGACACGTGTTCCGGTACAAAGAGGCACTGGCCCTGCTGGGGTCACGTGCGTGTGTTGTGGAGTGACCATTGTCCAGAGTGTGTGGTGTGCTTGTGCTCTCGGCGCATAGTGTCCTCAGTACGCACGTGTCCGCGCTGGTGTGGCTCGGACAATGTTTTCGGTGTGGACAATACCAGCCACTGTAGCAAGAGTCGACAGGATGCTCTTTTTTTTTCTCCTCTATAGCACTGAGATGTCTGTTAGACTGGACAGTTCCAATCTTGGAAAAGCTTTTTTTTTTTTTTTAAATTAATCGCGGACTACCTGACAAATTTTGTTGTTTGTTTTTGTTAAACTTGAGAAGGACAAAGTGAAAGAGTATGCGCACAAAGTATGAAGTGTAAAGTCGTACTGATATTTTACGGTACGGCGTTGTTGTGTGTGGAAAAATAGAAAAGTAAGCGTTGGTCAGCTTTGGGCCAGTTTTGGAGTGGTGTGTGTGTATGCATGCACAGACGTAGACAGGAATGCGCGCGTGCGCACGCACACAAGCGCAGAACACACACACACACTCTCTCTCACACTCTCACACACACACACTCCCACACAGAGAATAATCCTCCAGGGACCAGAGCTTCACAGCGGCAGGGGGAAGGGGGCCATAACCCCGGACACGTGACACGCCGCAGTCGTCTGCCCCTGCCCGTTGCCCGGGAGACTTTTTTAGTCCAATCAGACGTCGCCATGTGTCACGTGCCGCCCGCCTCTGGGGGCGGGGTGCCAACAAGAGAGAAGGGGGGTGACCAATATTGGATGTGAAAGCTTCAAAGATCCAGTCCAGCTCACACACACAGACACACACACACAGACACACACAGACACAGACACACACACAGACACACACACACACGCGCCCTCATGGGAGGCAGTGTTGTGGTCTGAGCCCTTTCCAACCCTTCTCCCACCCCCTACTCCCACCCGCCCACCCATATTGGCACCACAGCACAGCACAGCACAGCGTCAGGGATGCTGTCAACTGGTGCCAGACTGAGACACTTGCCACAACAATCAAGAGAGCCAAATATTGAGGCACTGATGTCGACGTTTGGAACATGTTTTGACAGAAAAAACGTCATCTTTTGGCCCTGGTGTGGATGTTTAACGAACAGTCCCAAAAAAAATGATACTGGTGTTGTTTGCAATTCCAATACACTGTTCATGACTTGTGACATTTTGGGTTGTCGTTTTCTATCGTTGGTTTGAATCTTCAAATGGTGAATAGAAGTGAGAGAGTCTATGTTGCGAGGAAGACTGCAAGTTTTTTTTAATTGTTTTTATTTTTATGAGTGCTAGGAATTAACCGCGACACTTGCTCCAATTCTTCAGCCCAAACTGTGACACGTGAGTTGTACAGCCTTTGAAAACTTCAACAAAAAATTCAGTGGAACTCTCTCCAAAACATCGCTTCAGAAGGCCAGTTATTTGTCTGTCCTCAACGTTTTCAGTACAGTGCCTGGTGTTTTTGGACCGTATTCTCTGTCAGGAAGGAAGCCAGTGTGCGCAGCATGAAAAGTACGAGAAGTTTCACTGCTATGGCAAAACTTCTTTCTAACCGCCATTTGCACGTGAAGATTTTCAGAATCTGTGCAGACTGAAACAGAGAGACCTGAGAAGCAGAGCGATCTAACGAGCAGCTGAATGTGAGTGATGTGAGGGGAGACCTGCTTTAATGAAAGCGAAAGTGGAGTGATCGCTGACAATGAAATCTACGTTGACTAGTCCCAAAACTTACCACTAAAAAACAAAATGAAATATTTGAAGGTGTGAGAGAAAAAAAACGTATATGCACACACGGAGGACACACTAAGAGATGAAAGAAATCCGATATTGTGAAAGTCAGTGACAAGTTTCAGTGTGGAGAATATATATATATATAATTCGTGCGTGATCCGCAAAGAACTATAGCTTGCATATCGCCTGACATGTCTAAAATACCATATCGCTGCCAACAACTACAATACAGAAGCAAGGCAGATGCACGTGTAGGCTGTACCTGCATCTGAACAAAATTCTTGTGATTGTTTTTCGGAACTGGAAGTTTTTAAAAAACAAATGTATCATGCTGTTTGTAATAATTTAACACTATACAGTTTTGGTGTACATGTGAATTTTTTTGGGGGGGTTAAAAACTCTTGTGTTCGTTTTAATGCGAAAGAGAGGACGAAGAGAAATATGTATGTGGGTATTCAGTTGGGTTTTTTGTTAATATAAAAATACGTATATATCGATGTAATTCTGAATCTAGATGGGGTTTTCCATGTGTGTTGTGTAAACGTGTTGTTTTCCTGTTTGTACTGACTTCAAAACAGGAACTACCAATATGTCAATGAATATTTTGATTTCAAGAAATGAATAGCATGAATGTGGGGGCTTGGTACTATCGGCAGTGCTAATTCTAGCTCAGTGTAGCAAAGAGGTATGTATGTATACCTATATCATTCATATAATAACAAGAATAATCCATTGACCAGCTCATGGTCAATGTCTATTTTGTTTTCTTCTTCCCGCTCAAAATGGCCACGCTGAGGACAGAAATGCTATGGAGTCGGTTACAATTATTTATCTTCTTTTGCTATTTGTTGACTTGTTTAAAAAAAAAAAGAGACCCTTGTGGAATTTTATGTCAGTTATCTTTTACTTTTGCAGCTAATCAAGAGCTAAGATTTCTTGTCTTTTTTATTTTATTTTTATAGATGTGTGTGTGAGAGTGTGTGTGCATGTTTGTGTGTGTGTGTCTGGTGTATGTGCGTGAGGAGTGTAAATGCGGAAGCTTGATGTAGTCTCCAAAATTGTGAAAAGAATCTTTTTTTTTCTTTCTTTTTAAAAAAAATCATAGCCCCGTCTAAGGCTTGGCGCCCTGTGTCCCCCATTTTCCCCGCGCTGTCACTGCGTGCTAAGTTCCTGTGTACATTTCCCGCCCAAATTCAAACTGTTCCTGATGACGAAAAGCAAGGTCCTGTATGTTGGGAGGGTTTTAAGACGTATGATCCAGTGATCATTAGACTGTTCCTCACTCCTGCTCCGTTGCCTTTGCTTGACAAAATGGACTGCTGTATAGAATGGATTAATTTTGTGCCTCCCCCAAAAAAACAAAAACATACAAACTCATGGTGGCAGATCAAGTTTCTTGACTCAGCCTAACTTTTATTCGTCTGCATCTACTGTCTTTTCTCCAGACTCCCAAGTCAGATAATTATGGGCCAGAATTGCTACCCTCCTTTTTCGTTTTATCCCCCCTTCCTCCCTCCTTTCACCTACTTCCTCCCCCACCTCCCTTTCGTCACTCCCACCCCCCTTTCCTTTGTTTAGACATGTGAATGCACGAGCAAGGTAGGCAAGTTTTAAGGTCTTGTTGTGTTGATGTCAGTATTACGTACTGAAAGATTCTTCAGAGTGCAATATGCTCAAGCGTGTGTACAGAGTAGTGTAATGTTGGTGTAACGCCTTGTACATACTGTACATCGGGTTGTACATTCATACCTGTGCTTTTTTTGTGTAACTTCCCTTGTCAATGGAGTAGGCTGTCTGTATGTGTATATGTGATTTTTTTTTAATATATATTATTTTGTGGATGTGTCCGGGTTTTGTTGGTGTGTTTTCTGGAGACATTTTTTTGTGTATGGTGAATGAAGGTTTTTTTTTATTGTTTATTTTTTTAAAGCAACAGTATGTGTTGTTATTGAGCAGCATTGTAATAACAGAACTAACATTCAACATACTGGACAGTAATTGTAATTGGCAGATCAATCGTCATCCCATTATCATATCATTTCTGATATCAGGAAGCATTGATTTTTTAAACTTCTCTCTGTCCCTCTCTCTCTCTCTCTGTCTCTCTATCTCTGTCTCTGTCTCTCTCTCATATTAATCAAACTGATAAAACACGCTATATATATAAAAATGATGCATAATACGGTTTAAATCGTTAAGCAATTGGTTTATGTAATCATCACTCTTCTAAGCTCATTTCCATTATCATAATTGAAACAGAAATTCCCAAGAGAGAATAAGAATTTCGTTTTCTTCTGGTTTATTCTTTCTGCCCCCCCCCCCCCCCCCCCCCCCCCTTACCCTCTCACTCCTGACCTCTTTTAGATTTATTTTCTCCAATGTTTTAAAGAAATTGAAAGAAAAGGTCCATGTATAGTGGCTGATGTTGTGTGTGACAGATCAAAAAATAAAACATCCTTACTGCAAAACTGTTCGCATTGACTTCAGTTGCTAAACTTCTCCTTCAAACTCTTCAAGAAGTCCGACTCACAAGCAAAAATTTGGATATTGAGAAGGGATAAATTTTCACAAGTGAATCATGTAAAACACAGATTTTGGAAAGTGTGGCAGGGAAATATGGCGTGCTGCTATTCCTTGAAGAAATAGCTTGAATGTCACGTAGAGAATTGTGTTCTAAGAAAACATTAATGCAATAGAAATTTACCTGTTAACTTCATGATATTTTAAGAGCATATCTACAGGCCTTCAAAGACCTGAGCTGGATTTTTCAAAAGTAACCAACAAATGATCCCAGCCTGTTTTGAGTTAAAGTCTCAGCAGAGTTGTCCAATGTGGGGACTGTACCATCAACCAACAACCACCACTGTATAAGTACTACCCCACCCCAACTCTCACCCTGGGTTAAATGCGTGACACTCATCGGGAAGATTATCTGAATCTGTCCAGTGGGACCTTTCATCCTGAAGTTTACCAACTGGTTTGAAAAGTGTGTGAGGTCAATGTCGGAAGTTTCAATCACATACACTCCACATACACACACACACATGAATCGTGGGCGTAGCTGTCACGCTGACTGCTGATTGGCTGGGAGATGATAGTCAACCGTTTGAAACAGAGGACAGTGATTGCAGTTTGTCAAGTTTAGCCCAATACTTAAGCCTGTTTGAGACATAGGTGAAAGGTGGTGACAAGACAAATGGTTTGGAATCTCCCTGTTCTCCCCAGGCCTACGTTTCAGGAGGTCCCTGTGTCCCTCCCTTAGAGCTTTGTTCTGCAGCATCTTTGTTGGGTACTTTAATACAATGTTTATTCCCGAAGTCGGAATGCGGCTACCTTCGTGGTGAGCAAAAAACCGTCCTATACGCAAAAAGCTTACCATTGGTGAAACTTTGGAGCTCTACTCGAAGAACGAAAAAAACACGGCAACAACAAGAACCAACAAAATCCATGTTTGATTCCGTTACTGCTTTTGACCGTAGATACAATCTCTCTTGAAATCGCAATTTTTGTTGTTATTTTTGGTGGGTTTTTTCTTGTTTTTATACATTTTGTCCCTTTCAGTTTTGTCCCATTACTTTTCAGTATTTTGAGGTGGGGTTTTTTGTGTGTGTGTTATTGAAATCAAACATCATCTCGTCCATATAATGATCATCTAACAAAGACCAAGAACAAAATAATAAAACCGGTTTTTTAAAAAAATGGTAAGGAAGGAAAAGACTAATTTTGTTGTGGATCTGAAAGGTCTGATACCAGAAAAAAAAACTTCAAAGGAAAAAAAAAAGGCTGGAAGTCTAGTATGTTTGTTCATCACGATCTCAAGTGTGCCTGTGAGGAAAACAATGTTTCGTTCATCAACTAAGCAGCTATATGTTTGTGTGTGTGTGCAAATATGTGTCTTTATTATCAGTCTCATACATACACCCCCCCCCCCCATCCTTTTTATTGTAGTACCCCCAAAGTGCTGGCTTGTCTTTATCACCGTGTTACCCCCCCCCCCCCCCCCTCCCCTTTGTGCAAAGACAGAAGACCGTTTATTGTTTACCATGACCGGTTTATGACTAATAATATCAAACTGCCTGGAAAATACCCTTGAGGCTTACAATATTGTTTTGGGGTTATTTTTGTTTTGGTTTGTTTTGTCTATGCGGGCGATGTTGTTATGTTGTTTCATTAATCTGGGAGTATTGTTGTTATTATTATTATTAATAATCATGCAAGAATTATGCTTACTGACATTAGCACTAATGTAGACGGCTCATAAGTTCTGAAAGGTTTGTTCGTGTTATTTTTGGTTCACCAAAAAAACGGGTTTAGATGACGTTGATGTTGCGAAAACGGGTTAAGAAATTTTTTTGGGTTTGGTTTGGTATTTAGGGGGGGGGGGGGTATGTGTTATTTGCTTATGTCTTGTAAATGGCAACTAAATTTTTGTGCAAATTAACGCTAAAAAAAAATATAATCGGAGCAGCACATTTTAGAAAAAAAATTTCTACTTTAGCTATTTATTTTTTTTTTAAGCTTGATATGAAACTTTGATGAAACTAACTAACGGCACTTCTCATTTGTATTTTTTTTAAGCACCAAAGTCTTAAATGAAAAACAAAAAATGGATTGAGTGAAACAAATTTTTTTTTAATGAATGAGTTTTATGTTTTTTGGTTTTTTTGTTTCTCATGTAACATTTCTCTTTCTCTCTCTATCTCCCTCTCTCTCTCTCTATCCCTCTCTCTCTTTGTCTCTCTCTCTTGCCCTCTCTCCTCTCCCACTCTCTCTCTCTCATGAGTTAATCACTTATTTAAAGGGATATTAATGAAGACAACCGGTGCACAAGTCTTGAGTTCCAATACGGAGAAGAAAAAAAAATTGCAGGAAAAACATATATATATATATATACTTACCCCCTTTTTAAAAAAAAAATATTATATATACGTTTTAAGTTATTGACAAAAACATGTTTTCCTCCTTTTTTTTGGATACTTACCACACTCACCCTCTCCCCCCATCCCCCTCCTTTTTACCCAACCACCAAACTTCTACCTTGTCCTCCCCCCTCCCCCTCCACGTGACTGCATATTATTTTTTTCATTATTATTCTTTTGTTTTAATGAGGGGAGGGTGGGCATAATAAAACAGCTGTCAGTGTTTGCAGTTATATATATAAATATTATACACTTGTCTCTTTCAATTCCTCAGTACACAACTGTTTATGCTTACTTTTTTTTTTTTTTTTTTGTGTGCCCCCCTACCACACACCAAAATTGTCTTTGGGGGGGAGGAGGGGGGAGGGGAGAGGGGAAGTTTTTTTGTTACATTTTTTTTTTTGAAATTGAGAAACTGATTCTTTTGTGCTACAAACTACTGCTACAACTAATAATTATGCATTGGTCCATAAAAATGACTTTTTTTTCTTTTTTTTTCTTTTTTTGGTTTCTCTCTCTCTCTCTCTCCTCTCTCTCTCATCTCTCTCTCTCTCTCTCTCTCTCTCTCTCTCTGTGCGATTTCCTGTTCTAATCATGTGCTTTGTATACAGGTGTTGGTACTCCATCACGCTGAGTCCTCTTCACGAGTCTTAATAAATATATCTCTAATGTGGACGCTGTAGTGTGCTGGTGGTGTAGTGGGTGTGTGTGTGTGGTGTGGGTTCTTCCGTGCGTACGTACGTAGTAACGTGTGTGTATGTGTGTGAAGTGTGTAGTGTGGGTGTGTGTGTACGTGTGTGTATACGTTTATTTTTATTTTTTATATATTTTTTAAATTCTTTTATATCGAGGATAATGAAATAAGCACTTATGGGCTTTTTTTTACATGCAGTCCCCGTGTGTATGCGGTTTTGTAAATTGTCATCCGTTCCCACCGGTAAACAATGGCCTACTATTTCGAAAAGCGGAACAGGATTTTAACGTGTGCGCAAGATGTTCTACGTGCGTTCGCACACGGGGCCTCGGTTATAGTCTCATCCGAAGGTTTGTGTGTGTGTGTGTGTGTGTGCGTGTGTGTGTGTGTGTGTGTGTGTGTGTGTGTGTGTGTGTACGTGTACGTGTGTAGTGTGTGTGTTGTTGTTGTTTGTGGTTGTTGTATCTGTACATAATGTATTGTGATTATTGAAAATCTCTTTCCCTGGGTTTTTTTTCTGTCTGTGTGTCTCTCTGTTTCTGACTCTGTCCGTCTGTCTGTCTTTCTGTCTGTCTGTCTGTCTCTCTCTCTCTCTCTCTCTCTCTCTCTCTCTCTCTCTCTCTCTCTCTCTCTCTCTCTCTCTCTCTCTCTGTTTTCAGACGCAAACTACAAAGTAAACACACATGTTTGTACACACTCTTGCCCACACGCAAGCGCGCGCATGTACGCCTGCGCATACACGCACGCAACACACACACACACACGCGCGCGCACACACACGCACACACACACGAAAGAAATGGTGTACCGGCTACAAAAAACCCAAAATTTCAAGTAAAAGCCGTTTTTGTTTGTGTTTTTATTTAAATAAAAACTAAGTGTAATCTTGTTAAAAGGGACATTTCCCTAAAGCTTTACGAAATGTCTTCATCTAAAACCGTCAAATGTAGCAACTTCTTTTTGTTTTCCATTTTTCATGTTTTCTGTTTGATTTTCAGAAAGTATAAAATATATATGTATAGTTCAATAAGGTGCACAGAGAATGTTTTATCATTTTCTTTGTCTTTTGTCGCGTTCTTTGTTGTTTTTTCTCTTTTGTTTTTCTTTTCTTTCTGTCTTTCTTTTTCTTTGTCGGCACTTTTGTGCTGGACATAACATTGAAAAAAACAACAACATGGAGCATTAAAGCTTCATACAAAGTGATTATGTAGGCCTTGTAATATTACATAAACAACAATGAAAATATTTTTTTTAATGAACTTTGATCGTTGAGAAGCCATGCATTTCTGTAGATATGTAAGTTAGCTACATGGCTTATCTCTTTGTTTTTGTTACTATTTTTTTACGTAAGAGAAACAAATTTGTCTCCGAAATTTGGCGTAATATTAATATGCCATTTTTACGAAATAATAATGATAAATAATAATAAATGGAATTTATATAGCGCTGTATCTTGCACAGACGAATCAAAGTGTCTTTTAAAAAAAAATCTACTGATATTTTTTTCATTAATTCATTCTACATATTAGATAAAATATTTCAGTTACTATTGAATGATTGAACATACCCTGCCTTTTATTTCATTTTTGTCGCTGTAATTTGTTTTTTCTCACTAAAAGCAAAATTTATTCTCATTGATTCTACGGGGGACGGAATAGCCATTGCGCACGCAATCTGATGACCCGGGTTCGATTCCCGTTCAAGGGGATATTTTCCCCTGGAGTTAACATCAGTGCAGACTCCACCCTCCCCAAAAGTCCTTCGGATGAGACTATAAACCGAGGCCCCGTGTTCGAATGCACGCACAACATCTTGCGCACACGTTAAATCCTGTTCCGCTTTTCGTAAGAGTAGGCCACTGTGTGCCGGTGGGAACAGATGACAGAATTCACAAAACCGCATACACACGGGGACTGGATGTAAAAAGGGAATGAGTGCTTATTCCAGTATCCTCGATATAAAAGAATAAAATTAAAATAAAACGGTTATCGCATACGCAAAAACCTCAGCATTAGTGAACCTTAGAGCTCAGAAACGGGGAAAAAATTGTAAGGTTAAACTGACTTCGTTGAGCAGAGGTTTTTTGTTTCTCTTAGTCAACGTTGATTTTAACTCCATCCTTTACAAATGAAAACAAAACCAAAAAGAAAAAATCCCCAAAAAACAACAACAAAAAACCCACACCCAAGCAAACAAATAAAACACACACAAAAAAACCCAAACTCCATCTGGGGTGATTTAGAATCGAACTCGAAACTGCAACAATTCTCAGTTCGGCACTAACCGCGAAGCTGTCTTGATATCTCAATATAAAATCACAAATAATAATGAAAATAATAATAAGAAGAAATGGAATTGATATAGCGCTATATCTTGCAGAGATAAATCATAACAAGACAAAACGAATCCAATCCTGTTGTTTATAGCCCCGCCGACCACAGAGGCCATATCAGGGTTGTCACCTCGTCCAATTTTAAATCTCAGATTAAAAAACGGGCAACTATATACAGATTAAAACTATGGTATAAAACCAATAAAACAAAACACAAAATACCTACACAGAACTCTATTAGTCTGATAGAAAAAGGTATTTCATCCACAGCACATCTAAAAAAAATCCCTGCTCACATACTTAGAAAGCAATCCCTATTCTTCTTTTCTCTCCCCCTTTTTATGTATCTATCTCTATATTTTTTTTAAAAGCCTTTGGTGTGAAGGAAAGTAGGGAGGAAAGAAGGGAGGGAGGGGTGGTGGGAGTGAGATGAAGGTTGACGCGGTTGAGAGAGAGAGAGAGAGAGAGGCGCAATTTTATTTCACGAGGGTACTATACTAAGAGACAGAGACACGCAATTTTTATTTTACAGGTTACCAGATTAAAAGAGAGAGAGAGAGAGAGAGAGAGAGAGAGAGAGAGAGAGAGAGAGAGAGAGAGAGAGAGAGAGAGAGAGAGACGCAATTTTATTTCACGAGGGTACTAGATTAAGAGAGAGAGAGAGAGAGAGAGAGAGAGAGAGAGAGAGAGAGAGAGAGAGAGAGAGAGAGAGAGAGGAGAGAGAGAGACGCAATTTTATTTCACGAGGGTACTAGAGAGAGAGAGAGAGAGAGAGAGAGAGAGAGAGAGAGAGAGAGAGAGAGAGAGAGAGAGACAGACAGACAGAGACTGAGGCAAAGAGAGACACACAGACAGACAAAGAAAGAGAGATATATGGGGAGGAGGGGAAAGATGGGAGGGAGGGAGGAGGGGGGGGGGGGGGGGGGGGGGGGGGGGGGGGGAGTGTGAAAAAGGGGAGCTGAAATAATGTAGTATATGTATAGGGGGGGGATAGGGAACCACCGCTTATAGGCATTCTTCATCTAAGGCCATCAACTGAAACAGCCCCATAAGCACGGCAGGGTGTGAGTTAACTCCGGGCTTGTATGGGGAGAGTTTCATTGCCGCTCTTGGCCATTTCTTCAGGGCGGAGGAAATACAGGTGTGTCTGTTGAACACACACACACACACACACGCATACACACACACAAACACGCACGCACGCACATACACACACACATTCGCCAGCACTCGTGCGCACTCGAGAGAACATACATACATATGAGTACACGCACCCACGCGCACGCGTATATCGCATGCACATCCACACAGACATTTACAAAACCGAATAAACAGGGAATCTGGATGTAAAATAAAAGCACACGAGTGGTTATTCTATTATCCTCAACAACAAAAAGAATTGGGGAAAAAATGAACCAAAACACACACTCATTTTATTTCTCTAGAGTAATATCACTGAAAATAAACAGACGTAAAATTGCAGACAACACACACACACACACACACACACACACACACACACACACACACACACACACACACACAGGTATACACTTGCACGTGCATGTGTGTGCGCACGTGCTTGCACACACAGTGAAAATGCATGCACGTGCAACTTCTCAGATGTCTGTACACACACACACACACACACACACACACACACACGCACGCACGCACTCATACGCGCGCACTTCGCATACCATCTGGAAATAAAAGTTTGACTTGACTTGACTTGACTGCAGAACATCTTGCGTACACGTTAAAACCCGTTCCGCTTTTTTGGAAGAGTAAGCCATTGTGTACCGGTGGGAACGGATGACAAAAGTTACAAAACTGCATACTCACGGAGACTTGATGAAAAAAAGCTCATGAATGCTTATTCCACTATCGTCAAAACAAAAGAATAAATAAATAACTAAATAACACACACCACTAGAAATAGATTTGACATCTGTCTGTCTGTCTGTCTCACCAATTCTCTGTCTTTTTTTCTTTTCTTTTCCTTATTTTTTCCTTCTATTTTTTTTTATTTTTTTTTTACAGTATGACGAAAACCGACAGACACTGACAAACACAGCCCAGTCTGCAACATTGAACACTGTGGCTCCACAAGACAAATCTCTATTGTTTCTGGTCCACGAAATATTAAACCAATCCCTACGGTCCGCAAGCAGTCCATTCCATGACTACTATCATCGTATGGAAGACAAGGGGCTGTCCCAGGACATCAGAGATACTGATTTTCTTTTTTTCTGCATATTCGAAAACTGAAAATCTAGATTCAATCTCTGTAGATGGAATTTTAAAGATGCTGATACACATGCAGTGTGTGTGTGTGTGTGTGTGTGTGTGTGTGTGTGTGTGTGTGTGTGTGTGTGTGTGTGTGTGTGTAAACTCCCATTACTTTTTTCTGCACCCTCCCCCCCTAATGACTCTCCGTCCCTCCCTATGTCACGATTACACCAATGGATATGGCGATTTTTATGCGCTTTATATTTTGTACAGGTTATACATTAAAAGTAACGTTTGCATCACAGCAAGAGTGTAAAAAAAAAAATCCATAAAACAAACGAACGAACTCCACATATAATAAAAAGAAAAAATTAATGAGAAAACAAACAAACAAATAAACTAAAAGCGACAACCCCACCAACAAATCCCCCCCCCCCCCCCCCCCACCCTGTCACCCCCCAAAAAAATCACACACAACCCCCTCCCCCTCCATAACAATCAAAAAAGAAAAGAGCAAAAATCAATTATCTCACCCCCACCTCCACCCCTTCACACACACACACACACACACACACACAATCCCAAACCGTTAAATTTTTTAAACCAGACACAACGAAAGCAAAAACTACACATACCAGCTTTTTTTTTTTCTTCTAAAAGGGTACGCGCATGCACGTAAATCACGTGTGAATTGTTCAGTTTGGCTACACACATTGAGACAGGCAGACGACACCCAAGTCTGTTCTTCACTCTAATGGCGGTTTGTGTGTTGTGGTGGAAATGTGTGTCAGTGCGGTTTCTGGTTCCAATTTATTGGGTTGTTTGTTTTCAAAGTGAAACTTCCATTCGTAAGGATTATATAATACCATGCTCGAGAGGTAAGTGAAGACATTTTGGGCCATATTTCTTCTCGATACCGTTGATAATTTGAATATATTGTTGTGGTAAAGTATCCCATGTCCCATGCAAGCCTCTCGGTCTCTGAATGTGTCAAATCTCCAAATTTTCTGAAAAGATTGGGAGCTTTTTGAAATGAAAGTTTCGTTGTTTTTTGTATAAGCCTGAAGTAGGTCAGTTAATAACTTTGTTTCAGAGGCTGGAATTTTGAAAACTTTGCTTAAAACAGAGACTGAAATCGGTGATTTAAATGGCACTTTTTTTTTTTTAAAGCTATTGACCCAAGACGCAAGAGTTGTCGAACGTGCCCTGTCGCATGTGTAAACTGGGTCCTTGACCTTATTGTTTGTCCCAGTGGAAGTTTAATGTCTAAGACATAAAGCTTTCTGTTTCGGGTAAAAGATTGGCAAAAGTTTATATTATTTTTATGTTTGTCTTTGGAAATGACCAGGTCATAGGTTCTGTGCGCAAAAAAACTGGCAACAAACTGTAAAAATCTATATTTAGTCATCAGCTGAAGGTTGCAAAGCTTACAAGCCAAATTATGTTGAACTTAACGTTTTTTCTGTGATGTTATGTCAGCTCTCTCTCTCTCTCTCCCTCTCTCTCTCTCTCTCACTCTCTCTTTCTGTTTCTCTGTCTGTTTCTGTCTATCTGTTTCTGTCTTTCTGTCTCTCATTCTCTCTCTCTCTCTCTCTCTCTCTCTCTCTCTCTCTCTCTCTCTCTCTCTCTCTCTCTCTCTCGCTCGCTCTCTCTCTCTCTCACACACACACACACAAACACACACACACACACACACACACACAACACGCACCACGCACGCACGCACGCACACCTTTACAAAGCTCTCTGATTTCCTCATCATTGTCTTCTCCACTCCACCCCCATCCCCTCAGCCGGGTTCCTTATATATATATAATGACGTTATTATTGTTATGTTTGTTTTGTTGTTGTTTTAACTGGGATTTTTTTTCTGTTCAGTTACTTTTAGGGGGCTTTAAACAAAACCACACCAACGTGTGGTGTTACAGCTTTTGAGTGTCTTTAAGTAACTATGATGTGATAGTGTTATCATTGACTGATTAAAGCTGACAAATCAGTCAGGCCCCAAATCTGAAAGCATCAGGCGTCACCGACGTTCGAACCTGTCGTCTGTTGAGCAGAGACTGTGTGCTGTCTGCATATTGACTTAGAAACAAAATCCTAAAAAGAATTAATACACAGTCATGTCAGTTAAGTGAATACACGGTGTCAGTCCGAATGTCAGGCAATGAAACAGTGTTTATTTTAATTTAATTTTATTTTATTTATTCTGTTATATAGTGGAATAAGCATTTATGTGCTTTTTTTTACATCCAGTCCTCGTGTGTATGCGGTTTTGTAAATTTTGTCATCTGTTCCCACCGGCACACAATGGCCTACTCTTACGAAAAGCGGAATAGGATTTAAACGTATGCGCAAGATGTTCTGCGTGCGTGCGTTCGCACACGGGGCCTCGGTTTATAGTCTCATCCGAAGGATTTTTGGGGAGAGTGGAGTCAGCACTGATGTTAACTCCAGGGGAAAATATCTCCCTTGAACGAGAATCGAACACGGGTCGTCAGATTGCGAGAGCAATGTTCTAACCACTAGGCTATCCCGTCCCCGGGTGGGTGTTTTACAGTGCGATGCGTTGCAATTTCTTTTATGCTTTTTTGTGGTCGTTCCTTGGCTTCAGTTCTGAGGTTGACCAATGGCGAGATTTGTGTGTTTGCATGCTACCATTTTGGCCCACCATTAAGCTAGCAGCATTCCGACTTTTGGGATATGTGATGCTGTATATGTGGCCTGTAATAATAATAATAATAATAATAAATGGAATTTATATAGCGCTATATCTTGCAGAGACGAATCAAAGCGCCTGTACACTCCTTCTCGTTCCCTCCGCTCTGCTGCAGATACCTTGTGCTTAAGAATACCTAGATTCAACCAGTCCACTGTTGGCCGTCGCTCTTTCTCTGTTTCTGGTCCATCGATCTGGAATGACCTCCCTCTCTCTCTCTCTCCGCCAAAAGCCTACTTATGATGCTTTTAAATCCAGCCTTAAGATACATTTATTTCAAACCTAAGATTCTCTCCTCTTGTTTCATCTCATTTCTGTCCCTGCCCTCATTACCGACTCCGCTCCTCCGAAAAGTCCTTCGGATGAGACTATAAACCGTGTCCCCGTGCGCGAACGCACGCAGAGCATCTTGCGCACACGTTAAAGCCCGTTTTCGGAAGAGTGGGCCATTTGCGTGCCGGTGGGAACGGATGACAAAATTCTCAAAATGCGTATACACTGTTTAGACATCAATGAATGCCTTGTATTGGATTATGAAAAGTTTCTTTCGTTGTGTCAAATAAGTCCATGTTGACTTTATATGGCATTAACTAGTTTCTGATTCTTGATTCTTGATTCTGATTCATCATCCCCCCCCCCCCTTCCCCCGAGGACGGAATGCGCCTGCCTACCTTCATGGTGGGCAGAAACGGTCGCCTGAGCAAAAATTCCTCACCATCGGCACACGTTGAATCCTGTTCCGCTTTTCGTAAGAGTAGGCCATTGTGTGCCGGTGGGAACAGATGACAGAATTTACAAAACCACATACACACGGGAACTGGATGTAAAAAAGCACATAAGTGCTTCTTCCATTATCCTCGATATAAAAGAATAAA
>CM054158.1:45602780-45632780 GCA_028751875.1 Rapana venosa | reverse complement strand
GTGTGTGTGTGTGTGTGTGATGTGTTTATTTATTTATTTTATTCTTTTAAATCGAGGATAATGGAATAAGCACTTATGTGCTATTTTTTTATTCCCCGTGTGTATGCGGTTTTTGTAAATTCTGTCATCTGTTGCCACCGGCACACATTGGCCTACTCTGACGAAAAGCGGAACAGGATTTAACGTGTGCGCGAGATGTTCTGCGTGCGTTCGCACACGGGGCCTCGGTTTATAGTCACATCAGAAGGACTTTTGGGGAGAGTGGAGTCGGCACTGATGTTAACTCCAGGGGAAAATATCCCCCTTGAAAGGGAATCGAACTGGGGTCGTCCGATTGCGAGCGCAATGTTTTAACCACTAGGCTATCTAGGATAAGTAGCGGCATTCCGTTCAAGGGAATATTTAAAAATAACGAAACCATAACGCACCAATATTGATGATATTTATGTTTATTTTCTGTTTTAAAAGTGTGGGGTGTTTTTTAAATGACCATAGATTTGCACAAGAACTGTAAGGTAGTTGGTCGCATTTTGCTTTGGGTTGGGGGTTTTGGGTTAAAAAAATTTTTTGGTTCCAAATGTTTTGTTTACAATATTGAACATGATATCTCTTACCTGTATGTATTGAGTGAAAAAAATACACGGCCTCTACTATGCTATCTATGCCCGTGTTGCATCATTTTAAGGTCATTGGTGTGATTGGTTGTCTCTTTCTTTGGGTTCCTTGTTGCTTGTTTTTTCGAAATTGTTTACTACTAAATTCATTCCCCTTGGCTGTTAGTGTAGGGGTGAAAAACGACTGGCGCCAATAATCATGTCAAGTGTTTTGTGTTTCTCTGTCTGTCTGTCTGTCTGTGTGTGTGTCTGTGTGTGTGTCTCTCTGTCTGTCTGTCTGTCTGTTTCTGTTTCCCTCTCTTTCTCTTTACGTCTCAGTCTCACCCTGTCTCTGTGTCTGTCTGTCTGTCTCTCTCTATCCTCTCAGTCTCTGTCTGTCTGTCTCTGTCTGTCTGTCTCTATCTCTCTGTCTGTCTGTCTCTATCTTTCTGTCTGTCTGTCTGTCTCTATCACTGTCTCTATTTTCTGTCTCTGTCTCACTCTGTCTCTGTCTCTCTCTATCTTCTCTGTCTCTGTCTGTCTCTATCTCTGTCTCTATCTTTCTGTCTCTGTCTCTGTCTGTCTCACTCTGTCTCTGTCTGTCTCTATCTTCTCTGTCTCTCTGTCTCTGTCTCTGTCTCTCTGTCTGTCTCTCCTTTCTTTCTTCGTCTCAGTGTGTCACCGTCTCTGTCTCTGTCTTCTTTGCATTCTTAGGGTCGCTCTTTCCCAAGGCAGTGTTAGTTAGCTCATGCATCTGAAAATGAGGAGCCGGCAGTCACTCATTTTAGGATTCCCCCGTGGGGATGCCGGGGAGGTCTGTCAGTATAACTAGCATTCTGGAAATTCTGTGCTAGGAATTCCCTCTTTTCTATCCCTCTCTTTCTTTGTTTCTGCCTTGTTTGTTCCTTTTCTTCCTGTCATCTTCTTGTCTATTTTCTGCCTTCTTGGTCTATTCTTCTGCCTTTTTTTCTTTTGGTTATCAGAGAGACTTAAAACATAACAAGTTCTCTCCCACGCCGAAGTCAATGCACTGGGCCTGTGATATAATTTATTTTTTATTTTTTTTTATTTATTTATTCTTTTATATCGAGGATAATGGAATAAGCACTCATGTGCTTTTTTTTACATCCAGTCTCCGTGTGTATGCGGTTTTTGTCAATTCTGTCATCCGTTCCCACCGGCACACAATGGCCTACTCTTAACGAAAAGCGGAACAGGATTTAACGTGTGCGCAAGATGTTCTGCACACGGGACCTCGGTTTATAGTCTCATCCGAAAGACTGGGTAAAGAAAGAAGACACGAAGAAGAAGAACAAGAACAAAAAGAAAAAAGAAAAAAGGAATAAGCAGGACAGAAAAATAAATGAAGACATGATATTATATCCCTCCGAGCCTATGTGAGCGAGCTTATAGCCCCTAGCCCTTCCCTGTCCCTTAAAGACCCTGTGGTGAGCCGTTTCTTGTACCCAAGACAGCCACAGCCCGTGCTTGACAAATGAGTCCACGCACCTTGCCTCACTATTCACTGGAGACTAGCGCTCTCCTCCCCCCCCCCTCCCCACCCCCTCCTCCCTCCCTCTTCCTCCCTCCCTCCCTTCCTCTCTCGACCTCCTCCGTCCCTTCTCTCCTGTGAGCTTTTAATCACCTTCCTTCCAAAGCTCAACACCCCAGGGTGGCAGGGTAGAATGTTTTCCACCCCTTTGAAAGATGCTACCCCCCCCCCCCCCCCTCCCTCCTCCCCTCGCTCCTTCTACTGGCTGGCTTTTGTGTGTTCCCTTGTCAGTCGATTCTCGATTCTCGCTACTGCTGCTGCTGCTTCTTCTTCATCGTCGTCGTTGTCGTTGTTGTCGTCGCTTTTGTTGTTGTTGTTGTTGTTGTTGTTGTTGTTGTTGTTGTTGTTGTTGTTGTTGTTGTGTTGTTGTTTGTTGTTGTTGTTGTTGTGGTGGTGGTGGTGGTGGTTGACGTGTTTTTTTTTATATTTTCGCTTTTGTTGTTGTGGTGGTGGTGGCGGTGTGTGGTGGTGGTGTTGACGTGGTTTTTTATATTTTTTTAGTGATAGGGGTGTATTAGCTGGTAGATAGATGTGTGTGTGTTTTGTATGTGTTGGTGTGTTGTGTGTGTTTGTGTGCGTGTGTGTTGTGTTGTATGTGTGTGTGTGTGTGGTGTGTGTGTGTGTGTGTGTGTGTGTGTGTGTGCGTATGTGTGTGTGTTTCTCTACCTTTGTGTGTGTGTATGTGCGAGCGTGCTGCGTGCGTGCGTGCGTTGTGTGTGTGTGTGTGTGTTGTATGTGTGTGTTTCTCTACCTTTGTGTGTCTGTCAGTGTGAGTGTATGTTGTTGTGTGTGTGTGTGTGTTGTGTTGTTTTGTGTGTGTGTTGTGTGTGTGTGTGTTGTGATGTGTGTGTATTGTGAGTGTGTGTGTTGCGTGTGTTGTGGTTGTGTGTGTTGTGTTGTGTGTGTTTCTCTACCTCTGTCTGCTGTCTACGTCTCTGTCAGTCTTTAGTTGTCTGTCTGTCTGTCTGTCTGCTGGTCTGTCTGTCTCGTCTCTTCTCTCTCTTCTCTCTCTCATCTTCTTCTCTCTCTCTCCTCTCTCTCTCCTCTCTCCGTTACTTGATTTGCCACTATTAAATTTAAAAAAAAAGTATTTACTCATGTATCAACGTACTTCCTTCGGGGTTGGGTAGAGTATGGTGTGGGTGGGGTGCGGGTGCGGTGTGGGTGGTGTGTGGGTGGGGTGTGGGTGTGGACTGATTGTTGAAGTGCAGTTGTAAAAGATGGTTTTAGCAAGTTTTTTTTAGAAATGTGTATATGATGTGTTTGGGTGGGAAAAAGAGGTGGCTATTATTATCGTCATCGTCATCGTATTGTTATTATTATTATTATTATCACAATCATCAACATCATTATTATTAACACTATTACTATCATAATTGTTATTTTATTGTTATCATCATTATTATCATTATCATCCTCCATTATTATTGTTGTTATTATTATCACCATTATCAACATCATTATTATCAACACTATTACTATCCTTATTGTTATTATTATTACCATTATTATTATCATTATCATCATCATTCCCATCCTCATCATCATCATCATTTGTAGCACAATACTAGTTTGGTTTAAAAAAAATTTTTATTCTGTTAACAGAAGTAGAGTGGTTGTTAAAAAGAATTAAAATCGAGCGTGTAATCACCTTTGCTCGCAACAATGAGTGAAATGAGACATCTTTAAAAGCTGCAGTTTAGCCATTTTAATCTAATCGTTAATTATATCCTTTCTGATTAAATCAGACTCTGTGTGTGTGGTGGTGGGGGTGGGGGGTGGAGAGGGGAGGAAGGGGGGGGGGGGCTAAAAACAAAAAGAAAATATTGTCCAAAGTACGTGTCCATTGCTATTTGCTGAGCTGTCATAAACCGCCGGGCACTTTGTTTTCAATCTTAAAAAAATAAAATAATGATAATTGAATAGATAGATAGGTAAATAAGTAAATAAATAAAATCGATAAAAAGGCACTTTTTTTTTCAATCTGAAAACAGTTATCATAATTGAATAAATAGATAGGTAAATAGATGGATAAATGAATGAAGAAATAAATAAATAACAGAACCCAAACACATTTAAAACGAGTATTTCAGACTGTAGATAAAAACTAATGAATAAATGAACCAAAACCATTTGAAACCAGTATTTGACTGTAGATAGATAAATAAAGACATAAACAGATAAATAAGAGAATCAAAAATGTTTGAAACAATTATTTCAGACTGTAGATAAATAAATGAATAAAAAAAACCGAATAAATCAATAAATAAGAGAACAAAAGCATTTGAAACCAGTATTTCAGACCTTTCTTACTTCTGAAGAGCTCTTAGCCATTCAGATTTTTTCTTTGAAATGGAGTATACTAATTTTTCATGCACACACAGAGTTAGTTTTGCTTCAATACTATATCTTTGTTTGTCTTATTTATTGTCTAATATCAGTCGTATGTACGTGTGTTTATTTATTCATTAAAAAAAAAAAAATTTATATCGAGGATAATTGAATAAGCACGTGTGTGCTTTTTTTTACATCTAGTCCCCGTGTGTATGCGGTTTTGTAAATTCTGTCATCTTTTCCCACCGACGCACGATGGCCTACTCTTACGAAAAGCGGAACAGGCTTTAACGTGTGCGCAAGATATTCTGCGTGCGTTCGCACACGGGGCCTCGGTTTATAGTTTCGTCCGAGGGACTTTGTGTGTGTGTGTGTGTGTGTGTGTGTGTGTGTGTGTGTGTGTGTGTGTGTGTGTGTGTGTAGTAGTAGTAGTAGTAGTTCTTCAGTTTAACGTCCTTCCACTAAACAGTGATATCAGACGGGAAAGTGTGTGTGTGTGTGTGTGTGTGTGTGTGTGTGTGTGTGTGTGTGTGTGTGTGTGTGTGGTTCAGATTCAGAAATATTTTATTGCCATTTAAGTCAAGTAGACTTATTTGACACAACAAGAAAACAAGCAAACACCAGTTATAATCATCTCTTTGGCTCAAAATGATGTACACTAAAGCATGTTTCATTTGACTTCTCATTTTCTCTTTTCTTAAAACATTCATACACATAATTATTTGATATCTTCTTGATAGATATCAACTCTGTGTGTGTGTGTGTGTGTGTGTGTGTGTGTGTGTGTGTGTGTGTGTTAGGATGGATACTGGCGGAGTGACCTTGATTAAACGTTTCGAAGATTCCTATTGGGTTTTTAAACAGATTTTTTAAAGCATTTGTTATCTTAGTAAGCTGTGCTGACATGAGAGTGGCACATGCAAAAAGCGACAAAAATATCAAGAGAAAAAAATTAATATGGATAGACAAAGTGAAATCGACACACACGTGTATATATATATATATATATATATATATATATATATAATATATATATATATATATTGTGTGTGTGTGTATAATTATATATATATTGAAACCAGTATTTGACTGTAGATAAATAAATAAACAAAAACTAAATAAAATTATAAATAAGTTAACATTTTATTTTACCACGATTCACCCCAAAACTAAATAAAATTATAAATAAGTAAACATTTTATTTTACCACGATTCACCTCGGCGAGCTAGGATAACTTCTTTTCTTTCGCAGTTTTAGTGTACAAAACTGTAATAATGATAATCGAGATGCTCAAATTAGTCATATTTCTCGGTTTTGGGTCTTTTATATTCACGTGATCATATAATTGTCGTGTCAGGTGTGTTATCATATAGATAGAAGCTTTTCTGTCGTTTTAATATTGCAAGAGAAATCGACTTTTGTGGTAGCTTTTTATTTTTACTATTGTCTTCTCTCAACTTGCCTGTATTGGGGGGGGGGGGGGGGGGGGGGGGGGGGGGGGTGTTCTTTTTTGTGAAATTCAGAGAGATACATATATTGTTAGCAAAAAATAACTTCTTCGGATTTCATTTTCTTTATTTTTATTTTAAAAAAATGTTATATCACTTAGTCACGGCAGATTTCTCTGTGTGAAATTCGGGCTGCTCTCCCTGGGGAGAACGCGTCGCCGCCAGAGCTTTTTTAAAAATCTTGTCTGAAACTGTATTTGCTGTTTTCGATTTGATGTCTGTTCACTCCTGTAGGCCTATTTGTCTCCTTAAGGCTCAGACTGGCTTTTTCTACAGAATTTTCTGTTCACTCCTGTATTTGTCTCCTTAAGGCTCAGACTGGCTTTTTCTACAGAATTTTGCCAGGGACAACTCTCTTGTTGCCGTAGGTTCTTTTACGTGCGAGAAAGACTGGCACCCTCCCTGACCACCACTCACAGTTGGGTTAGGGCCTAGCATAACTTAATCTACAGTCTTACTTTTCATTGAATAACGGGAGAGTTGGTCTCCCTACTATATATTTAAGAGAGATAGAAATCTCGTTGCTTTTAAGAATTGCGAAGGTAACATGGTGTGCAACAGTTCTTATAATTGTTACTACTAGCAATAAGAAGGCTTAACAATATTTCATGCAGTAAAAATATGTTTTAAAACAACACAAATAAAATACATTTACAAATCTAGCATAGTTCTAATTGCAAAGTTTACTCTAAATATTTTCTTGTAATGAAGTTTATATTTTTAAAGCAAAACTATCCATAAATCTGGAAAAGAGGATAACAGTGTGATATACTGCTCATAAGTGAATTACTTCCCTTGGAAGTAGCTATAGTGGAACTGTAAGAGGAACAGCCATGGAGGCTTGACTTTCTAATAGGCTGTCTGTGTGTATTCGTTTCTGTTACTTTCTCTCTTTCTTTGTTCATTTGAGGACGGAAAAAGGTGGAAATGCTGGATCGGTGTGGTGTGGTGGTGGGGGGGGGGGGGGGGGGGGGGGGGGTGGGGGGGGTGGTGGGGTTTGGGGTGGGGGGTGGGGGGGGGGGGGGGGGGGGGGGTGGTAGGTGGTGTGTGGTGTGGGGTGGGGTGTGTGGTGTGTGGGTGGTGTGTGTGGTTGTGTGTGTTGTGGTGTGTGTGGTGGGTGAGTGTGTGGCGGTTGTGGGTGTGTGTGTGTGTGTGTGTGTGTGTGTGTGTGTGGTGTGTGTGTGTGTGTGTGGTGTGTGGGTGGTGGCGTGGTGGTTGGTGTGTGTGTGTGTGTGTGTTGTGTGTGGTTGGGGGGTGGGGGGTGGGGTGGTGGGTGTGTATGTGTGTGTGTGTGGTGTGGGTGTGTGGTGGTGTCGGGGTTGTGTGTATGTGTGTGTGTGTGTGGTGTGTGTGGTGTGGGGGTGTGTGGTTGTGGTGTGGTGGTGGTGTGTGTGTGGTGGTGGTGTGGTGGTGGTGGTGGTGTGTGTGTGGGTGTGGTGATGGTGGTGGGTGTGGTGGTGGTGTGTGTGTGGTGGGGGGTGGGGTGTGTGGTGTGGGGGTGGTGTGTGTGTGGGTGGGGGTGTTGTGGTGTGGGGTGGGTGGTGGTGGGTTGGGGGTGGTGTGTGTGGTGTGTGGTGGTGGTGGTGGTGGTGTGTATTGTGTGTGTTGTGTGTGTGTGTTTGTGTGTGTGTGTTGTGGTGTGTGTTGGTGGGTGTTGTGTGTGTGGTGTCGAGGGTGGTGTGTGTGTGTGTTGTTGTGTGTGTGTGTGTGTGTGTGTGTGGTGGGGTGTGTGTGTGTGGTGTGGGGGGGTGGTGTGTGTGTGTTGTGTGTGTGTGTGTGTGTGGTGGTGTGTGGTGGTGGTGGTTGGTGTTGTGGTGGTGGTGGTGGGTGGTGGTGTGTGTGTGTGTGTGTGGTGTGTGTGTGTGTGTGTGGTGTGTGTGTGTGTGCGTGCGTGCGTGTGTGTTGTGTGTGTGTGGTGGTGGTGGTAGGTGGTGTGGTGTGTGTGTGTTGTGTGTGTTGTGTGTGGGTGGTGTGTGTGTGTGGTGCGTGGGTGCGTGTGTGTGTATGTGTGTGTTGGTGGTGGTGGTGGTAGTTGTGGTGTGGTGTGTGTGATTTGTGTGTGTGTGTTGGCGTGGTGGTGGTGTGGTTGTGGTGGTGTGTGTGTGCTTGTGTCGTGGTTCTGTTTGGTGTGTGGTGTGGTGGTGGTGGTGTGTGTGTTGTTTGTGTGTATCTTGGTGGTTTGTTCGGTGGGGTGGTGGTGGTGCTAGTGTGGTGGTGTGCGTGTGTGCGTGCGTGCGTGGCGTGATGTGTGTGTGTGGTGGTGTGCTTGGTGGTGTGCTGTGTGTGTGTGTCTGTGTAGGTGGGTTGGTTGTGTTGTTGTGGTAAACATATCCTTACTCACCTATTGTTCATCCTATCCTCACACACACACACACAACACAACACAACACACACCACTCACACACACACTCACAACGACCGATAGCCTAGTGGTTAGAGCATTGCGCTCGCAATCTGACGACCCGGGTTCGATTCCCGTTCAAGGGGATATTTTCCCTTGGAGTTAACATCAGTGCAGACTCCACTCTCCCCAAAAGTCCTTCGGATGAGACTATAAACGGAGGCCCACGCACGCAGAACATCTTGCACACACGTTAAATCCCGTTCCGTTTTTCCGTAAAAGTAGGCCATTGTGTGCCGGTGGGAACAGATGTAAATTTACAAAACCGCATACACACGGGGACTGGATGTAAAAAAAAGCACATAAGTGCTTATTCCATTATCCTCCATATAAAAGAATAAAATTAGAAAATTAAATTTAAAAAACTTAAACTGAAACCGAAACCCTACCAAACAAAACAAAACAAAACAGAAAAAACCAAGATAATTATCGTGTAGTCCCAGAGGTAGAGAAGGAAAAGGCATGGACATCAGCAGTGGCACCTATAATAATTATTTACCATTCTGATAGACCACGCCCCTAGAGGTGTGACTGATATCGTTGAGGCGTTTCACTGTGTATGTTGTTGTTGTTGTCGTCGTCTTTGTTGTTGTTGTTGTTGTCTTTGTTGTTGTTGTTGTTGTTTTGTGTTGTTTCTCCTTGTCCTCTCCTTCTTCTTGTTCTTCTTCTTTCTCGTTCTTGTTCTTCTTCTTTGTTCTTTCTTCTTTCTTCGATCTTCTTCGATATCTTCGTTTCTTCTTCTTCTTTCTTCCTTCTTCTTCGTTCTTCTTTTTTAAAAATTTCTTCTTCTTCAATTGTCATCTCCTTCATCTATCATCATCATCATCTCTTCTTCTTCTTCTTCTTCTTCTTCTTCTTCTTCTCTCTTCATCGTTCTTCATTCTTCTTCCTCGTTCTTCTTTTTTAATTCTTCTTCTTCATTGTCATCTCCTTCATCATCTCATCATCTCTTCTTCTTCTTGTCTTTCTTCTTCTTCTTCTTCTTCTTCTTCTTTTCTTCTTCTTCCTCCTCCTCTTCCTTCTCCTTCTTGTACTTCTCCTTCTTGTACTTCTCCTTCTTGTACTTCTCCTCCTCCTCCTCCTCCTTCTTCTTCTTCTTCTTCATCGTCATCATCATCATCATCATCATCATCATCAAAAGCTCAGACAGCGATTATTGTTTGTCTGTCATACGGGCAAAACAATGCGTGGCGCTGCCGGAACAATAATATAGATGATCTTGCGTGTTTGGTGGAAAGGACCACAAGGAGGTAGATAGTCTAACGTTTTGGAAGAAAATGAATGTACACTTTCGCATGTGATGAGTGGACGAACGATGGTTTGATGTGGAGACACGTGATGTGATGATGATGATGATGACGACGAACAACGATGACAACGATGGATGATGATGGATGGCGATGATGATGGTGATGATAGAGGAGGAAGAGGATGATAGATGATGATGATGATGATGATGTTGATGATGATGACGACGACGACTAGTTCCTTGCGTGAGAGGATAATGGGAAGAAAAGAGACGGTGTCAGTTGTTACAGGGGACGGGACAGCTTGGTGGTTAGAGTGATGTTTTCGTGATCTGCTGACCCGGGTTCGATTCCCGTTCAAGAGGACTTTTTCCTCTGGAGTTAACATCAGTGCCGACTCCACTCTCCCCAAAAGTCCTTCGAATGAGACTATAAACCGAGGCCCCGTGTGCGAACGCACGCAGAATATCTCTTGCGCACACGTTAAAACCCGTTCCGCTTTTCGTAAGAGTAGGCCATTGATTGCCGGTGGGATCGGATGACAGCCTTTACAAAACTACACACATACTGGGGCTGGATGAAAAAAGCATATGAATGCTTATTCCATTATCCTCGAAATAAAAGAACTTTTTTTAAAAATCAAGCCCACAGGCTTTCACGTTTCTCCAAAGACTACCATTCACTGAAAAATAAACAAATCAATCAATCAATCAATCAAAGTCTGTTGGGACCATGATTGTAATATCGACAATAATTTTTCTTTGATGTCAGCAACATAGCAACAACAACAACACATGAAGTATGAATATGATAAGCACAAAGCTTTTAACAACAACAACAACAACAACAAAAGTGTAGATTTTAGGTACCGGCCTTGGGCCTTGTAAGTATAAATAGCATCCCCACTTTCTAGAAATTCTGTGCCAGGAATTCCCTCTTTTCTATGCCTCTCTTTGTTTCTTTCTGCCTTGTTCTTTTTTACTTCCTGTCACCATCTCCTCCTTCTTGTCTATTTTCTGCCTTCTTGGTCCATTCTCCTTTCTCCCCCCCCCCCCCCTCCCCCCCCCCCCCCCCCCCCCCACCTTCTTTTTCTGCCCCCCCCCCCCCCCCCCCCCCCCCCCCCCCCCTTCCCTCCATCCCCAGAAAGACTTCAAAAGATAACAGTTCTCTCTCACGCCTCAAGTCTGGGCCTGACTTGTCAGGCGCTTCACGGCAGCTCATGTGACAAGACAAGGGTTGGTGGCTGTCTAAGCGATCAACGAAGAAGAAACTCCTTGTTTGTGCCTCCGCAGTCGTAGTAACTAACCTAAGTACGACCTGGTTCCGTCCGTCCTCCTTTTCTTTCCAGAATTACACCAGAGGGACGGGGTAGCTCAGTGGTCGGAGCACTCGATTTTCCCCAGCCAAGTGAAGCAGCGTCGAGCGTGGTTACCAGTTGGATGGGTGACCGTTTGCGCGCCTTGGCTTCAGTACAGTTCCCCCAGTTCACCCAGCTGTCAATGGGTACCTGCCCTCTTTTAGGGTCAGGGAAGGTAAAGCAGCGAGGGAGAGGAGATGGGCGCCGCCCTCAATATGCTGGCCCTAGAGAAGTGAGGTCTCTGACGCCTCGCTCCCCTACGACCTTATAGGTTATGAGACTCCTTTACTTTTTTACCTTTTTACCTGAGCTCATGACCTGCTGTGAACTTTGAAACGAAGCACGCGCGCACACACATTTTTTTATGACGGACAGGTGACGGGTTCAAAACCCTCTTTTGAAGCCCTTTGTGGGGGTGTTGAAAATATCAACAACAAAAAAGTAGAAACTTCAGAAATGGTGGAATCGTTTTTAGTGGCTAACTAATGCTGACTATAAAAACAACCAAAAAAGACCCTGCAAAATGATTGCGAATGGGTGAAAGTCATAACATCAGCCAGACTCAAAATCGTTACCTTTTTTTGTGTGTGTGTATTAGTCTTGGAACTAGAATGGGTTGAAGTAGCCGACTGGTTAAGACTTGTCAAATGTGGGTATCTGATGATGGTATTAGCTTTAAGGGGTTTGTTGGGGTTCGAGTCGATTCTGGAGTGTGTGTATATTCTGTTTGAGAGGGTTTTTACCTGAAAGTAACACAGGTAAGGTGGCAGGACGGGTTAATTAAGACGCTCACCTGCCACTCAAGGAAACCGTGAGGTTCTGGGTTCGATTCCCAGTCTCGCCCTTTCTTCCCAGTTCGACGGGGTGGGGGTCAAAGTCAAAAACACTTTAATCATCCCATGAAGGGCAATTACAATACTGACAGGCAGATTGATACACATCAAATATATCAAAGACACAAAAGCTATATTTCATATTGGTTTTCAAATAAAATGTCACAAACACACAAAACAACACACACCAACACACACGCGCGCATGCGCCACACACGCAAACACCCGCACGCACGCAACACATCGATTGTGAACACAATTTTAACCCATGGACTAAGAATATAAAAACTTATTTTTACGCACGCATATACGCAGCACGTACACACGCACGTACGTGGGGTTTTGCGAACCACGCACACGCACACCCACACCAATCACCAATATATGAATTCAATGTTTTAAGACCGTTGACTAGAAGACAGACTTATTTCACACACCCACGCACCCACCAACACACACACACATAATTATGTATTGACTAAAACTCGTAACAATGACAATCAGGCAAGTAATTCAGAGAAATGTAAAACTAGGTAGTCAACATCGTTGTGAATTCAGAATTCGAATGCTTACGGGGCCAAAAGAATTTCTTTTTCTGTTAGTTTTGCTGTGGGGTGGGGGGGGGGGGGGGGGGGGGGGGGGGGGAGGGGGGATGGAACTGAATGTCAAGGTCAAGAGTTAGTAAACCCAAGACCTGTGTGCGAAAGCACGCAGAACAGCTTGCGGTCACGTTAAAAACCCCGGTCCGCCTTTCGGAAGAGTAGGCCATTTCTTGCCGGTAGGTACTGATGACAAATTTTTGTTGTTGAAAAAAAAGCGCATTACACATGAGTCGTGTTTAGACACCATTCCAAAGTCGGAATGCGGCTGCCTACATAGTGTGTGTATGTGTGTGTGTGTGTGTGTGTGTGTGTGTGTGTGTGTGTGTGTGTGTGTGTGTGTGTTTTTTTGGTGTTTTGTTGTGTGTGTGGGTTTTTGTGTGTGTGTGTATTTTGTGTGTGTGTGTGTGTTTTGTGTGTGTGTGTGGGGGTGTTTGTGTGTGTGTGTTTGTGTGTTGTGTGTGTATGTGTGCGTTTTTGTGTGTGCGTATGTGTGTGTGTGTTTGTGTGTGGTGGTTTTGTGTTTGTTGTGTGTGTGTGTGTGTTGTGTGTGGTGTGTGTTGTGTGTGTGTTTGTGTGTGTTTGTGTGTGTGTGTTTGTGTGTGTTTGTTTGTGTGTGTGTTTTTTGTGTGTGTGTGTTTGTGTGTGTGTGTGTTTGTGTGTTTTGTTGTGTGTGTGGGGTTTGTGTATGTGTGTGTGGGTATGTGTGTGTGTGGTATGTGTGTGTGTGTTTTGTTTGTGTGTGGTGAGTGTGTGTTTGTGTGTGGTGTTTTTGGGGTTTGTTGTGTGTGTTGTGTTGTGTTGTGTGTTGTATTTTGTGTGTGTGTGTTTGTGTGTGTTGTGTGTGTGTTGTGTGTGGGGTTTTGTGTGTGTTTGTGTGTGTGTTTTTGTGTGTGTGTTTTTTGTGTGTGTTTTGTTTTGTGTGTTGTGTGTTTGTGTGTGTGTTTGGTGTGTGTGTTTGTGTGGTGTGTGTATGTGTGTGTATGTGTGTGCGTATGTGTGTGTGTGTGTGTGTTTGTGTGTGGTGAGTGTGTGTTGTGTTGGGGTGTGTGTTGTTTGTGTGTGTGTGTGTGTGGGTGTGTGGTTTTTGTGTGTTTGTGTGTGTGTGGTGTGTGTGTGTGTTTGTGTGTGTGTTGTTTGTGGTGTGTTTGTGTTGTGCGTGCTGTATGTGCGTGCGTGTGTGTATGTGTGTGTTGTGTGTGTGTTTTTTGTGTGTATGTTGTGGTGTGTGTGCATGTGTGTGTGTATGTGTGTGTGTGGAGTGGGGGAGGGGGGGGGGTGGACAGTCGTACACACAAAAATCTCACCATTGGTGAACCTCGGATCTCTAACCGAGAAACGAAAAAAACAACAAAAAAACCAAACCCGTAGGTTTTGACTTCAACCATTCCATTGAAAGTCCTTTGGACGAGACCATAATTCAAAAGCTTGTGTTTATTTATTTATTCATTTATTTTATTCTTTTATATCGAGGATAATGGAATAAGCACTTAATGTGCTTTTTGTTTTTACAACCAGTCCTCGTGTGTATGCGGTTTTGTCAATTTCTGTCACCTGTTTCCCACAGGCACACAGTGGCCTACTCTTCCGAAAAGCGAAACAGGATTTAACGTGGGCGCAAGATGTTCTGCGTGCGTTCGCACACGGGGCCTCGGCTTATAGTCTCATCCGAAGGACTTTTTGGGGAGAGTGGAGTCTGCACTGATGTTAACTCCAGGGGAAAATAATTATCCCCTTGAACGGGAATCGAACCCGGGTCGTCAGGATTGCCAGCGCAATGTTCTAACCACTAGGCTATCCCGTCCTCCCCGTGCGATCGTGTGCGTTTATCTTATGCACACGGGGTTTTTTTTTCGGTTTTTTTTTTTTTTTCGTTCCTCAGCTACAGCTCCAGATTTTGCGTACGCGACGTTTTGTTTTTTTGTTTTTTGCCCATCATGAAGGTTGCCACATTCCGACTTCAGGGATGTATGTTGGGTGTGTTCGTGTTGCCGTAACCCTCTTTGAACGCTGCCCATGAGTTAACGGGATAGTTCACGCGCATGTTGTCGTTTTCATGCCTTTGAAAAGGGGCCCGCCCATGACTCTGGGGATTGAAACACCCCATTATTTCCTTCCCCCCCCCCCCCCCCCCCCCCCCCCCCCCCCCCCCCCCCCCCCCCCCCCCCCCCCCTCTTTCATTCACCCACACGTTGCCGAGATTCGAACCCACGACTTCATGACCCATGAGATTGAAGTCGAACGGTTTTAACCACTCGGCTGTGACCGTTTGCGCGCCTTGGCTTCAGTACAGTTCCCCCAGTTCACCCAGCTGTAAATGGGTACCTGCCCTCTTTAGGGTCAGGGAAGGTAAAGCAGCGAGGGAGAGGAGATGGGCGCCGCCCTCAATATGCTGGCCCTAGAGAAGTGAGGTCTCTGACGCCTCGCTCCCCTACGACCTTATAGGTTATGGGACACCTTCCTTTACAGCCATCTGGAAGAACGGCAGGTCATTTTCGGTCAGTGGCACATTGTGGGGAACAAACACACCCGTACCCAGCATGCTTTCTGGAAAAAAAAGATATGGGCTCCGCCAGGTTCCCCCTTGCCCAGAGAGGACACTTCAGGTTGAAAGTGGCGCTGCTCGTGTGGCGACATTCTCTAGGTAAAAGGTACAGGAGTCCCATAACCTATAAGGTCGTAGGGGAGCGAGGCGTCAGAGACCTCACTTCTCTAGGGCCAGCATATTGAGGGCGGCGCCCATCTCCTCTCCCTCGCTGCTTTACCTTCCCTGACCCTAAAGAGGCAGGTACCCATTTACGTGGGTGAAAATGGGGGGGGGGGGGGGGGGGAGGGGGGGGGGGGAACTGTACTGAAGCCAAGGGCGCAAACGGTCACCCATCCAACTGGTAACCACGCTCGACGCTGCTTAACTTGGCTGGGGGGAAAGTGAGCGCTCCGACCACTGAGCTATCCCGTCCCCGGCGACACTCTCTACTGATTGTAAAATTGCTGCCCCCCTCATGGGATGATTCGACTCTTTTTGGACTTGACTTCCTGAAAAAAACAACCCCACATAAACAACACGATGCCCCCCCCCCCTTCCCCCCCTCCTACCCCCCCCCCCCAAAAAAAAAAAAAAAAAATTCACACGGAGTTTAGGGCGAAGTCAGATAATTATCATAAATCCACGAAGTCGGAATACAGATACCTTCATGGTGGTGGCCGCAGGGGGGGGGAAGAGAAAAAACCCAGTGGCATTCGCAAAATCTCACCCATTAGTTGAACCTTCAGAGCTCCAGCCCAATTGAAAAAAATATATATATCACAGATTTTTTTTGTTAAACAAAAAGAAAAAATCTTGTTTGTATGTCATTTTAATAATAATAATAATGTTTGTGTGTCCTTTTTATAATAATAATAATAATAATGTATGGAATTTATATAGCTCTGAATCTGGTAAAGCAACAAATCAAAGCGCTCAGATGACATTTTTTTTATATCGAGGATAATGGAATAAGCACTTATGTGCTTCTTTTACATCCAATCCCCTGTGTATGCGGTTTTGTAAATTTTGTCATCTGTTCCCATCGGCACACAATGGCCTACTCTTTCGAAAAGCGGAACAGGATTTAACGTGTGCGCAAGATGTTATGCATGCGTTGCACACGGGGCCTCGGTTTATAGTTCATCCTCGTTGATTCTTGCCAAATTTTAAAACAGAGAATCTTCGACTTTCAGGGCCAGTCTGGTAATAATAAAAAAAAAAAAAAAAATGGGCTACCCCCCATGCAGTGTCATGGTGGAGTGAGGGGAAAAGGGGGAAAAAAACCGGCGTTTTTTGGGATCTTAAACTGAAGGGGTTTTTAGGGGGGGATCGCCCGGAAAAGGGGGGGGAAAGGGAGTGGTGGTGGTGGGGGGGGGGGGGGGGGGGGTAAGAGGGGGGGGGGGGGGGCGGAAAACCGCCCCCAAAAAAAAAAGGGGGGGGGAAGGGGGGAGTTCAAATTTTCCCTCCCCCTCCTCACCCTCCCCCAAAACCTTCCTTTTTGGGAGGATCACTCACTTTTTTCCCATTTTCTTTTTTCCCTTTCCTTCCCCCATCCCCTTACTTTCCCTCCCCCCCCTTCTCTCCTCTCTTTCTCTTTCTTTTCCCCTCCTCCTTTTTCTTTCCTCTCTTCCCCCGGGGGCTCCCCTCTCTCCCCCTCTCTCTCTCTCTCTCTCTCTCCCCTCTCCCCTCTTCTCCCTTCTCTCCTCTTTGTAGGTAGGGTCTCGGGAGGGAGCGAGGGGGGGTTATAAAAATAATAATAATAATAAAAGAAGAAGAAAAAGGGAAAAAAAAAGAAGAAGAAAAAAAGCGTGTTTGGGCGCAAACGCCCCCCGAAAAAAAAAGGGGGGGAGAAAAAGGAGAGAGATGGATTCCCCCCCTTTGGGTTTTTTGGGGAAAAAGATGAAGGGCACTGTGGCAAAACTAAACCCTCTAATTTTCTGTCCTTCGGTTTTTTTTGTTTTTTTTTTTTTGTTTTTGGGTTTTTTTTTTGGGAAAAAAAACTTTTTTTTTTTGTCTTTTTTGGCCCTGTTTTTTCTTTTTTTTTTTAAAAATTTTTTTGTTTTAAATTTTTTCTTTTGGGGGGGTTTTAAATTTTTTTTTTTTTTTTTTTTTTGGGGGGGGGGAAGCTTTCCAATCCCTCCACCCCCTTGTCTTGTCTTTTTTCACTCTGTCTCTGTTTTTTCTCGCCCTGCCCTTTTGTTGTCTCTCTGTCTCCCGGTGTCTCTGTCCCCGCTCTCTTGTTCTCTCTCTCTCCCTTGCTTTTTTCTTCTCTGTCTCTTCTTTCTCTGTTATTAATTTTGGGTTTGCATTTTAAAAACTTTTTACGAAAGGCGGATGTAAAAATTTTAAAAAAAGAAAAGAAAAAAGCAATTGTCACCCAAATTTTTTAACCTTCTAAAAAAAAAATTTTCAATAAATCAGTCAATAAATTTCTCCTTCTCTAATTCCTCTCTCTCTCATTCCCCCTCTTTTTTTAAATGTTCATTTTGGTGTGTTAAAATTGATTTTTTTGCGGGTTTTGTTTGGGGGGGTTGGGTTTTTTTTTTTTTTTTTTTTTTGTTTTGTGTTTTTTGAAAACTTTGGTGCAAAAAAGCCCTGACTTACCCAAAATTTTACTCTAAATTAAACATTTGGGAGTTCGAGTTCTTTCCGTTCGAGTTTTTCCTCTGTCTCTTTTTTCCTCTGTTTTGTCTGTCTGTCCGTCTCTGTCTTCTGTCTGTCTGTCTCTCTCTCCCCTCTTTCTCCTCTCTCTCTCCCTCTCCCTCCCCTCTCCCTCTCTCCCCTCTCTCCCCCCTTTCTTCCCTCTCCTCCCCTCTCCTCAAAAAAATCCCCCCCTTCTGTCCTTCCTCTCCCCCTCTCCTCTCCCTCTCTGTCTCTCCCTTCTCTTTCTCTCCTTCCCATTCCCGCCCTCTCTCTTTCTTGTCTCCTCTCTCTTTTGTCTCTCTTCTCTCTCTCTCTTCTCTTCTCTCTCCTCTCTCTCTCCTTTCCCCTTTCCTTTCTCTCTTTTTTCGGTTTTTTCCCCTTCCCCTCTCCCTCTCTCCCCCCCACTCTCTCTCCCCTCTCTCCCTCTCCATTCTCTTTTCCCCCCCCCCCTCTCTCTCTCTCTCTCCCTCTTCTCTCTCTCTGTCTCTCCCCCCCCCCCCCCCCCCCACCTCTCTGCCCTTCTCTCACTTTGGTGTCATGCCCGTTATCAATGGTTACGGGGTAACAGGGTTTTCGGTTTTCATTTAAAGCGGCCTAAACCAAACCTTTGACGTTTTCCTGCAATGCCAAGTTTAACAAGCATGGGTTTTTTTTTTCCATGGGGGCCCTTTTCCCCCTTTCCCTTTTTTTTTCCCCTTTTTCCTTTTCTTTCTTTTTCCCTTTCTCTTCTTCTTCCTTTGTTTTCTTTTTTCCCCTTTCCCCTCTTTTTCCTTTTCCCTTTTCTTCCTTTGTCTTCTTCTTCCTTTCCCTTCTTTTTCCTTTTCCCTTTTTCTTCCTTTGTCTTCTTTTCCCTTTGTCTTCTTTTTCCTTTTCCCTTCTTTTCCTTTGTCTTTTTTTCCCTTTTCCCTTCTTTTTCCCTTTCCCCTTTTCTTTTTCCCTCTCTTTCTTCTTCTTTTTCTTCTTTTCTTTTTTTTCTTTCTTTTCTTCCCTTTCCCTCTTTCTTCCTTCCTTCTTTTTCTTCCTTTCTCTTTTTTTTCCTTTCCCCTTTTTCCCTTTTCTTTCTTCTTTCTTTCTTTTTTCCCCTCTTTTCCCTTTTTTTTTCTTTTTTCTTTTTCTTTCTTTTTTCTTTTTCTTTTTTTTCTTTCTTCTTCTTCTTCTTTTCCTTCTTCTTTTTTTTCCTTTCTTTTTCCTTTCCCCTTCTTTTCCCTTTTTCTCCTTCTTCCTTTCTTTTTCTTCTTCCTTTCTTTTCTTTTTTCCTTTCCCTTCTTTTTTCCCCTTTTCTCTTTTTCTTTTCTTTTTCTTTTTCTTCTTCTTCCTCCTTTTTTTTTTTTCTTCCTTTCTCTTCACCTTTTTCCCCCTTTTTCTCTTCTTTTCCTTTCCTTCATTCCTTTCCCTTTTTCTTCCTTTTTTTTTCTTTTTCCCTTCTTCTTCTTTTTTTCTTCTTCTTCCCCCTTTTCTTTTTCTTCCTTCTCTTCTTCTTCTTCCTCCTTTCTCTTTTTTCCCTTTTCCCTTCTTTTTTCCCCCCCCCTTTTCTTCCCTTCTTTCCTTCTTTTTCCTTTTCCCCCTTCTTCTTCTTTTTTCCCTTTTTTCCTTTTTTTTCTTTCTTCTTTTTTTTTCTTCTTCTTTTCTTTTCTTTTCTTTTTCCCTGCCCTCTTCATCTTCCTTTCTTTCCCCTTTCTTTTTTCCTTTCTTTTTCCCTTTTCCCTTTCTTTTTCCCTTTTGTCTTCTTCTTTCTTTCCCTTCTTCTTCCTTTTCCTTTTCTTTCTTTCCATTTTTTTTCCTTTCTCTTTTTTCTTCCTTTCTCTTTTTCCCTTCCTTTTCCTTCTTTTCCTTTCTCTTCTTTTTTTTTCCTTTCCCTTCTTCTTCTTCTTTTTTTTCTTCTTTTTCTTTTTCCGTTTTCCCTTTCTTTTTTCCCCTTCTTCTTCTTTTTTCCTTTCTTTTCCCTTTTTCCCTTTTCCCCCTTCTTTCCTTTCTCTTTTTCCTTTTTTCCTTCTTTTTCCCTTTTCTTTCTTTTTCCCTTTTCCCCTTCTTTTTCCCTTTTTCCCCTTCTTTTTCCCTTTTCCCTCTTCTTTTTCCCTTCTTTTTTTTTTAAACCTTTCTCTTCTTTTCCCTTTTTTCTTCTTCTTTTTCCTTTCCTTCTTCTTTCTTTTTCTCTTCTTCTTTTTCCCCTTTTTTTTCCATTTTTTTTTTCCCCTTCGTTTCCTTTCTCGTCTTTTTTTCCCCTTTCCCTTCTTCTTCCTTTCCCTTCTTTTTCCCTTTTCCCCTTTTCTTCTCCCTTTACCTTCTTCTTTTTCCCTTTTCCCCTTTTTCCCTTTTCCCCTTCTTCTTCCTTTCCCTTTTTCCCTTTCCCTTTTCCCTTTTCTTTTCCTTTCCTTCTTTTCCTTTTCCCCTTTTTCTTCCTTTACCTTCTTCTTCCTTTCTCTTCTTCTTCTTTTCTTCCTTTCTTCTTTTTTTCTTTTCTTTTTCTTCCTTTCTCTTTTTTCCTTTTCTTTTTCCCTTTTTTCCTTTCTTTTCCCCTTTCCTTCTTCTTCTTTCTTCTTTTTTCCTTTTTTTTCCCCTTTCTCTTCTTTTTTTCCCTTTCCCCTTTTTTCTTCCTTTCCCCTTTTTTTTTTTTTTCCCCTTTTTCTTCCTTTCTCTTTTTTTTCCCTTTTCTCTTCTTTCATTCTCTTCTTTTTTTCCTTTCTTTTTTTCCTTTTTTCCCTTTTTTTTCCCTTTTTTCCCCCCTCTTCTTCTTCCTTTTCTTTTTCCCTTTTTCCCTTTTCCCCTTTCTTTCTTTTTTCCTTTTCCCCCTTTCTTCTACCTTTCTCTTCTTCTTTCTTTTTTTCTTTTTTTTCCCTTTTTTTTTTTTCCCCGTCTTCCTTTCCCTTCTTCTTTTTTTCCCTTTTTTTTTTCCTTCCTTTCCCTTTTTTTCCCTTTTTCCCTTTTTTCTTTTCCCTTTTCCCTCTTTTTTCCTTTCTCTTTTTCCCTTTTCCCCTTCTTCCCCTTTCCTTTTCTTTTCCCTTCTTTTTCCCTTTCTTTTTTCCCCTTTTTTTTTCTTTTTTTTTTCCCCTTTTCTTTTTCCCTTTTCCCTTTTTCCTTCCTTTCTCTTCTTCTTTTTCCCCTTTTTCTTTTCCTCTTCTTCTTTTCCCTTTTTTCTTTTTTTCCCTTTTTTTTTCCCTTTTCCCTCTTCTTTTTCCCTTTTCCCTTCTTCTTCCTTTCCCTTCTTCTTTTTTTACCCTTCTTTTTTCCTTTTTCCTTCTTTCTTTTTTCCCTTTTTTCCCTCTTCCTTTTCTTCTTCATTTTCCCTTTCCTTCTTCTTTTTTTTCCCCTTTTTTTCCTTTCTTCTTTTTCCCTTTCTTTTTCTTCTTCTTCCTTTCTTTTTCCCCTTTCTCTTCTTTTTCCCTTTTCCCCCTTCTTTTTCCCTTTTCCCTTTTTCTTCCTTTCTTTTTTTCCCCTTTTCCCCTTTTTTTTCCTTTTTTTCTTCTTTTTCCCTTTTCCCCCTCTTTTTTTTCCCTTCTTTCTTCCCAAAGGGGTTTTCATGCGTCTTCCCCCAAACGTTAGCTACTTTTTTCTTATACTGGTTTTTATAATTTATAAAAGGTAAAGGGCCCAAAACCTATTTAAGGTCGTAGGGGGGCGGGGCCCTTCAAGACCTCAACTTTTTGGGGGGGAAACAATTGAAGGGTTTGGCCCCCATTCCCTTCCCTCGTTTGCTTTCTTTCCCTTCCCCTGCCCCCTAAAAGGGGGCGGTCCCCAATTTACAGCTTGGGTAAAGTGGGGGGCCCTTTCCCGGGAAGGGCCAAGGGGAACGAAAAAAGGGGGGTGTTGGGTTTTTTTTTTTTTTTTTTTTTTTTTAGGGCAGGGGGGGGAAAGGGTAACGTTTGGGAAAAAACTGTTAATCACGGTTTAAGGGGGTTTGGCCCGGCGTTTTTTAAAATGTCGATTTCGAATCAAGGGCTGGAGTTTTACTCACCCCAAACTCCTCCTTCCCTTTTTTCCTTTTTAAAAAAAAAATCAATTTAAAGCTTTAAAGAACAATTTTGGGTTTACATTTTGGTTTGTCGTGGGGCGTGTGTGTGTACAGACAGACGATACACCCCACACACACACTTTAACCAAAACCAAAACCCCACTAAAAACGCACGCACGCACACGCACACACGCCCCGCGCGCACACGCGCGCGGCGGGAAACACACTCAAAGCGCCCCACACCAGCACGCTCCACACACCCCAAAACCCACCACAAACACCCCCAAAACCCCCACTACACCCCCCAAAACGAAAAGCACGCGCGCGCGCCCCCAAAACCCCCCACACCCCACACACATTTCACAAACCCCACCCAAAAATTCGCCCGGCCCCACATGCACACCGCACACACACACACTCACGCCGCAAAAACCGCACGCTCAACAAAACCCAACCCAAAACCCCACCACCCTCACATCACGCCCACCCCCAAAAAACTACACCACACAAACGCACTTTCGGCGCGCACGCGCACCCCAAAACTAACGTACCGGGGTGGGCCCCCAAAAAAAAGTCAAAAATATAACATATACATGTATATATAAAATAATATATATTTTTTTTATTAAATTTTTTATATTTTAAAATAATGTCAAAGGCCCCAAGTTAAAAATGCATGTGACGTGGTTAAAATGAAAAAAGTTGGAAAGGACTGGGTGGCTCATTATTGGACTAAAATATCCCTAAAATTATTTTGTTCACCTTAGTGGGGAAATCTCTTCTCTCCCCTCTCTTCTCTCTCTCTTCTCCTCCTCCTCTCCTCCCCCACTCTCTCTCTCTCTCTCTCTCTCTCCTCTCCTCTCTCCTCCCCTCCCTCACTCTCTCCCCCTCACTCTCTCTCTCATTATTTTCATCTATCTGAAAGCTCTCCCTCTCTTTCTCTCTCCCTCCTTCTTTCTCTCTCTCTCTCCTCCTCTCTCCTCTCTGTCTCTGTCTCTTTTCTCTTTTCACGAGTGTTTTGACTGTTTTTTTCATCAACCCCCTTCACAAAGGGGGGTGCCTAAAATAATAAAAATAATCCGAATCCGAATCCCCTCTTCTGGGGGTTTCTGTCTGTGTCCTGTCCTTCTGTCCTCCTCTTCCCTCTCTCCCTCTCTCCCTCTCTTTCTCTCCCTCCTGGCTCCCCTTCCCCACCCTCTCCTCCCTCCTCCTCTACCCCCCCCCCCCTTCCTCCCAAAAACCCCCCCTCCCCCCTTTTTCTCCATCTCCACCCCCCCCTCACCTCCACTATTCAAAGGCTAGCAAAATGAATAAAAAGACAACAACAGACAAAAAAGAAAGCCGTAAGAATGTTCACTTTCTATAAACAACCCACTACCGGGACAAAATGCCTACTTTAACCCAAAATTATTTTCCTTCCTGTGCAACAAACCCCGGATTAATTCCTCGCTAATGACCCTCCCCCCCCCCCCCCCCCCCCCCCCCCCCCCCCCACCCCCCCCCCCCCCCCCCCCCCCCCCCCCCCCCTTTTCCCGGGGGTGCACGAGCGTCAACCGCAGGATTACCGTTTGCAGTGACACCTATCTCGGGTTTTGCTCTTGAACGCTCTGACGTCAGCAGCGTCCTTCTTGTTGGGGATTGTCCAAGTTTTTCTTTAAGATAACTCAAAATTATTTTTTCTTTTGCCCGCGCGCTGATTTTTTTTGGGGGTGAAGGGGGGGGTTTTTTTTTCTGCGAGAAAGGAAGATTTTAACTCTTTGTTATTTTCGCCGATTAACCGTTGTGGTGTTTTGGGGGTGGAGGGGGGGGGAGGGACTGTGCAGCTTTCTTTTGATGAATTTTAAAAAAAATCATGGATGACAACATCAAGAATGGGCCCGGATGAAGACCAGCACACTGGGCCCGAAACCGAGACCTAGATATGGAGAGGGTTACCCCGGGATCGTCTTTTTGTTCTCCCCCACGACCGCCAAGGCACGGGGCTTATGATGAGATGTTAATTTTTAAAAAAAACAACTTCCTTTGGCCCGGGGCGAAGGGTTTGCATTATTAGTAACTAGGCCCAAGGGAAAGTTCCCATAACTTATGCGTCTTTGGGAAGAGAGCAAAGACCTCAAATTTTCCCCCAGGGCCACATATTGAGCGTGGGGCCCCTTCTCCTCTCCCTCCTGCTTTCTTTACCTTCCCCACCCTAAAAAGGACAGGGACCCTTTACAGAACTGGCAGAAAAGAAAATGAAGCCAAGGCTCAAATGGCACCCATCCACTTTTGGGAACCACACTCAGTGCGCTTAACCTTGCTGGGGGGAAAAGCAGTGCTCTGACCCTGAAAAGGAAAAAGAAAGAAAGGGAAAAAGAAGGGGAAAGGGAAAAAAAACAAAGGAAAAAGAAGAGAAATAAGAAAAAAACAGTGCTGTCCCCCCCCCCCGCCCAAGTCGAAAATTTTCTTTGGATGTTTCTTAATATTGTCTTCACCATGAAAAAACCGACATAACAAATACACTCCCTTTTAAAAAAACCACACAAAAAAACCCCGGATTGGATATGGGGCCTAAATGGCGAGGTACTTGAAAACGGTCATACTCGCAAACTTTCTCATCCAGTGTGTACTTTCAATGTCACAGTGATTCCTAGGTGGGATGAGTGAGACAGAGTCTATATTCTGGATGAGGGTGTTAAGCTGGGGAACATGCAACAAATGATTTGGATCGGTGGTCTAGAGGTAACGCGCCTGTCTAGAAAGCGAAAAGTCCGGGTCGGAAATGTGCGGTGGTTCGAATCCCGTTTGGGCCCGAAACTTTCCCCCATCCATTAGACCATGAGTGGTGGTCTGGGCGCTAGTGTTTCGGATGAGACGATAAACCGAGGTCCCGTGTGTTACACAACATTATTCAGCGCGCACGTAAAAGAACCCATGGCAACAAGAGAGTTGTCCCTGGCAAAATTCTTAGAAAAAAGCCACTCTGATAGAGAAAGAAATAAAGTTACAGACACAAAAAGGGGTGGCGCTGCTCTTGTGGCGACGCGCTCTCCCCGGGGAGAGCAGCCCGAATTTCACGCAGAGAAATCTCGTGACTTAAAGTGATATAATGAACTCCCCGAATTCGGAATGCATACCCCCCCCCCCCCCCCCCCCCCCCCGCCACACACACACACACACACACAAAAGCAACAACCAAAACCAAACAAAAACGGTCGCATACACCAATTCGCAACTTTAGGGGGGGGGGGGGGGGGGGGGACGGGATAGCCTAGTGGTTAGAACGTTGCGCTCGCAATCTGACGACCCGGGTTCGATTCCCGTTCAAGGGGTTATATTTTCCCCTGGAGTTAACATCAGTGCAGACTCCACTCTCCCCCCAAAAAGTCCTTCGAATGAGACTATAAACCGAGGCCCCGTGTGCGAACACACGCAGAACATCTTGCGCACCCGTTCCGCTTTTCGTAAGAGTAGGCCATTGTGTGCCGGTGGGAAGAGATGAGACAACTTACAAAAACGGCATACACACGGGGACAGGATGTAAAAGAAAAGCACATAAGTGCTTATTCCACTATCCTCGATATAAAAGGATAAAAAATAAAATTTAAAAACCCAACAAAACAACACTGGTGAGCCTCGGAGCTCTAGCTGAGGAATAAACAATAATATTTAAAACTCTTTCTTACTTTCTCCATTATTAAACAAAGGTAGTGGGGATAGATCGGCCATACACTCCGCAAGCCTGCGTCAAGTGTTACCAGGCAGGCCCTTGACTGGAATCCACAAGGGAAGCGGAAAGTAAGTCGACCAAAACAGACCTGGCGCAGAAGTGTTGACGAAGAAACGAAGGCAGCCGGAATGACATGGGCCGAGCTGAAGAGGATCTCCCAAAACCGAGTTCGTTGGAGGGGTGTTGTTGCAGCCCTATGTTCCTCAAGGAACCAAGAGGCATAAGTAGTTCTGAAACAGCTCAACAACCACCTTCTCTCCAACAGTCTTCTTCCTGCGTTTCAGTCTGCCTATCGCGCCAATCACAGCACTGAAACCACCCTAGTTCACACCTTAAACATGCTTCTACTTGCTTCTGACTCAGGGAAAATCTCCCTCCTCACTCTACTCGACTTATCTGCAGCCTTCGACACTATTGACCACTCCATCCTTCTCTCCCGTCTTCAAGAAACGTTTGGTGTTACTGGTACAGCCCTCACCTGGTTTAGCTCATACCTGACTGACCGATTCCAGACAGTCACAGTAAACATGATTCACTCAGTACCTGCCAGACTGGAATGTGGAGTCCCGCAGGGATAAGTTCTGGGCCCTGTTCTTTTCACTCTCTACACCGCTCCACTGTCACATATAATTAACCGTCATCAGATCAACCATCACTTTTATGCAGATGACTCTCAGATTCTAAGCAGTGACACTCCTGAAAATCTGCCTTCTCTCTTGACAAATATAGCCTACTGCTTTCAAGATATCCAAAACTGGATGATAGAGAACAAGTTACAACTAAACGCTGATAAAACTGAAACCATGCTTGTAGGGACCAAAAACAAACTCTCTTCCATTACAACAGCTTCAATAGAATTCGGCAATGCATCAGTCCCTTTATCCACTGCTGTAAAGTATCTAGGGGTCATTATTGACAACACACTCTCTATGCAAAAATTCATCACCCACACCTGCTAGTCGTGCTTCTATCAATTACGGTGTATTAGTGCAATTCGAAAGTACCTATCCACAGACGCAACATCAAAACTCGTGGCATCTCTCATTCTTTCACGTCTGGACTATTGCAATTCTCTTTTGGCTGGTCTGCCAGCATCATCTATCTACTCCCTTCGACGTATTCAAAACTCTGCAGCTCGACTAGTCCTCAGAAAGAAAAAATCTGAGCACATTACCCCTCTCTTGCAATCTCTGCATTGGCTGCCTGTGCCACAAAGAATAAACTATAAGATCAGTACTCTCTGTTACATATGTCTCCACAAAACAGCACCCTCCTACCTCTGTGAATGTCTCCACCTGTACACCCCTTCTCGTTCCCTTCGCTCTGCTGCAGATTCCTTGTGCTTACAAACACCTAGATTCAACCAGTCCACTGTTGGCCGTCGCTCTTTCTCTGTTTCTGGTCCATCGATTTGGAATGGCCTCCCTATCTCTCTTCGCCAAAGACGTTCTTGTGACACTTTTAAATCTGGCCTCAAGACATATTTGTTTCAAACCTAAGAATTTCCTAACCTGTTTCATTTCATAGCTGTCCCTGCTTTTCAACAGCCAAAAATTCTATCACCCTGCCAAAGTGTATGACGTGTGTGTTTGCGTGTGTGTGCGTGTGTGCATTTGGACTTGTTAGAACTATTACTTGCTATTGGTTGCATGACTGTAAGAATGAGTTGAGTGCAAGCGCATTGATTTGTCTGTGCAAGATACAGCGCTACATAAATTCCATGTATTATTATTATTATTATTATTATTATTATTATAAGTCAAGTAAGTCTTCCTTACTTTCTGTGTTACAGGGTTTCCGGCTCAGCATGCTGAGTAGCACAGCACGGGTGGCCTAGACTCAAACGCTCTGAAGGGATGGGGTTCGATTCTTTGAAACCCCGACTAAAGGGTTAGTAGCCTACATAGCCTCCATTGTACTGCTTCTCTTTGAGTTGTTGTTTTTGATTGTACAATGTTAGTGCAATGTACTAAATAATGATAATAATAATAATAACAATAATAAATGTGCTTTAATTTTATATGTGGATCGGTGGTCTAGAGGTAACGCGCCTGCCTAGAAAGCGAAAAGTCCGGGTCGGAAGTGTGCGGTGGTTCGAATCCCGTTTCTGGCCCGAAACACACACACCTCTCCTCTCTCTCTCTCTCTCTCTCTCTCTCTCCTCTCTCTCTCTCTCTCTCTCTCTCTCTCTCTCTCTCTCTCTCTCTCTCTCTGTCTCTCTCTCTCTCTCTCTCTCTCTCTCTCTCTCCTCTCTCTCTCTCTCGCTCCCCTCCTCCTCCATTACATCATGAGTGGTGGTCTGGGTGCTAGTCTTTCGGATGAGACGATAAACCGAGGTCCTGTGTGTTCCACGTAGCGCACGTAAAAGAACCCACGGCAAGAGAGTTGTCCCCAGTCAAAATTCTGTAGAAAAAAGATAGCCACTCTGATAAGGAAACAAATACAGTTGCAGACAGGAAAAAGAAATTTAAACAAATAATGTGTGGCGTTGCTCTTGTGGCGACGCGCTCTCCCCGGGGAAGAGAGCAACCCCGAATTTGACGCAGAGAAATCTGCCGTGACTTAAAGTGGAATGAATAAAATAAATGAAATAAAGTCTTCTTCCTCAATCTTTAGGGATTTTGTTTTTTTCCGTCATCAGGATCCATCCCCAAAAAGTGAATGTCAGAGTTTTTCTTGCTACTCTGCTAAAGCTCTTGAGGTTGATCAATGGTGAAGGGTTTTGGTTTTTTTTGGCGAATGTGACCGTTTTTTTTACCACCCTGAAGGTAGCCGCATTCCGACTTCGGGGATGTATGCTATGTGTGCGTGTTCCGAGTTTCCGTAACCCTACCGAACATATGACACGAATTACGGGATCTATATTTTTCATCTTCTTGCATGTGTACTACATACACAACGAAGGGGGATGAAGGGGACGGGATAGCCTAGTGGTTAGAACATTGCGCTCGCAATCGGACGACCCGGGTTCGATTCCCGTTCAAGGGGATATTTTCCCCTGGAGTTAACATCAGTGCAGACTCCACTCTCCCCAAAAGTTCTTCGGATGAGACTATAAACCGAGGCCCCGTGTGCGAACGCATGCAGAACATCTTGCGCACACGTTAAATCCTGTTCCGCTTTTCGTAAGAATAGGCCATTGTGTGCCAGTGGGAACACATGATGTAATTGACAAAACCGCATACACACGGGGACTGGATATAAAAAAGCACATAAGTGCTTATTCCATTATCCTCGATATAAAAGAATAAAATACATAAAATAAAAGGCACTGGCGGGTCTGCACTTGAAGATGATCTGGGAGATGATTTTTGTTTTAAATCAAAAAAATCCCCGCCCTTTATTCACCAGGGGCCGCCCAGATTCGAACCCACGATTTCATGGACCCGTGGGATTGAAGTCGAAAGGTCTTAACACCATTCGGCTATAGCGTCTGTCGGAGGTAGATTTGAAACTGAATAAACAACTTGGGGAGGAGAAACTTGATCTGTCATTTTGTTTCTTTTGATTTTTTGTTTTTTTGTTTTTTGTTTTTTGTTTTTGGTTCCTCGCTCCGATGTTCACCAATGAGGAAATTTTGCGTATGCGACCGTTTTTTTTTGTTTTTTGCGTAACGTTAAGAGGTTGCTGTATTCCGGCTTCAAGGAACGTTTATTTTTTCAATAAGAATCACATTTGGACAGGGCAGTGCCCTCTCTTCTCTCTATCTCTCTCTGTGTCTCTGTCTCTCTTTGTCTGTCTGTCTGACTCTCTGTCTGTCGCTCTGTCTGTTTGTTCTCTCTCTCTCTCTCTGACTGTCTGTCTGTCTCTGTCTGTCTGTTTGTCTCTCTCTCTCTGTCTCTCTGTGTGCCTTGTTAACTGTCATGCTTATTCCTTCACTTTCTAAAAAATAAAATTGAATCAATCAATCAGTCAATGAATCAGTCTCTCCCCCCCCCCCCCCTCTATCTCTGTCTCTTTCTATGTGTCTCTCTGTATCTATCTCTGTCTGTCTCTTTGTATCTCTCTCTCTGTCTCTGTCTTTCTCTCTGTATCTGTCTCTGTCTGTCGCTCTCTCTCACTCTGTCTCTGTCTCTTTGTATCTGCCTCTCTCGGTTTGTCTGTTTCTGTCCCTGTCTCTCTGTATCTGTCTGTCTCTCTGTGTATCTGTCTCTGTCTGTCGCTCTTTCTGTATCTCTCTGTCTCTGTCTCTCTGTCTCTGTCTGTCTCTCTCTCCCGTTTTCCTCTCTCTCTCTTTCTCTCCTCCCTCTCTCGCTCCTCTCTCCCCCCCCCCTCTCTCCCCCCCTCTCTATCTCTCTTTCTCTCCCCCCCTCCCTCTGTCTCTCTCTCTGTCTCTCTTTCTGTCTATCTGTCTGTCTGTCTGTCTGTCTCTCTCTCTCTCTCTCTCTCTCTCTCTCTCTCTCTCTCTCTCTCTCTCTCTCTCTCTGTATCTGTGTTCAGTTTCGCTGTGGCATCCCTAAAGCCTAGTGGTTAGAGCTTCGAACTCGTGATCTAAGGGTCAGTGAGGGCGAGGGTTCCAGTCTCCCCTGAAATGTCTGTTCGAAGGGACTTCCCCCCCATCCCCCCCCCCCCCCCCCCCCGCACCACCACCACCACCCGGCCTTTTAGTCCTTGGAATGAGACTGTAAACGCATGCAGAAAATCTTACGTTCACGATGAAATGTCATGCAACTTTTTGTGCAGAAAGTGAAAAGTTGGTGTGTGTGTGTGTGTGTGTGTGTGTGTGTGTGTGTGTGTGTGTGTGTGT
>CM054158.1:45587780-45595280 GCA_028751875.1 Rapana venosa | reverse complement strand
CCTTGGGGAGTGAGGTGTCAGAGACCTCAGATTCTCTAGGGGCCAGGATATTGAGGGTGGCGCCCATCTCCTCTCCCTCGCTGCTTTACCTTCCCTGACCCTAAAGAGGGCAGGTACCCATTAACAGCTGGGTGAACTGGGTGACTGTCTGAATTAAGCTAAGGTGCGCAAACGGTCACCCATACGCTTTGGTAACCACGCTCGATGCTGCTGAACCTTCATCATCATCATTAGCCATTACACCCAGTGGTGTGTAGGGCAGCAACAAAGCGCTTCCACTCCTGCCTATTCTGGGCCAACCTAGTCACTGATCCCCAAGAGTGCTGCATGGCCTTCATCTCACTTTCTACAGTCCTCCTCCACGTTGCTTTTGGTCTTCCTTTCTTTCTCCTTCCTTCTGGGGTCCAGTGCAATGCTGTTCTTGTGATTGACTGTGGGTCTCTTCGGAGGATGTGCCCAATCCACTTCTACCGTCGTCTGGTGATGATGGTTCCCATGTCTTCTTGCCTGCATCTCCGTAGTAGGTCTTCATTGGAGATCTTCTTGGCCAAAAGATCCGGAGAATTCTTCGCAGGCATATGGGTGGAAGGATCGAAGTTTGGTAAGATCCGCTTCCGTCATCCTCCAGCACTCAGAACCGTACAGGAGCGTAGACACAACACAGCTCTGGTATAGCTTCAGCTTGGTGTTGGTGCTGTACTGAGATGATCTCCAGATATTGTTCATCTCCCTAACACATTCCTGGCCTTGCCCAGTCTGTTGTGGATGTCTTCTTTTGTGCCGCCCTCTGGTTTGATGCTGCTGCCAAGGTATGTGAACTTGTCTGTCTGGCGCAGGTCAGTTCCATTCACTTTCACAGGGGCTGGTGTGTTCACATTGAGCGACATTGTCTCTGTTTTGATGAACCTTAGCTTGGGGATTCCAAGCGAGTGCTCTGACCACTGAGCTACCCCGTCCCCAGAGTGTAGACTCTGAACCGTCAGCGCCTGGGCTTTATCACAGTTCTTGATTAAACCATTGACCCTGGGGGCAACAGCAAATTCCACTTTACAGCTTAGTCTTTAGTGATCGACTATGACTCTCTGACTAGGAGGCTTGACTCGCACAGTCCTTATGTGCTGCAGCCCTGGGGGCTGGTTGGCCTTTGGAGAATATCTCCAACGCTGACTGTCCTTATGCCCACTTGGCCGAGAGAGTGGGGATGTACTGTGGGCAAGGCATCTCCACTATAATCAAATTTCTGCCCAGTTTCCAAAACAGCAGCTGCCTCCTCTGCTGTTTTGGAGGTCATCGTCGGACACGACGGACAAACATAGACTCTGAACTGTCAAAACTGAACTTGTTCATAGTACTCGTCACTTCTATCCTGCCGTGCGAGGGTGAAAACCAGACCTGGACAACAGAACTGGAAAAGAAAATGTAAACCTCGAAAACAAAATCGTTTAGAAGGCTTCTCCACACTCATCTCCTGGCACAACCACAGAACCAACGAGTCAGATTCAGATTCCGAATATTTTATTGCCATTTTAAAGTCATGTAGACTTATTTGACACAACAAAAACATCAATTATAATTATTATCTATTTTGGCTAAAAGGGATGTACACTAAAAGCATGTTGCATTCTACTTCTCTTTTTCTCTTTTTTATCAAAACACTCGTACACCTATCTGATGATATCTGCTTGATAAATATCAACTATGATTATGTCACTTAATTTATGTACACATATTTTGCGTTCTTTGGTTTTGATTTTTAATAACATATTATTTCTGAGTTCATCATCATATAAAATACATTCATCGAGTAAATGAAATTCATCTTCTTTTTCGTTACAGTATCTACATTTTCTGTCCTCTCTGGATATATTTTGGTGCCTTCCTTTCTCTAGCATTAAATTGTGACAGCTTGTGCGAAATTGACAATACGTCTTGTTATGAGTTTTGTTTTGAGCCAGTGTGGGCAAAGAGGTGATAGTAATGAATAGCTGGGCCACAGGAACAAACCCCTTCTGGCTGTTTGTGGTAAAGAAGAGGAGGAAGCTGGAGCGTGGTTCGGTCACGTCACGCGTCATCATAACTCTCTTGCCAAGACTATAGTCCTGCAGGGGATAAACACTTAAGGGAGGAAGACACAGGGGCAGACAGGCAGATGAAGAACTGGATGATGCAGTACTAGCCTAGGTCTAACCAGTGTGTCAACATTCCACTGTGTGCTGTTTAGGAGAAACGTATACAGCCTAGACATGGCTGTATAGCTCCGAAAATTTGAAGGTGGATCGGTGGTCTAGAGCTATCACGCTTGCCTAGAAAGCGAAAAGTCCGGGTCGGTCAGAAGTGTGCGGTGGTTTGATCCCCGTTTGGGCCAAAAACTTTCTCTCCTCCCCCCCCCCCCCCCCCCCCTCAATCTATCAGACCAGGAGTGATGATCTGGGTGGTAGCCTTTCGGATGAGACGATAAACCGAGGTCCCGTTTGTTACACAGAATTATTTAGCGCACGTGAAAAAGAACGCACGGCAACAACAGAGTTGTCCCTGGCAAAGTTCTGTAGAAAAAAAAAGCCACTCTGATAAGGAAAACAAAATACAGTTGCAGACAGGAAAAAGAAAAAGATAGTGGGTGGCGCTGCTCTTGCGGCGACGCGTTCTCCCCAGGGAGAGCAGCCCCGACTTTCACGCAGAGAAATCTGCCGTGGCTTAAAGTGGTCGAAAAATACAAATTGAATAAAATGAAATGAAGACAGAGCAGCCTGGGGAACACTGTTGACCAACACGTCCCTCGTGTCCTCCTGATGATCATCTTGGTCAAGGGACTGATGATGAATGATGATGACGATGATGATGATGAATGATGATGGTGATGGTGGTGATGATGATGGTGATGTGATGATGATGATGATGGTGGTGGTGGTGGTGGTGGTGGTGGTGGTGGTGATGATGGTGGTGGTGGTGGTGGTGGTGGTGGTGGTGGTGATGATGGTGGTGGTGGTGGTGATGGTGGTGGTGGTGGTGGTGGTGGTGGTGATGGTGGTGGTGGAGGTGGTGGTGGTGGTGGTGATGGTGGTAGGTGGTGGTGGTGGGTGGTAGGTGGTGTGGTGGTGGTGATGATGATGGTGGTGTGGTGTGGTGATGATGATGATGATGGTGGTGGTGATGGTGATGATGATGATGGTGGTGGTGGTGATGATGGTGGTGGTGGTGGTGGTGGTGGTGGAGATGATGATGGTGGTGGTGGAGATAATGATGGTGGTAATGATGATTATGGTGATGATCATAGTGATGATAATGGTGGTGAAGGAGATGATGATGGTGGTAATGGTGATGATGATTATGGTAATGACGATCATGGTGATGATGACTATGGTAATGATGATGGTGGTAATGACGATCATGGAGATGATGATTATGGTAATGATGATGGTGGTGGTAATGATGATGGTGGTAATAATGATGGTGATGATGATGGTGATGATGATGATGATGGTGGTGGTAATGATGATGGTAAGATATGTCTGGCCTCTCTTTACATGTTATCTTGATAGTGTTTACTTTTAGCACTTTAGCCGATTCCATCAAAAAAGAAATCAGTCCGCTACAGATTCTCTGTCTCTCTGTCTCTGTCTCTCTCCCCCTCTCCTGTTTATCTGTGTGTTTATCTGTCTGTGTGTCTGTCTGTCTGTGTGTCTGTCTGTCTGTGTGTCTGTCTGTCTGTGTGTCTGTCTGTCTCTCTCTCTCTCTCTCAGTCCCCAGTTGGGATGCTGGGGGGGCTCTGTCAAAAATTTTTTTATTTAAATTCCCACCTTCTGGAAAATCTTTGCTGAGGAATTTCCCTCTTTTCAATCCCTCTCCCTGTTTCTGCCCCGTTCCTGTTCTTCCTGTCCTCTTCTTTGTCTTGTCATTTCCCACCTTCTTGGTCTACTCTCCAGCCTTTTTTTGTGTCTCCAGAAATGCTTTTTTTTTAAACAAGCATAATTCTCTCCCACGCCCCCAAGTGTTGGATGCGCTAGGCCTGGCCTGACCTGACCTGACCTGACTTGACTTGACCTGACTTGATCTGACCTGACTTGATCTGACCTGACTTGACCTAACCTGGCTTGACCTGACTTGATCTGACCTGACTTGATCTGACCTGACTTGACCTAACCTGGCTTGACCTGACTTGATCTGACCTGACTTGATCTGACCTGACTTGACCTAACCTGGCTTGACCTGACTTGATCTGACCTGACTTGACCTGGCTTGACCTGACTTGATCTGACCTGACTTGATCTGACCTGACCTGACCTGACCTGACCTAACTTGACTTGTCAGGCGCTTGCTTTTTTTCCCCTAAACAGCAGCAGCAGCAGCAGCAGCAGCAGCACATAATAATAATAATAGTAGTAGTAGTAGTAGTAATAATAATAATGTATGGAACTAATATAGCGCTGAATCTTGTAAAGCAACAAATCAAAGCGCTCAGATAACTTTTTTTTTTTTTAAATATCGAGGATAATGGAATAAGCACTCATGTGCTTTTTTACATCCAGTCCCCGTGTGTATGCGGTTTTGTCAATTTTATCTGTTCCCACCGGCACACAATGGCCTCTTACTCTTTCGAAAAGCGGAACAGGATTTAACGTGTGTGTGCAAGATGTTCTGCATGCGTTCGCACACGGGGGCCTCGGTTTATAGTCTCATCCGAGGGACTTTGACATTCAGTTCCATATTTTGGGTCCAATCTGGGAAGAAAGGGCGAGGCTGGGAATCGAACCCAGAACCTCACGGTTTACTTGTTGGCAAGGAAACGTCTTAACCATCCATGTTTCGCTCCTGTGACCAGACAACAACGATTATTATTATAGTCATCGCTGTCTGAGCGTTGTTGGGGTTTTTTTGCGGGGGGGGAGGGTTTGTGGTTTTTTGTTTGGGTTGGGACGACGACGACAGAAAGAAAGAAGACGAAGACTCACTCGAAGCAAACAGTAACTGGGAAAACCATAAAAGCGTTTGAAACCTCTTTTGGCCCCTACTGTCTCCCACACACTCTCTAGAGTGGTTTGGATGGATGGATGGATGGATGGATGGATGGATGGACGTTTGATCCCCCCCACCCCCGACACCCCACCCCACCCCCACCACCCCCCTACCCCCTACCCTCCCTAACGAGCCGCGTCTCGGAGGCTTTGTTCGAGCACCCATGACCCCCACTCCAGGCAGCAAGAGCTCGCCGCCGGCAGGCCCCTCTTCATAATGGGCCCTGGGCACCCAGTCCCTGGGAGTTGAGTACTGGCGCGAGCGGATTGGGAGGGGGAGAAGAGAAGAGAGGAGAAGAGAAGAGAGGAGAGGAGAGGAGAGGAGAGGAGTGGAGTGAAGAGGAGTGGGGAGGAGTGGAGAGGAGGGGAGAGGAGTGGATTGGCCAGGGAGAGGAGAGGAGGTAGAGATGGAGGGGAGGCTGAGAGAGAGAGAGAGGGAGGGAGGGGAGGGAGGGGAAGTGGTGGGGGGGGGGGGAGAAGTATGGTTGGAGGTCATAATCTAGATTTACGGCTCCGTAGTTAGTCCACAAAAAAAATTGTTGGGGGGGGGGGGGGGGAGGGGGGGGGGAGGGGGGAAGGCAAAAATAAACCCAGGAGAAAGGGAGGGGGGGGGGGTGCGCGATGGACTGTGACACTGGCTGTAAAGTGTCCAGACTCCTTTTTCAACTAGGGAGGAGGGTAGGGAGGGTAGGGGGGGTTGTTGTGGGGTTGTTGGGAAGTGGTTGGTGTGTTGAGTGGAGGGATAGGGGAGTGGGGGGGGGGGGGGGGGGGGGGGGGGGGGGCAGGAAGAGGAGCAAGTATGGGGCTTGCTATGAATCTTGGTTTCCTACTGCTTCCCCCGCCCTCACCCTCCCCCCCACCCCTCCTCACTTCTCCATCACTCACACACACACACACACACACACACACACACACCCCACACACACACACACACACTCTCACAACCTCTCCATTATTGTTTGTTCCTGGCTCGTGTGCTTTGTTTGGGGGGGTGGGGGGGGGGGGTGGATAATCAAAAAAGCAAAAGATGGTTACGAGTTTTCTTCCCCTTTCTCTGGGATCGTATTGCACACTAAAAAAACATTTTTGCTGGCGGATTGCGCACTAAAAAAAATAATTTTGCTGGCGGATTTGAAATACACACACACACACCAAACACACACACACACACACACACACGCATGTACGCGTGTGTGGTGGTACGCATGAAGGCATGCATGAGCGCGTTGCGCACGCGGGCACGCGCGCGCGCGCGCCCACACATACACACGAAGCAGCACAGAGCAGAGGAGACTGGGTATTTCTGGTACCAACGGCAAGAGCAACGTACTGAAAGCATGTGGGGCTGGACAGCGGCGCCTCCCCAAAAATCAACAACAAACAAACAAAACAAAAAAACAACACAAAACACAATAAACAAACAACCAACAACAACAAAACACACATACCAAAACAACAAAACAAAAATCAACCTATTTTATTTTATATTGTATACCACTTATAAGCACGGCGTTTTCTTGAAAATCGGGCTGCTTTTTTCCCCCCCTTCCCCCTCCCCCCCCCCCCCTCCCCCGAGGAAACGCGTCCCCAAACAAGAACAGTGCCCCCCTTTATTTTTTTTTTTCTTTTTACCCCCTTAAAATTGTTTTGTTTCCCTACAAAGTGTTTTTTTTTTTTTTTCCTTTCACAGAATCTTGCCGACAACTCTCTGTTGCGCTGCGGGTTCTTTTACGGCGCTACAAAATTTTTTGTGTAACTTCTTTTATCGTCTCATCCAAAGACTAGCACCCAACCACCACTAAGGGATGGGGGGGGGGGGGGGGGAGGGTGAAAAAGGTTGGGGCTTAAAGGGGGATTCAAACCCCCCCGCACACACTCTTCCGAACCGGGGTTTTTTTCGTTTCTGGGGCAGTTTGGATGGCCAGAAAAAAAAAAGGCGACGCCCGGGTGGATTGGTTGAACTAGGTATTCGTAACTCAGGGGATCTGCAGCAGAGCGGATGGAACAAAAGGAGTGTACAGGTAAACACACAGAGGAAGGGTGCTGTTTTTGTGGGGGCATTTGTAACAGAGGGTATGATCTTGTAGATTTTCCTCTGTGGCACAGGCAACAACCAAAAAATAAAAAAAAAACAAACCAAAACAAACAAGTCTACGGACTGTTGTATACCAGTAAGGGCTTTTTCCTTAAAAGGCAACGCAAAACATCATCGGCAGTTTGGGGGTTTTTTTCAGCATTATACCAGTGGTCGGAGCACTCACTTTCCCCCACCAATTAAGCACGTCGAGCGTGGGGACCCTTGGGGGTACCGCTTGCCACCCTTTGGGTTCATACATTCCCCCATTCACCCAGTAAAAAGGGTACCTGCCCCTTTAGGGCAGGGGAAAAAAGCACGAGGGAGAGGAAAGGGCGCCGCCCTCAATATCGGCCCCAAAAGAAAAGAGGCTCGACGCCTCGCTCCCCACGACCTTAAGGTTATGGGGCTCCT
>CM054158.1:45582780-45585280 GCA_028751875.1 Rapana venosa | reverse complement strand
ATTGGACTCGAACGCTGTTTAGTAACCACCACTCGGCTGTAACTGCCCTGGTAGAGATTTCCTTGACTGTTATTTAGAAATGTAGACACCTGCACACCACAGGCTCCCACAGCACACGTGTCTTTACTACGTTCCTTGAACTATGCAGTGAAGGAAGGAAGGAAGGAAGGAAGGAGGGGTGGGTGAGGTGGGGTGTGGGGCTGTGTTGGGGGGGGGGGGGGAGACACACTCTCAACTGTTTGATGGTCTGATGGTGGATGGATCGGTGGTCTAGAGGTAACGCGCCTTGTCTAAGGTAAAGGAGTCCCATAACCTATAAGGTCGTAGGGGAGCGAGGCATCAGAGACCTCACTTCTCTAGGGCCAGCATATTGAGGGCGGCGCCCATCTCCTCTCCCTCGCTGCTTTACCTTCCCTGACCCTAAAGAGGGCAGGTACCCATTTACAGCTGGGTGAACTGGGGGAACTGTACTGAAGCCAAGGCGCGCAAACGGTCACCTATCCAACTGGTAACCACGCTCGAAGGCTGCTTAACTTGGCTGGGGGAAAGCGAGTGCTCCGACCACTGAGCTATCCCGTCTTGTCTACAAAAGCGAAAAAGTCCGGGTCGGAAGTGTGCGGTGGTTCGAATCCCGTTTGGTCCCGAAACTATCCCCCCCCCCCCCCCCCCTAATCCATTAGACCATGAGTGGGGTTTGGGCGCTAAGTCTTTAGGATGAGACGATAAACCGAGCCCCCCGCCCCCCCACCCCCCCCCCCCCCCCCCCCCCACCCCGGTGTTTTACACAAAATTATTCCGCGCACGTAAAAGAACCCACAGCAATAAGAAAGTTGTCCTTGGCGAAATTCTTAGAAAAAAGTCACTCTTGTAGGGGAATAAAATACAGTTACAGATCAAAACAAAAACAAAACAAAAAGGGTGGCGCTGCTCTTGTGGCCACGCGCTCTCCACTGGGGAGAGCAGCCCGAATTTTACGCAGAGAAATCTCGTGACTTTAAGTGGTATAAATGAAATGAAATGAAAATGGTCTGGTCTGGTCTAGTCTGGCCCCCTTTTTGGACAGTTTAGTGTACGTAGGGTCATTGTCTGGCACAGGATAGCTCAGTGGTCAGAGCACTCGCTTTTCCCCAGGCTAAGGTTAAGCAGCATCGAGCGTGGTTACCAGTTGGATGGGTGACCGTTTGCGCGCCTTGGCTTCAGTACAGTTGTAAATGGGCACCTGCCCTCTTTAGGGTCAGGGAAGGTAAAGCAGCGAGGGAGAGGAGATGGGCGCTGCCTTCAGTATGCTGGTCCCCTAGAGAAGTGAGGTCTCTGACGCCTCGCTCTCCTACGACCTTATAGGTTATGGGACTCCTTTACCTTTATTTTCTAACAGGACTGTGACAAGTTCTCTTGTTGTCCTGTATAAGCTGTGCTCTTACGTTTTGTGACGGTTTTTTTTTTTTTAGTGAGGTTCAGTTGAAACCAATGAAGAAGGTGGGAGTGAAGGCGAACCTGTTTTTGTGTTGTATACCTCTGCAGAGTTAGCGCTCTGCATGAAATTCGGGCTGCTCTGCTGTTTTCAAGGAGAGCATGTCGCCACGAGAGCGACGCCACCCGTTTAACACAAAACATTCTGCAATTTTTTTGTCCTCACCTCCACCCCCCCCCCCCTCCCACCACCACCTTTTGAGAGTAACTTTTATCAACAGAATGATGCCAGTGATATGGATTCTTACACGTGCTGTAAATATCTCATCCGAAAGACCAGCAGCCAGACCACCACTCGAGCTGTAAGGAGGACGGGATAGCCTAGTGGTTAGAACATTGCGCTCGCAATCTGACGACCCGGGTTCGATTCCCCTTCAAGGGGAATATTTTCCCATTGGAGTTAACATCAGTGCACACTCCACTCTCCCCAAAAGTCCTTCCGGATGAGACTATAAACCCGAGGCCCCGTGTGCGAACGCACGCAGAACATCTTGCGAACACGTTAAAATCCTGTTCCTCCGCTTTTCGAAAGAGTAGGCCATTGTGTGCCGGTGGGAACAGATGATATAATTTACACAACCGCATACACACGGGGACTAGATGTAAAAAAAAAAAGCACATGAGTGCTTATTCCATGATCTTCGATATAAAAGAATAAACAAATCAATCAATCAATCAATCAATCCTCGATATACAAGAATAAATGAATAAGTGGATGCGCACAGCTGTCGGTGTCCCCAACTTTCAGCTACTCTCATTTATTCCATCCTAGCTGGTGCTATTTTAAAATAGAGCAGGAACTGACCACACTTGGACTTGGTAAAAGGAAGGGGCACAGGGATTTGAACACTGGGCCCTTGGCCGAGTTATGCTGGATTTATACCCTGTGTGCGGTTAAAGTTCAGTTGGGGGATGGAACACACAACTTCTCGTTTTGTAGACGGGCGCATTTCCTCTATTTATTTATTTATTTATTTATTTATACCTCTTTAAGTCACGAGATTTCTCTGCGTGAAATTCGGGCTGCTCA
>CM054158.1:45575280-45580280 GCA_028751875.1 Rapana venosa | reverse complement strand
GGCCACATTTATGGCCCCTGTCTTGTTTTTGTTGTGTTGGGTTGGTGATGGTGGGGTGGGGTGTGTTTTTTTCTTTATTTCTTTTTTTAAAACTCGGTCGCGCACCGTCGCTTTCGCGCCGGGGCGCCGCAAGTGAGGAGTCTGAAGGCAGCTTAAAGCCTAGCGCAGCGCGCGCCAATTGCAGTTCTATTCGTCGGAGTTTGGCCGCTCCTACTAACTATAATTTTTTTTGTTGCTTTCTTCTTTTTTCTGTTTTTTTTCTTTCTTTTTTTTTTTTTTGGGGGGGGGGGGAGTATAGTTTGCCTCGCAAAGCCAGGTTTGCAGCAACCAACCAACCAGCGCCAAGGATCGATTTTTTTTTTAGGTTGTGGGGGTGGGGGGGGGGGGGGGGGGTGGTAAGAAGAAAGCAATGAATCACACACACAACTCTATACGACAGTCAAGTCACACTTGACTGTATTGCTTTTAGGCTGACTTACACTCAGCTCACTTACCTTTCCTTGCCTCTCTCTCTCTCTCTCTCTCTCTCTCTCTCTCATCACTCCTCTCTCTCTCTCTCTCTCTCTCTCTCTCTCTCTCTCTCTCTGCCTTTGCCTTGTTAATAATAATAATAATAACAATAATAATAATAATGTGTGGAATTTATATAGCGCTGAATCTTGTTAAGCAACAAACCAAAGCGCTCAGATTTATTTATTTTTTTTAATATCGAGGATAATGGAATAAGCACTCATGTGCTTTTTTTTTTACATCCAGTCCCCGTGTGTATGCGGTTTTGTAAATTTTGTCATCTGTTCCCACCGGCACACAATGACCTACTCTTTCGAACAGCGAACAGGATTTAACGTGTGCGCAAGATGTTCTGCATGCGTTCGCACACGGGGCCTGGGTTTATAATCTCATCCGAAGGACTTTGACATTCAGTTCGATTTTTTGTGTGTGGTCAAACTAGGAAGAAGACAGGGCGAGGCTGGGAATCGAACCCAGAACCCTCACGGTTAACTTTTTGGCAGGCGAACGTCTTAACCATGCTGCCACCTTCCCTCCTTGTCACGGTAGAAAGAAGAATCTCCTGGTTTGGGGTTTTTCGGTTTTGGGGGGGGGGGGTCGTTGTTTTTTTTGTGCTTTTTTTCCCCCTCTAAACCCCCCCCCCCCCCCCCCCCCCCCCCCCCTCCCGTCACCGTTTTCTCTTCTGTCCCACACTTCAAAGGGAGGCTATCACTTTGCGTGCCGCTTGTATGCCGTGGCGTAGGGAAGTTTCGCCTTGTGTGTGTGTGTGTGCGTGCGTGTGTGTGTATGTGTGTGCGTGCGTGTGTATGTGTGTGTGTGTGTGTGTATGTTGGTGTGTGTGTGTGTGTGTGTGTAGGCTTGGCTAGGCTACCCGACCCCCCTGGCTATATGAGGTGTTTTAGAGATTTTCTTTTGAGAGGGGTGGGAGGGGTGAGGGGTTGATGATGGGGGGGGGGGGGGGGGGGGGAGGAGATAAGAGAGTTGGTAGGAAAAGAGGGGGTGGTGGTAGAGAAAGAGGGTTGCATAGGTGAGGGTCGGTGGGGGAGAAGGAGAGAGGTGGGTGGGGGTGGAGGATGAAGGAGGGACTGTGCTTTGGTTACTGGTGCATTTGCAGATGAGGAAATGATGGAGGATAGGATCATCGCCCCAGCTTAGGTTTGTAGATTACACGCGCACGCGTGCACCCTCACGCGCGCGCGCGCGCTCAGATCTATGCCGCACGCATACACGTAGACTGTGACTACTCATAGCCGGGCGCAGATTTGTTGATGGAGTGTCCTGTGGTGTGGAGTTTTCAGGCAACAGGAAAGAAAGAGACCTAACAGGATTGGGGGGATTTTGCCGTTTGTTGGGTGATTGTATCAAAGCCCTCAGTGGAGTTATCCCATTTAGGGACTGGAATGGTAATGGCAGTGAGAAATATCTATCTCATTCAGCTCCCCTTCCTCAATGGTCAGATGTCATTAATTAATCTTGCTGTTATTTGTCCATGCTGGGAACAGGACAGCTCAGTGGTCAGAGCACTCGCTCTCCCCCAGGCTAAGGTTAAGCAGCGTCGAGTGTGGTTACTACCCCTTGGATGGGTGACTGTTCGTGTGCTTTGGCTTCAGTACAGGGAAGGTAAAGAAAGCAGCGAGGGAGAGGAGATGGGCGCCGCCCTCAATATGCCGGCCCCTAGAGAAGTTGAGGTCTCTGACATCCAGCTCCCCAACGACCACATAGGACCTTTACCCTTTTACCTTCTTTTTAACCAGAGGAGATAGCACTGCTGTGTCTGAGGTGCCTCCTCAAAAGCAAGAAAATCATCAAACCCATTCCAACTGAGAATTACTTTGTGCTTTTTTTGGTCAAAAGCAGCTAAGACTTGAAAAGTCGCATTACCTGACTATCATACATTGCAAAGATCAGTTGCTGATTTTCTAGCTGCCAACTTTCTGGAAATGTCCGGTTTCCATTTAGTCCTTGCAGCAGACGCCTGGTTATGAAGTGCCGCTTGTTGTTTTGGTCATTTGCAGTACTTACAGTGAGTTAGAGAAGAATGCAGGAGAAAGTGGATCCCCTTGCTTAACTCCATTCACCAGGTTTGGGCAGGCTGCTTTCCCAATATCCTGGACGTTGTTTTTTTACATGCTGCTATGAAACAAAAACAACCAGAGCAATAATATTACCACTAACACAACTGTTCAGGGAAGCCCTGTTAAGTGAAGACTTTCTACAAGCCACGCTAAGTCCAGCTCCCAAATGCCCTAATCAGGTCAATAAATAAACAAAATCCTTTCCTATGTGGCGTTTTTTCTTAGGAAGAAATGCATAGCATGTAGGGATTGGGTTTTATTTTTTGCGTTCCAGTTGTGCCTGTATGTAGAGGCCGTGTATTGACATATAAGAAGCAGCAGTATCTGTGGATTGCTGATAATAATTCTCTTTGGGATGAAAACGACATATTTTCTCTACGGATTAACGCAAGACATGTTGTGCGGGATCTCTTGTAGATTTGTCGTATGTACAGCGGCATCTTGATCGTTTGGGGTCCAGTGGCCAAGCACTCACAGCATAGATTCGAAATCCAAATGTGGTTTGAATCTTGTTCACAAAGCTATACTTCCCCCGTTTCTCTAAAATAGTCAGTGGTGGTCTAGGCGCTAGTCTTTCTGATGAAGCCGTTAAACGAGTCCTGTGTGCATCCATGCCATTCTCTTTTCTTTTTTTTATCTTATTCTTTTATATCGAGGATAATGGGATAAGCACTTATGTGCTTTTTTTGTGTGCCATTCAGTGTGTATATAAGATTCCGCTTCAACTTTTTAAAGAGCTGCAATCCCTAAATCGGAAAATCTCCACTGGGACGGAATTTCAATCCCAACAACAACAAATAAGAGTTTTCCCTGGCAAAATATATGTAGGAAAAAGCCACCGAACTACAAACATACATAGACCCGAAAACAGAGCTTTTGCTGGGTGGTGTTTTTTTGTTTTTTTAAATGGGTGGCTTGGCAAGGTTTTTTATTTATTTCATTTTAATTTTATTCTTTTATATCGAGGATAATGGAATAAGCACTTATGTACTTGTTTACATCCAGTCCCCGTGTGTGTGCGGTTTTTGTAAATTCTATCATCTGTTCCCACCGGCACACAATGGCCTACTCTTACGAAAAGCGGAACCGGATTTCACGTGTGCGCAAGGTGTACTGCGTGCGTTCGCACACGGGGCCTGGGTTTATAGTCTCATCCGAAATACTTTTGGGAAGAGTGGAGTCTGCACTGATGTGAACTCCAAGGGGAAAATATCCCCCTTGAACGGGAGTCGAACCCGGGTTGTCAGATTGCGAGCGAAATGTTCTAACCACTAGGCTGTTCCCCCCCCCCCCCCCCCCCCCTCCTTAAGGTGGGAGACGCTCGCCCCGTGGGGAGAGCAGTCAGAATTAAGTTAGAGAAGTTTGTGCCGTGATGGCAACTGTTATGCAATGCCGTGGACTGCAATCTTAACATGATGCAACGTGATGCAGTACAAGGCAGTTGTAGGTAGTATGTATTTTACTTGTACAAAGGTAAGGCAAGACAGTACTAACACGCACGTGTATATTGTTATAGACATATTTATATATCAAAGCTGCGAGAAACACAAATGTATGCGCACGCGCGTGCGCACACGCACACACTCACACACACTCACACTCACTCACTCACCCTCTGTCTGTCTCTCTCGTTGTCTCTCTCTATATCTCTGTCTGTCTGTCTGTCTGTCTGTCCTGTCTGTCTGTCTGTCTGTCTCTCCTCTCTCTCTCCTCTCTCTCTCCTCTCTCTCTCTCTCTCGCCCGCGCACACAAGCACACACACACTTTATACACACACGCGTGCGCACGGGAACACACACACACACACGCACACACACGCACACACACACACACACACACGTACACAAACACACACAAACACGCGTACACAAACACGTAACACACACACGCATACATAATTATATATACACACACTACTACCACCACCACCACACCCCACAACCACTGTCACCACCACCACCAACATAGCGATTGTCTCCCTTCACCCCCAGTCCCCTCTTCCCCCCCCCCCCCCCCCCCCCCCCCCCCCCCGACCCCCGAAAAAAAAATCATGTCCAAGAGTTAGAGCAATTGCTGTTTATTATGTAAGAAGAAAGAAGAGTGAAAAGAGCGAGGCGTGTGTGTTGTGTGTGTGTGTGTGCGTGTGTGTGTGTGCGTGTGTGCGTGTGTGTGTGTGTGTTGTTTGTGAGTGTGTGTATGTGTGGGTGTGTGTGTGTGTGTGGGGGGGGGGGGTGTTGTGTGTGTGTGTGTGTGTGTGGGGGGGGGGGGGGGGTACGTGTGTGTGTGTGGTGGTGTGTTGGTGGGTGGGGTGTGTTGTGTGGGTGGTGGGTGTGTTGTGTGGGTGGTGGGTGTGTTGTGTGTGGGTGTGTTGTGGTGTTGTGTGTGTGTGTTGTGTGTGGTGTGTGTGTTGGTGTG